>MU383900.1:0-230017 GCA_022495065.1 Xylaria telfairii
TATTTTAATAATATTAATAATAAAAAATTTATATTTTATTTATTTAATAAATTAAATATTTATTATTTTAATTTAATAATATTTTAATTTTTTAACATTAGCTTAACTATTATTTATATAAAAATTTAAAAAGCCAAGTTTAGAACTATTTTTAATAATAAAAATAAATATTTACGTTGGGTTTTTTATATTATTCCGTATCTGCTTATATAACTAGATCGCTAAGAAAGTTATATTGAGAAGTAGAAGGTCACAGAAGTAGGTAGGTGGCGGGTTGGCGGAAAACGACTAACCGCGCACCGTACTAACAAGCATATCTAGGTCTGTACTGGAGCCCCAGGGCTGTTTATAAATAAAGGGCAAAGGGCGAGGTTACATCGAAGGATGGATTAGGAAGGCCAAGGACCCTTTAGACTACACGACATATATGGCTGCATATAAGATTGTTGAAATTTGAATATCTTGTTAAACCCGTGTTATAGTAAGGCCTACCTACCTACCTCCATGTCTATTGCCTAGGTATCTTATGTGAAGGGTCCGTGACGGGTTGATCGAGGTGGCATAGATACCCAGTCGCTAAACGGATGCAAGCTGTGTGTGCGCCGGACCTATGTGCAGCGGGGTGTTTTCAGGGGGCAGGCACTAGCAACGCAGTAAACAAGCTACAGTACTGTTACGATTAGGAGTGGTATTTGAAAGACCTGTTTATATGTGTTCCGTTGTGCGTTCCTACAGCACAGACAGATAATGACGCAGACCTCCACGGTCTGTATCATACGTTAGCAAGGCACTTTAGCGGAGTGGTTAACGTGCAGGCCTGCTGAGCCTGTTCCTTCGGGAAGACTGGAGATGGATCAAATCGGCTCACTTCTAATAGTGTCTTGGGCGGCCTTAGGCGGAACTATCATTTTGGTGCTGGAGACCGCCGGCGAAGCTTTCTGGCTGTTGGGAATAACTCCACCACTTAACAGACCTGGTCAAGATCGCGGTGCTGGGTCCTCCGCAGCCGGAACGGCAAACAACGACTGCTAAACCCACATCCGTTAAAGATCAGCTGTATACATGATATGTGTTGTGTCAGTCTATATGGTAGCTAGGTAGTTGGGAGTCTCTGCAATATATCAATCTGGTTCCAGTGAACTACATAAGATCTTAAAACCAAATCCACCAATAATGACAAAGTAGGATAGAATAGAAGTGAGTGTTATAAGGAATAGCTCTGTCTATGTCTAGGCTACGAGGGTTTCACTACAATGTTGCCGCGCTGTGCTATTAGCTCATAGATGCTACTCTACCATCATTGACGTACATACCAAAATGCTGAAAGCACTTGTCTCGATTGCCCTTGCCGCTGGCGTCTCAGCGCACCAGAACTTCCACCAGTTCTGGGTTAACGATGTGTCCCCTGGTTATCAAGTTGGCATTAGAATGCCGCCCAGCAACAACCCAGTGGTGCGTGACGTCCCCATTCATACCCCCCTTTATTTCCCGGATCGAGTCTCTACCCTACGGGATGCTGACCCTTCGATTTCCTGGTATAGACCGACGTGACGAGCAACGATATAATTTGCAACGTAGGCGGGACAAGCGGTACGGGCGTCAAGACTGTAGCTGCGAAAGCAGGCGACACGATTAAAGTGCAATGGGATAGCTCCACGCACCCGGGGCCCATCACACATATGCTATACGGACCCGTCAGCAACGCAGCGTCAACTTCGGGGATAGGAGCCGGCTGGGTCAAGATTGACGAGCAGGACTACGTTAACGGCAAATGGGCCAATGAGATCATGGAGGCTGTCGACATGACCCATACCTTTAAGCTGCCCGCGAAACTGAAGAGCGGCGAATATCTTGTAAGTAACAATAGGACCTCCTTACCGGAAGCGGATTTGAGGAGATGATCAATGAAGATAGGGGAAGTATGGGATTGTATGAGTTTAAATGGAGGCTAACCGGGCAACGGAAATAGCTTCGATCTGAAATGCTGGCACTCCACGGCGCCCAAACTCTCGGTGGCGCACAGGTAAGTCAAAAACCGGTCAAGACACATTTCAGCTCTGGTTCCTCTTAATACATCTAAGCGATGACGGATCTACGATTCACAGCTAATTGGAATCAAAAGTTTTATATCGGCTGTGCCCAGCTCTCCATCACAGGATCTGGCGGTGACTGCAGCCCCAAGATTAGTCTCCCCGGTGCGTATAAGGCGGACGATTCAGATATCTATATCCCGAACTTCTATTACGGTTTCGACCCTACAACTTACAAAGCCCCCGGTGGTAACGTAGTAACGTGCTCCTAAGCAACTACGCCTTACTGAGGAAGAAAGTTCAGAAGCAGATGATGGGGTAGCTGGTCACGCTTCCGAGGACCTGACGGAGTGGACTCTTAGCTACCATTAACAATTTTATGCCTTTCTTCCACTGAGTCCGGAGATTGTACGTGTAGCTCCAATGAATCATAGTGGGAAAGGGTTTATCAAGATCGAGATAGTCCTTTGATGGCGTCTTATGATATGTGGCATGATCCGACGTCTTCTTGAGTAACTGCTCAGGCGATGGATTTATCATGGACGTGTATCTAAATTAATATAGGAATAAGTCCTTGTCACTAATCACGGCACCTTTAATATAAAATATGTGGCTAAGCAAGAGATGCTACAGCTTATAAACCATTGACAACTTCCGATTATTCTAATAGAGCGTAGATACATTGTGGGGTTCGATGTGTCTGCGACACCGAGTTAAGGTTACCTGGTAGGACCAATTAATAACTAACTTCCCAGTATTTTTGACTCGTAAGGAATGAAATATAATTATTAGGCATTTAACACTACGCCCTACTACGTGAGAGATAATCGTTCAATATCAGAAGTCGTCATAATTTACTCATAGCAGAGGTGGCTTGAGTGACTTATCCAGTAGTAATCGATGATGTGGTATTGACGGGACATATCCCCAACTCGTAGGACATAGATACTTCGCACGTTCTCGCAACATCTCCAAAACAAATATAAGTATTATTAGTTATATATAGATATATAGACATGCAGCTTCTGAAATGCTATTTCGTTTCGTATCTTAATTACAGTTAGCAATGGTGGTTTTCAAGATCGATCTCTAGTATTAGCTCCTATTCTCCAAGTCCTGCAAGGTGGAACGAGATATTAATACATACCTTCCTGCTGGGTACTTACGTAGATAAAGGTTACAGGATGTAGGTTGAGCTAATCTGCTACTGGGAGACAACCCTCCAACCTCGTCACTCATTGTTGTGTCCCATTATTTAAATGTCGAGGAAACTTTTAACAATGTAACGGGTGTGTATACCTAACTAATACTGCTAGGAGCGTTTGGGCAAGGCCGGTCGTGGCTGATACGGCTGTAAACTAGTTAGCATTGGAATTCCGAAAATGGGTCAATTGTTCTCAAGCAAGTGGTCAGATGGGTACATCATGGTGAAAGGCCGGGCTGACAAAGGAGGTGAAAGACCAGGACACCACGGGGCACGAGGTAGACTGTGAGGGCAAGGAGCAACGCAAGTGTATGTGATGAAATGTCATCTAAGAGATATTAAAGGGCTACGATAGCGCCCCCAGAGTATCAACCTGTCTTCCTACCAATAGCTGGCAACTTCTCCTGTCCCAGCCGACCGGAACCTTTTTTGACAATGACCTTGTGAAACATGAAAACAACCAATGACCAAACCTTGACGCCACCAACCAACCATCACCTCCCTTCCAAGACGATACACCGAAGAGCCGTGGATCGCGGGTCGTGATCAAGACGAATGTGGGGCGCCGAGGGAATATCTCCTGCGAATCGGATAGGGAACGAAAATTGTACCGGGGAATCGGAGGGCAATCAAGGGGCTGTAGCAATTTAGATACGGTGTTTTTCGCTTTCTGGAATGAGTGGCGGGAATTAGCTTTGACCTGGTGACGAGTGCGGTACAAGTCGGCTTTAGCTGGCCGCTTTTTGGTTTCTAAGCTCACCAAGTCGAGAGTACAGCATGTAAAGTGCCATCCGATTACACTCTTCGGTTCCGGTAATAGTCACAAGTCGCTCGTTGCTGTTGTCTTGAGGCTCGTTGATTTTAATGACACTACCACTGATTTGCCGAATTTCGTTGATCTTCTGGCCACCCTTGCCGATAATAGCGCCAACCATGTCATTGGGAATAAAAATCTGTTGCGTTAGCGGAGCACCTGTCATCCCACCATGTATGGGTTGAGCCGGAGGGCCACCGTGATGTTGGGGACCAGCAACATGACCAGCTTGGTGGGGAGGTATGTGCGGGGCGGCGCCATATCCTCCAGCCTGAGGTTGGTAGTGCATGGCAACGTTGGGGTTGGCGTGGGGGGTGGGTGCATGCGGATTGTACGGCTGGGCATACGGTGCGGGAGGGTAGTGTTGAGATCGAGGGTCTGGGCGTCTTCCGTAGCTCTCGCGGTGACCGTAGTTACCACCTGCCGGCTGTGGGCTGTATGGGATTACCTGCATACCACCGGGTACCGCACCAGCTGGGCCGCCGCTTCGGGTGGCATAGGCCGAGGCCGCCGGACCTCCAAACCGCTCGTTGAGCTGTTCGAGGAGCGTGCTCCCTACGTAGTAAGTCGCAATATGCACAGCGTCTGCTACACCCATAACCACGAGGGAGCGTTCACTGGATAGGGGAAGACAAGAATCTGACGCGTTAAGTCGAGCACCTGAAGCATCTTGGATCTCACGAATACGTATACCACCTTTACCGATGATCGATCCTATTAGCACGTGGGGAATCAAGAGGCGCAGCGGATACGTTTTCGACTGGGCACTCGAAGGTTCATCTAGAGGCTCGTTGTTTAACGTGCGGATGATCAAGCCGAACGCCTATGTGGTGTTTGTTAGCTATGTAGGAACGAGACACTAGAATGTGCAGACTTACCTTGGCAACAGCATCAACGACTCCGCTAACAGTCAGGATTCGCTCTACAGCACCCTTCTGGTAGTCACTAACGGTGCACTTGGCACCTGATAATCTTCGGATATTGGAAACATTCTCACCACCCTTGCCAATGATAGTAGCAGCCTCTGGGCTTGAGATCACTGCCCTCACATGAATCCATGCCGTTTCATCCGCAGCGTTGGCTGGGGTCGCAGTGGGTACTGCTGCTGTGCCAGTTACAACAGGAGGAGCAGCTACAGCAGCCTTCTGATCACCGGCATCACCCACAATAGTATCGCCCTGCTCGTCTTTGACGATGGGCTTCTCATCCTGAGTGTTTGCCTTAGATGCGCCGTTAGCTTCTTCTGACGGTGCTGGCACACTATCGCCGTTACTCTCGGGGATTTTGGGCTGCTCCTCGTCATTGTCGGCGTTGATAACCTTGTCAAGAGCGGGTCGTTTGGCCTCAGGTTGGTCATTGGACCGTGAAGGAGAAGACGCATCCTCAAGCGGACGCTTGGCTGGGTTGGTGGGTTGAGTCGGAGAGGCAGACATTTTGTCCTAGATCGCTGGAGATGGTCACACGAATATTGAATGTGAGATACGCCTTTAGATTCGCCGAAATCTTGTGATTGATTTTTTTCTTCTTTCTTGATTATCGAGTCTTGCCTATCTACACCTTGGAGTTTTGCGTAGGAAAACGTGCAGGTGCAAGGGCTCAGGGCGGGATGCAAGCGGTGAGGCACAGTAGGCAAGTGAAAGCTTTTTGGGTGATCTGATCTGAGGGTCGGGTCGAAATGGATGCGGCAAGGTCGATGTAAATGATGACAGGAGTGTCGATGCGGTCGGGTTAGGTCGGGTGATGACGACGGAGAGGAGACGTGCAAACCTCGCTGGATTCAGCCGTTCGCAGAGGCCAGCAATGAGGGTTGAGGAGTGGTGTTGGATGGCTGGCAGGCGGAAAGACTGCAGGCGTTGCGGTGGTCTGAGTGAGGGCAGAATAGACAAGGAGGCAGATGCGCGAGGCGGAGAAGACGAGAGTGAAGTTGATGGAGGGAGGCAACCCGGTAAGGTAGGCAGATAGATAGACAGATATATCTACCTATGAAGGGTGATGAATCCACAGCCGTGCCTGGAGTATGTGTTGTGGTGGGTGTGGCTGGAGAATGTGTGGGAGGACGTGAGTGATGGACGGAGATGCGCAGGATAGCGAGCACTAGTAGAACGTGACGAGGTGAAGTAGTCCTCAAACCTTTGCTCCGTCAGGCAGACCAGAACAGCCGCAAGCAACTGCAGGCTGCCGATTGTCCCTTCCTCTCCTACGTGTCTTCCTTCCTAGCACTAGTTGGGAAGCGATCCCGACTTTCACAGACGACGGTGATGATGGCAGTTGCGATAGAGTTGATCGCAATGTTGGATGCCGTGATGATGACTGTCGTGGGCTGGAGTTGTCACTTTGGAGTTGTGTTGGATAAGCTTGGAGAGTTCTCAGGCTGGCTGGACGGAGTTGGTCAAAGAGAGCTAGCGACGGCTGATAGCTCCCTGAGGTGTCCACTAACAGTCTCCAGTAGGCACCTACCTAGGCACCTTTGTTAGGTACCTACTTAGACCTACACTGTGCATATGCAGCCCACTGTGGAGGCGTGGACCTGCGCCGCCGGGTGCGATCAGAGCCACAATTTTGTCTCGGAAGGGGGAGACACAAACAAAAGACCAGATATGAGGCTCCTGACAACCACTTTGCTATATTTGGAGCGAGATAAGAAAATAAGAAGAAGGCCTATTCGGGCCCCGTTCGGATGCTGTCATTTATTAGCCGGAAGAGGACCGGAGGGTTGCGTTGCTTGCTGCTGTCTCATAAGGATTGATGCAAAAACGATCGCCAATACGCACGGTCAAATAACAAGAGCTCCATAAAAACAATCCGGTGGTACCCAATGCCCTGCTTCACGGTGGAGATGAACAGTCCGAGCGTTTGTTTGGGACCAGACATCGTAAGTACTGGATCTACTGTAATAGCATACTGTAGGTGTGCGCCACCATCAATGTTTATACTGTGCAAGCCATCAGCTGCTCGTATCCTGTTCGGATGCCTTACTGCGTATATGTAGCGGCGCGAAGTTACATATAAGGCGTTTGCTACAATCTAAACTGCCACTTATCGAGTTTGGTTTGAACCAAGACGGGACACCAAAGGCGAAGCACCCTTGAGTCTGCAAGTGCAAATGACTATTACGGGGTACGGATCCGTAGACTAGACACATTCCCGATCTCATATGCTACACTCGCCCACACTGCATCTTAGATTTGAAAGCGCGAGCAACTTGCCATTTACCTAGGGTCCCATGGTACTGGAACCCCAACATTGACAGCTGTCTTCCCCATCCTCGTTTGCGTTGGTCGGTACAATCTCGGGAATCTTGAACCCTCGAATCCCTGTTAGAACGTGAGGACAACCATGGCTGCTTCAACACACGAGGCGCGTCAGATCAACGACGACGACGTGTTTCATGCTAGGAACCTTGAACAAACCTTGCAAGAACTTCAAGGCATAGTTAAAGAGCATGAAGATGCATTGAATAAAGTGAGCGCCGTCTATCTCCTGGGGTTATATTCTTTAGATGCTGATTGGAACATAGTTACGTGCTGCTCCTATGGGCCACGGGGACCGAGGTCTCCCTGCAACGGCATCATTCGATATCATGAAAGCAGCATATGATGAACTAGCCTCTACAACTCCATACCTCCCATTTCCCGACTCTGTTCTACCTGCCCTCGTGGCACTTCGCAGAACTCATCAAACCGTAGAGGAAACGAAGGCATATTTGTTAACTCACAGCGACTCTGTTGAGGACACGAAAAGGAAGCTAGAAAGCGCCAAGGCAGATTTCAGTAACCAGCAGGCTCTCGCTCACAGCCTTCGAGGCCGTATCCAGTCGTTAGAGGATGGCCTAGAGACTCGGATGGAAATGGGCCCTGACGACATCGCACGCGAAAGGATTGATGAGCTGAAACAAAAGAAGGAAAGATACGATAAGGAGACATCCAAGCTACTCAAATCGCTCCGGAAGTTTATTGACAACCAACTAGCCGGGATGCTCGCGGCCGAAGAACTCGGTGGTCCGGTTGTCGGTGATATGATGGACATCGATGAGCAGGATTTAGTGGCAGGCTTTAATTCCCAGGGACGCGTAAAAACTACCAAGGCAAAACCGGGAGACGACAAGCGGCAGAGACGCATTGACGAGATATGGGGCCCTCGTGATGGAGAGGAAGGACATGGCCACAACGGTGAGGGGCGTGATAGAGACGAGATCACCGCCGCAGGCCGGGAGATGCGGGATCTAACAGAAGAACTTCTCAATAGTCTATCCCAGTCCGAGGGCGACAGCTCAGAAGCTTATGTTCGACTCCCGAAAGAGTCTGCTGCGGCGAGATTTCTCGTGCGGGCGAAAGTGGCACAATTCCACCCTAAGGATTCTACTAGGCTACGGCTTATTGACTTTGGCAGAGAATTGGACGACTAGATGAGCTTCAATAAACACCTGTTAAAGAGAAATAAATAGCGAAGTTGGCATATCCCTCCCGGATACCGTGAACTGCGTACATATGAGCCCTACCTTAGTGATGTGGTCGTGGTTACCAGGAGCTTGGAACCCCGAGGTAGGTACCTACAGCTAATGGTACAGTACCAATGCGTAGGGCTTTCAACCGCGGATCATCTTGGCGTGACGCCGATTCGCCAGTTCCTATTCTATAGCCCCACTCGCTTTAATGTCCTGTCCTCTGTTCTCATTAACGCGTCTCAGGCACGCGTTCCTTACGGGACAATGCCCTAGGTACCTATGATCTGTGGACGCAGTTACGGCACGGTACCTACTCACGTCTCGAAGCTGTTGTCACCGCCATCTTCCCCTCTCCCACGTTTCCGACACCACAAGCACCACATGCACCAGTGGTCTGACACAAATATCGTCTTTCATATAAAAGTACCATTCATCAGAAGCACATTACCACAACTGGTATCCACACCATGACCGTCGAATCTGTTACCTCTCCACCAAACTCCCCCCCTACAAAAAGAGTCAAGACCGACAACGACAACTCGATCACAGACACCATGGCCGAGAGCACCACCACGAGCCTCCCCATCCGGCCACCCGAGGGGCCGCCGTCGCTCTTGGTCAAGAAGCTCACTGAGAAGGGTCGTCTGCCCACCCGTGGCAGTGCCTTCGCCGCGGGTTATGATATGTATTCCTCGCAGGCCACGATGGTGCCAGCCCGAGGCAAGGTGCTCGTTAACACCGACATTTCCATTTCCGTGCCGGCTGGTACTTGTACGTCTTTTCATTTCTTCGTCAGCTTGCCATTTACCACCAGTGAACTAGAGAACCCGCCTAGTCACACAAACCGTAGATAGATCTAGACTAACACACGAGACAAAACAGACGGACGTGTAGCGCCCCGCTCCGGCCTCGCATCACAGCACTCCATTCAAACCGGCGCGGGTGTCATTGACGCCGACTACCGCGGCCAGGTGAAGATCCTGCTTTTCAACCACAGCGATGTGGACTTCAACATCGCGGAGGGCGACCGCATCGCGCAGCTCATCATCGAACGCATCTACACGCCCGAGGTGATCGAGGTAGAGGAGCTGGAGGCGAGTGTGCGTGGCGCCGGCGGCTTCGGTAGCACCGGAACAAACTAGAAGACGAAGGGTCAACGCTCGGCACCAGCAGCGATGGTGAGCATCGCATGAAGGATGAGAAGAAGAAAAATATCCCCGACAAACACCCTTGCTACCATATCCTGTTCTTCAATTAGTCAAGACTGCCCCCAATTAACAGAGATTGAGGCGTGCCTTCGGCATGAGATGATGATAAAATGGTGGTCGATATAGATATCCCAGACTCGAATAATAAGTCTAAATGAGGGTATTATCAATCCAGCATGGAACCCCATATGACCGTTCTGATCATTCACTATGGCCATCAGAAATTTCCTTGCAGACATGGCATGGGGGCGATACATGGGATACTATATCTGGAGGGATCGGAAGCATGATATATTGGGCATTAGTACCTAGGTAGTGTTTGGTATTAGTGCGCTAGAGTTCATTCTTGGATGGCGAGTAACGAGTAGTTTTGTTACGCTCTCAGGAAAGCTTAAGCAAGACCTCCACTAGAATAGATCATAAATTAAGATGCTTTGAGCCATCAGCAAGACTTAGTACTACTTCAATTTACCTCATGCATGTGCAAATTCTTGGGTTTCTACGTTTCCGGCATCCTCTACATTTATCTCCTTTATTTCCTCTTTTGGGTGATACTGGGTAAATAACATATATTGGTCATTTAGGACGTTATAGTTCTATCAAGCTTTAAATGCAAAAGCCAACATCACTTTATTCTCGTGCACACGATGCTATGCAGTATGCCAGAAACATGGTGCTTAGTGCTTCTTCCTGTCCCTGCCCAGTTTAGATAGATGAATATTTAGGCCTATATAGACGAATGGAAAGGATATATAAGCTGCTCTTAATGTGAAAGTTGGAATGAAATTCGCTAGCAAAAGCTTCACATCTTCTCAGCACGGTATTCTATCGTCGGTTCTCTCAGACAGCCGAGGTTCCGGGCGAGCTTCAGCTCGGCGGCCTGCGACTTGAGGAGGTGCATGGTCTCGCTTTCGGCGCGTATGACGTCGCAGCCTACGTTCCTGCGGGCCGCGAGCCGGGATACGGCGGCGTTGAGATCGGCGGGCATGTGTTCGCACGTGCGTGCGAGCACCTCGTGCATGCTGGCCAAAACCTTCTCGGCCGCGCGGGCGAGGGGCAGGCTCGTGGGCTCGACGTCGTCGGGACTCAGCCACGACGCCGTATGTCGGGCACTGTCGGCGGCCTCGCGCATGCGCTCGACCATCAGCGCCGCGAACATGTCGCCCGTGCCGCTGAAGTAGGCATTGAAGACGGGGAACTGGATCGTGAAGAGCCGTGGCTTGCGATCCGACGTCCGCGTCGAGCCTACCACGGACATGGTCGGCGTAGAGGGGGGCTGCGACTGTATGGGCGACGCGGGCCGTGTCGAGGATGGCGTCTGCGAGGCGCTACGTATGAGTAGCGACACGGAAGTTATCACGATATGTGGGAGGTTGTAAGTCTCGTGCAGAACCTCGATAGCGCGCTCGAGGGATGCAGAGTCCGTGATTACCACGCCAGAGAGGAGCCTATATAGCGTAGATACACCATGTTAGCGTCCGATCCTTAACTGGTTGGTTGAGAAAGGTGTAACAAGGGAAGCAATTAGAAAAAAAACCGTACTCGGCCTCGAATTGGTTGGGTAGGATTAAATCTGCATGATGGAGGAGACTTCGATACGCTGGTACCACATCCTCGGCGACGTATATCTTTCCATTGTCGCCCATGACGGGGTCAAGCACCCAAAAGAAGCTACCGGGTCTCAACGCAGCATTCGCCTTGAGCTCCATAGCGATCCGACCAACGGCCTCGACGCCAGCGGCCCCGGGCACGTAGCCCGATAGCATTATGTCGAAGCTGTCGAGATAGGATTGCTTGAGGCCATCCCAGAGATCTGTAATCTCCTCCGCAGCAAGCTTCGTACCCTTGAATCGCCGATACCCTGTATGGTTACCTATACGCCCAGGTGAGTGTTGCGCCCTCCGAATATCGGCAAGTAGGTGAGAAAGACGTACTGAACTGTACTGTATTCAGAGCAGCGACATCGCAGCCCAGCGACTGCAGAACGAATACTGCGATTTTGTTCCCTACGTGCCTGTCCAGAGAGCCTGGTCAGCGTGCTGAACGTACAGACCGTGGCAGATCGACTGCTGGTGGCATATAACTTACCCCGAGACAACCTTCACCTAGAGTGTTAGTCACGGGTTAAAACGGGCGATGGATAATGTTTTTCATACATGACTGGCAACAGCCAGGACGCTCGCCGCTGGCACCTGCGGTTCTGGATTCATCGGAAAGGGGAAAGGCTTGGTATCGCGGTTCAAATTAGGAATCTCCAAGGCGTGCAGGCTCGAATCGAAGACATGAAGAAAAGCCTAGACTGGGTAGAAAGAGTGCATGTACAACACAGCCTTAGATTAGAGGAAAAGGCTACCTGGTGTTTGCTGGCGCCATCTATGTAGTGAATGGGAGTCTATTAAGATCGTACGGCAAGCTACCTGCGGCACTTCACGAGCTACCGAGAGATCCTCTTTTAGAGTGAGTGGCTCAAGTGGCTCGTGTGACCCGGCAGTCAGCCCGTATCGATGCTGACGAGGTTGCAGACATTGAATAGAACGGGAACTTGCCCCGCGTTCTCCTTTGCCTGCCCCGCACTAAACCCCTTTCGATAACTGGCCTTACACCGATAGCCGCTGTGCGCACCAAGGTGTCCCGATAGAACGTCATTTAGCAAAGGATAAAATGATGTTGCTTTCCTGTAGCGTAGCTATGACTCCTTTTATTAATTTAGTTACACCAATGGCCTCTAATCGCAACGACCGAGGTTCTTTGGTATCGTTTGTGCGACTGAAAGCTTCTGCGAATACGCATCAGCGAGTTGCCTACTCAGGCAGGGCCTTGCGCTCTACGTAGTATCCTACCCTCACTCAGCTCTCCCGTTTCATTCCTGTTCCCGATAGTGTGGTATCTTCTTCGTCAAGTTTATCATAACTTATTGCCATCTAAAGATTTCTACTCTTCGTCTCCGATCTACAGTTCCCAGTTAGTAAATATATAACAACGCACGAGGCATAGCACGTGACAAACCTTGGGAGCCAGATAGAAACGCAAGTAACTAGTGCCCGTTACTAGATATTCCACCAGGAGAGGCACTTCATTAGAGAGGCAAATCTTGACTCTATCTGAAAGAGGCTGTGCTTTGCAGAAGTTGACGAGGTATTTTAGAGAGAAGGTCAGGGACACGGGCTCGGTGAGCTCAATGTCCACGTTCAAGTGCTCCTTGTCGACGCTTTGGTAGTTTCGCAGAGTGACGGCACCGTTGCCAATATCACCGGCGCAAGAGAATTTAATACCCTCCTTGGTGGCCTCAATCGTGACTGTCTACTGTTAGAGCGATGCGTGACATGTATGACATGTGGGAATGGATCCTGTGACGGCCATAGCTTACCGGATTCCGACATGGCCTGTAAATCCGTGCAAATGCGTTTGAACTCAGACGAAGGCATGGTCACCGTGGCGGCATACTCGGTATCGGGAATACCCAGGTGCTCCTGGTCGATATCCATTAACTTGAGGTCATACTCGCTAATGCGATCGGCTGTGCTGCTCTCAAAGGTGATGTTTAATGAGTCGGGCGCATCGTCGGCCTTAAGGGTCACGAGATCATCGTTCTGTAGGGCACGTAGGACCTTTGTGAGAGAGACAAGGTTGACGCCCAAGGCAATGTTGCGATCGCATCGGTAGGGTTCGAATGATTCGGCCTTGAGCAACATGGATACGAGGGCGACATGAGAGTTGTCCATGGCTTGCAGGGCGATGCCCGAGTCATTGCAGTCAAAGTTGCAGTCCTGCACCAGATCCTTGATGGCATCCACCACCTGCAATAGTTAGCCTAGCCAGAGCGCGTAAAAGTGCAGCGCGTGGGAAGTATAGGGCTACCTTCTTCAGGACCATGGACTGACTGAGTCTTGCTTCCAACATCTTGACGGCAGACGAAACTAATTTGGCAGGGAAGATGAAAGAGTTGGGCTTGTGTGGGATTGGTGTGAAGAGTACGGATGCAAGGCGATGGTTGTTGGTACGTTGTGCTTATGTTTAGGTGTAGATGGGCTGCCGTGTAGTACCTAGTAGATATGGAAGTGTATTCGTCGGGCGACGGACAACTGCTATATGTGGGATGCAGAAGAATTAATGAGGCTAGGTAGCTGCAAGCCTGAGTGCGGCGCGTGGGGCGACGCGTTTGCGCCAGGGGTTTAATGGAATTCGCGAAAGTCACGCGTCTTTTGCCTACAACTGTACGCAGCTGCAGACTAGGTGTCTGTGAGTTACATGAAGGTATGCCTGGGCACTGATAGCCACACATTATTTGTACAATCAATTTTAAGCATTTTACTCGTCTCCTGATAGAAACTGCGGATAGCCCTTCATAATAATCTGAAATGTAGCTATATACGCTGTTATTTATGTACGAAGTTGTATATAGCATACATTTATATAATACACAAGAAACATTATGCTTTAAGCGACTGTGTTCTCCCAATTCCAAGGTTCTATGATTCCCATGGCTGGTTCCCAAACTCCCAGTTAACCATTGCGCCAAAGTGAAGAGGGGGTGTTGCCCTCATACGAATAAGCCATTCTATACCCAAGTACGCCCAACGTGATCGAGTCGTTACGTAGTCATCCCATGTTTTATGGCCATAGGCCGGGCATCAGCATGCATGCAGATGTTATAAGGATACCCGGCCTCTAACTCCTTTTCTGCCGAGAACACCTTCTAGTTCTTGCACCATGCCCCTGTATGTGTCCGCCTTAGCCCTAGCAATCTCCTTGGCTTTGCGATCTTCTCTCATTCGAACAATTCTTTCTTCTCTCGTCAGCATGCTCCTTGGTCGTGGTACCGAGATCGCTTCAAAGACTTCAGGCTCAATTAGTAAGTCCGGATTGGTTATTGTTGGTGGCGCGTCTCCGTTAAGCTTCCTTAAGGCATCTTCTACACCAGGCTCGTGTTCGTCTGTGCTACTTTCGTCTCCAGCAATTGTTCGGCCACTCATAGTACTTGTTGGGGATGCCATAACGGACCCGATGGAGGAGATTCGCTTCTCGTTTCTATTGATACCGGATTGCAGTGCTTTCTTGCCGGACTGCCAGGCCTCCATGAGATCGCGTAAGTCCTGTCCTATCGAGTCATACTGAGCCATAAACAAGGGACCCATTTCAGTGATATCGTTGGCTTCGTTCAGTGACTTGTTAGACTCCTCCTGCAAGAGATGCAACTTGGCCTGCACACTACGGATATTCATAGTCATGGAACTGAGTCGCCGGACTTGGTGCTGCCATCGATCGTGGTTAGGTGATAATGGCGATTTTGGGACCTTGGGGAGCTGATTGATTTGGTCTATGAAATTGGTTAGAGGTGCAGCGATCAACACATCAGTCTACTACTCACAGTCGTTCTCGGCCAACACGTCTTTCACTCTAGTGTAGGCTTGCTTCGTCACTACGTTCAGTTCCTTGAAAGCCTCTGACACAGTTGCAAAACGTAGGCGATCGGCATCCTTCCCTGAAGTGTGCAGTGCCAACAAGCCACTAAGGAAAATCTTGCGTATATCATGAAAAAGATACGCAGCATCCTTTAGTGACTGTAGTTTCTCTCCGTCCTGGGCGTCGCCATTTGAGAATAAGCGAAACCGCTCTACTACATCTGCAACCGTAAATTGGTATTGTGACTGCAGTTGGAGCAATTCGGTTTGCTCTGCAAACCCCCAGATTGTAAAGGCGGTCTGGTAGTAGGTAGATATCACCTCTGTGAGGCTAGCTCGAACAGCATGCCTAAGCTGAAGACACTTGACATTTTGGCCATTTTTCTCGAGGCGACTAATCGGTGGGATAGGCGTACTCCTATTTACAAATTAGCTGCTTATTCGAAATAAGCAAGAGGGATACCCTTACAGTCGATATCCGCGCGCTACGAGTTCCACCTCCATAATGAAATTTAGCGCTGCACTATTGGCACAGTCATAGTCGCGGGAGAGGCTGAAGAAAGACGCAGACTCCACAAGACCCTGTCGCTGGATGTTTCTTAGAATCTCTCTTCGAACATAAGCCCTGACAATATAGAGTAGAACAACTGTCAAAACAACCGAGGCCAAGAGCCGCGTCCACGTTGGCGGAAACCCGCCTAATGAGTGCCAGCGAGCGAGAGAGGCCAGACAAAAACCAAAGACGGCGGCAGCCACGACGCCCGACGTAGTGAGGCCATGGAAGTTCAACTCAGCTGGAGGCTGCGACACGGTAGGCTCCGTCGCCGACTGATAACCTAACGTAAGAGGGTTGTCCAAAAGCTGCGACTGCACGATGGCAAGGCGGAGGCGCTCGAGAAATCCGATAGAACGGGCATGGTCGATAGACGATGTCACCGTCTCAAGCAAGAGCCGAAGCACTTCCAAGACGGGAGAGGTGTGGTTCTGGATGTTGTCAAAATCGATATGAGAGGGTAGGCTGGGAAGATCGAGCTGCATTGGCTTAGCTAGCCTCTCCCGGAACTTCCGTCGAACTTTAGCTAGGCCCCGAGGCGCAAAGTCTCGTGGAGGCGTCGATGGCGGCGAGATGTCGCGTGCCCTATTTTCCGGTTCCTGCCAATCCCACTCCTCCTCCCGCTCTCCCGCAGCTGTATTAGCAGTCGTCAGCGCTTCTTGAAACATTGTTGAGTCCATCCCTAAGACACGGCCAGGGCCTGAGCAGCCTGCTAGGTACGAAACAGTCACGGACTGGCGAAAACATACCCTCGAGATAGTTGCTCAAAGGCGAACCCTCGTCAACGTGAGTCTCCATATAATCACGGTGTTGCAGGACGGATCGAGTCCATCTGCGCGAGGTTGTAGCGCTTCGCTTCGCTTCACTTCGTTTGACGTGGCGTGGCGCTGAGGGAGAGCGTCAAAGGTGGCACCGATCGGACACTGGGAGACCAAAGGATGGTCAAGGCTTAACTACAACACAAAGGAGAGAGACGTGGCGTGGGAGGAAAGGAAATCTAGGTTAAGGAGTCGTGTAGGGTATGAATACAGAGACTGCACTGATGGTATACGTGTAGATAACGGACCACGAAGGCAAAGACGAGTGGATTCAAACCAAATAGCCGGGTCAAGTTGAAAGAAGGCCGTTAGGCGCTATGCGCAACTGCTTTTGTTCATTTGCGCTTCGAGATTGGCAGCAAGGGTATCACAGGGGCGCATTGATGTAATCCACGAGGTGCATCCCTACCTGTCTGCAAGTAGTAAGTAGCTAGCCCGGCAAGACGTGCTCTCGTGCCGCCCGGAGATTACCAGATTACCCCGTACCTGCCCGTACACTACCTGCCTTAGCGCGTACTACCTACTTACTACATAGTACGTCGCACAGACTTAGTTAGAAACACGGGCCGGGTTGTCAATCGTGTAAGGTAGGTACTTATATAATATAATATAGTAGTAAGTCGGGCATGTTGAGCACAGCCGGACTTGGGACTGTTGTTTTGGACGCCATCCGCTACTGCCATTGGACCTACTACATATGTTACCGAATTTAAGGCGGGTTTACCCCACCACCGGCGAGGCTTATATATAGAGTACATGCTGTATATGCAAGTGTTCTACAGCAAATTTTACTTAGGTACCTAGGATACTATAATTCGACAGTTTAGAACACCCTTAGTTGCATGATCCCTATCTCAGTCAGTACCTTCGTCAACAGCATAGTTACTTGCTAAAATTTACTATTGGATATACTTGCCACTTAACGTGTACTATCTACGAGACGTAAAATTGAACAGCGATTTTATTAATGTTCTATGTCGATTTACGAGTTGTCAAATAACATACTGTAGTAGATAGTGTCGCCTGTTCCAGATAAGTTATGTCCTGCAGGTAAGAGGTATGCGGTCGGCCCCACTAAATACTTACTATGTACTTACGTAGTCTCAGCGACCGATTGGCCAAGCGCCCTATTGCAACCATTGCCCACTTACCTAAGTACCTAATTAGCCCACGGGCAGCTCAAGGCTCGGCATCGCTATTGCGCGAGGCACACGACGTAATCGGCGAAATCGAGCCTGCCTCATCGCACACCTCATTCATAGCGCCCTCAACCCTACACGGCCCGCCGAAATACATCCCACTGTGCAAATAGAGCCGTCCGCGCGCAACCATGCCGACCGAGAGAGAATTCCAGATCGCCCCGATTGTGCCGGAGTCGGTCATGCACAATACCAAGGTAAATCAACCCATCGATTCGTATATTCCCCTTCTAGCCTACCATGCTACAACACCACCGCTGGGGATGTAATAGTAGAAAAGGCCGGAAACGAACGGCCGGTCGAGTTACATTTGGAAGAAAGATTAGAGATCGGGTCGAGGTGAAGGTGGCGGGAGAGTCGAGCTCCACCCTCGGTGGCTGTCCATGTTCCAAACGGTAGCCTCTATCGATCGAGACGGGTACTGATGCTAATTTGCCGTGTTCTCTTCTACAGGTTCTGTCAAATCTCCAGAACCTCACAGCCTCCATATTCGGTGCTGCCGCCGGCATCCTAGGTCTCGAGTCCTACAGCGGCTTCCTATTCTACTTCGTCTTCACGATCCTCACCACAGCTCTCTTCTACGCTATCCGGGTTGCGCCCACGTCGCTGAAAGCCGGCCAGAGCGTGTTCGACACCAGCCGGTACTTTAGATCATCGTACGAGTTCTGGAGCGGGGGGTTATTAGGGGGGCTGGCAGGATATATATTGACTTGGACATTATTTTACGGGTTGGTTCGAGCATAGCGGTACGCGAGCGAGATGGCCACGTTTCACGACATACACACGGCGTTTAAGGCATAGTAAAAACTTATAAACTTGGAGTTTTCTATCACTATATCAACATGCGTTACAACCAGAGCCGCTAGCTTCGCTAAGTCATGATACATAAAACTGGAAATCCTTCACCAAAACCGAAAGGAGCCTTACATCTATCAAGCTACTTATTCGACAACCTCGATAACCTTGCCTACAAACCCATCTAGTCCCCCAGATTTATCTTTGATGCCCCCTTCGAGCAACATGACACGAGAGCCGAGCTCAATCCATTCTCTATTCGACAACAGCTCCAACGAGACATGATATTCAGCATGATATTGGTCCAGGTCTGTTTCAGATTTTGTGCGCTCAAGCTCAAGGTGCTCACTCATACCAAAAATGTCGTCGTTGTCTTCGCTTAGTATTTTCCGCGGGTCAAAATGTGACCTTTGTCGGGTAACTCGTAAAACGCGAACTGCTGCTCGCACCATGCCGACATACGCATTGACTAGGCTACCGACCGTGAGTGACCGTATATCTTGTGCTGTGAAGCACGCTTTGAATCCCGTTGAAGCTTGAAGTGACAATCCCGTTTCAATCATATGCCGACTAGGCATGGCCAAGACTTGGCCTTTGCGAATCCTAGGTGTCGAGTTGCATGGTTTCTCCAATAGCTCCTCGTTGTCGGACGGCTTCTCATCAAGGTCATCGAACACCACTTGGATTGAGCCGGCCTGGCCGGCCTCGAGAGATTGTACGGGTAGTCGAAGCTCACGGATGTTCACTATCGTAGCATTTCGCCATTCGCCATCAATCCGAGAAGCCGACAAAGCATTGCACGCGCTTAGGCGGGCATATTCCGCAGATAGGGGATGAGGTATAGATAGCCCATACCCTGGAGAAGGATGATCATTCGGTATAAGTGCCCCTGCTTCATCATCTTCTGCGGGGAAAGGGCCTAGAACTATCTTGTCTCCAATTGACAGTCTCCCGAAACGCAAATATCCGGTGACAACCGGGGCGCTCTCGTTCGATGTCTGGTCTAACGTACTTTGTGCACGACTGCGAGCTAACTCGAACACCTCATCAATATGAAAAAGAGCCGCAGGCTGCTCGGGGTTGAGTGCGAGGGGAACGAAGTCTTGAGCAGTCGGCACAGGTGGCACCGGCAAACTTCCCAACAGCGCATGTATCAATCCTATCCCAGTCCCTGTGATAGCACTCGTGAGCACAATTGGAACCACGGCAAGCGGATCGCCGGCCTGAGAGATGGCACCAATGATTTCGGATTGAACCTTCGTTTGATCTTGGTCTGGCACCTCGGAGAAATCCGCCGCCAGGGGCCCAGAACCCGTAAGCAGTTTTGGCGTCCGCCCTGTAGCTTTCACTTTTGTAAGAATGCTGTTCAGCTTTTCCCTCAGTACGGTACGTTGCGCTTTCTCAATTTTAGTTATTAGGATTGCAAGGGGAATTTGAAGCTTCAGACACAAATCAAGATGCGCCATGGCAAGATCCATTTCTGCAATGCCGATGCCCAGAGCTCCATCTGCGCCGGTCAATGAGTGCGTGCCAGTTGAGATGGCGTTCTCTTCGCTTGCTGCAATACATAACAGAGTCCAATGTGGCGCCCACCCAACCAGAGCTCGAAGCGTTGTCCGTTGATATCGAGGGTGCCCGGCCGAATCCAGCAGGAAGACAAGTCGGCCATCCTGGGCGCGGTCGTGAATATCAGGCCAAGCTTTGATATCCATGCAAGTGTAATTGAAAATACTCTGGTCTTCGTAGCCAATAAGTTCTTGAGCTATGGAGCTTGTGCGTCCTGACGCAACTTCATGACGGTGCTTTAAAAGATAACTCCTGCTTCGGCCCCGGCCGTCATCCAAAGTGCCATTTGCAAGCGTTCCGAGAAGAGTTGTCTTCCCTGAGGTAGTCGGCCCTGTTAAAGAGACACGAAGTTGCTCAGTTGTAGATGCGCCCCTGCGAGGAGTACCGTTATTATCATCTGCTGTACTCCTACTCTGCTTGTCCAATATTGGGACGACTAAGGCTTCCGCAACCCAGAGGTCTTCGTGGTGAAGCTGAGAATGCGGCTGTTCGGAATTTTCAAGCCAATCGCAAGTACCAACAGCTTTCATCCGCTGTACTTCCACTCTGCAGCCCAAACTCGCCGCCATCACTTTCAAAGTCATCATGCTTTCGTCCATCTCCTCCTTAGTCAGACCCACGAACGTTCCATCATCAGCAACCCCTATTTCATACAGAGCTCCATTCGACTCCTCTAAGCCTGGGAGTAGCTGCCCAGGCTCTTGCAAAATGGTAAGTTCGGCGTTATCTTCGGGCAATTTGGGAACAACAAGATCTCCCCTCGCAGTCGCATGGTCCGGTGAAGACTGTTTCAGTCGCCAAAGCAGCTGTGTGGTCAGGTGGTGTAGCCTATTCTGTCTGGTGTGGTTGGACGATGCAAGCGGGACGGATTGTTTCGGTGCTCGAGTCTCTTTCAGCTTCCTAGTTGCGCGAGATCCCGCGAGACCAGCAGTGGTGCTCATTGTCTGGTAAGTTCTCCGAGGCCGCAATAAAAGATGGAGTTTATACTCAATCGGCCCATCCTGTGGCTCGGCTTCGAGTCTTTCAACCTCGGAATCAGATGCGGGCTCCGAGTCGACGATTGCGCTGGTCGATACACACCGCTCACTGCTGGGCCGTTTCCCTGCGTCCTGGCCAGTTCTCCACGGTGAACTGACCCGCGGCGGCTCGTGAGCAAAAGTAAAGACGGAAGCCATGGTAAATGTCACTCGGAGGCGGTCTAGGGCTTTATGAATAAGTAGCTGAGCAACGAGCTGGCTTCGCCTATCGACTTTGTCGTAATGATAGATAGACACAAACGAAGGATGGTTGTATATGATATGGATCGGATGCCTTGCTTATGCTCTTAATTTTATACGCATTGCTACCGTTCTTATTGCTATTGTATGATCGAAAGCCATTTGTTGAGAATGCAAAAGGTGTATTCGTATTATCATTTTCAACACTTAGGTATGTTGGAGGAATTTGAGGCGCAGATATATCAATAAAGTACGCTGTCATTTAAAGCCTCTGGGAAGCCATTGCGCAAATTGCGTAGAAGACAGCGCTACCGAAATATGAGTGATGTAGATGATGAGGTGATGAGAGGTACGGGCACTTCGTGTAGGTGGCCTAAGATTGTGGAGGAGTCATAGTATACAAATTACAGAACATCGGTAAGCTAATGTTGTTAAGGCGGTGTTGGAAATCCAGCCAATCATGATTCCATTTAAGAGTGCAATGGGTTGATAATTGGTCATCCTTTATACCTTAGCTGAGAAGGAGGTATACAGCCCGTACACCTTCAAGGTTCTTACCTGAAGGTCATAATGAAACCATACTATGTATATAGGTACTATATGTGCCTACCTACCTAACCTGAAGGTACATGTAGGTTTTGTTTCAGCTCCTTCCATATATACATATATGTATGTAGTACTTCCGAGTATTTTTCCTCCTGCAGGTACCTTCCAGTTACCTACTTGCACCAACCATCCAAGGGGGATTCGGGAGTTTTATCTACAGCGAGCAGTCAGCCGACGTGTGTTATTGAAGGCTGGCAGCGCAGTCAATAGCGGACACATCACACTACACCGCCTGCAATGCCAACTGGACTTTGGCTAGGTAGACTACTGCACCTAACCTACCTAAGTAAGTACATACTGTACTGTATATAAGTAGGTGCCCCGCCGTCAGATGCTGCGGCTTGCAGAACTGACGAGTCGTCTCCACTTAATCCGACCCTGAAATCGCCCCTCGAAACTAGGTACCAAGATACCAGTTCGCCCCCACCAACCTAAGACGCCGCCTCCGGTTGACCTCCTTGAATTACGAACTACTCTCTCCCAACAACCAAATCCTCGATTATCGCCAACGACGCTCCACTGGACCTTCACGAACTCTCCTCGGGACGAGCTGCCCTAGCCGATCCAACAGCGACTATCAACAATGAAGAAATTTCTAGGAAAGAAGTCAAGCGACAAGGACGATGACCCTAACCGCAATGCTCTCTTCGGCTCCAGGGGTTCTAAAGGATCACAATCTGAGAACCCCTATGCCCAGACTGCTTCCGATCAATACACAGAAGACAACACCAAATACGCCGGTTAGTTATTGCTTCTTAATCCACCACAGCCTACCGTGGCAGCCACTAACTTCAAACTCCCCAGGCGGCATGACGAGGTATCAGCAAGCCCGGCAAGGTCTCGAGAGTGGGCCTGGACCACAAGGCTTCAATCGTAACGATAGCGTCAGCTCTTCAGCGACGGCCCCTCCGCCATACTCGGATCAAGCAGCACCTACCGGCTATGGTAATAACCGTTACGGTGCGTCCGGGGGGTATGCCAGTAATAGCAAGTACGCGGGATCTAGCTATTCAAACGCCCCCCGACAAGGTGGATATGGTGGCCTTGGTCGAACTGACAGTGCCAGTACTGTAAGGAGACTAGCATTCCCCTTGCCGATGAAAAAAGACCACGTTCTGACATGTACCAGGACGCCAACCGCGATGCTCTTTTCTCCGGTGCCCGGGATCGACATCAACAGCAGGCGACTGCGGCAGATAAAAGTGGCGGCGGCGGCGGCAGTAATGGCGGTTATACTTCAGGTACTGCTACAAGCGACAACAAATATGACGGTTACGGCGCGCGACGGGAAATGACTGAGGTAATCCTATCCCCAAGGAACGATGGTATTCAAAAATCAGCAGCCCTAACCGAAACACAGGAAGAGCGCGAAGCAGAAGAATACCGTAACTTGAAGGATCAGATCCATAGTACTACTCAAGCCAGTCTAGCAACGAACCAAAATTCCCTCCGTTACATGAACCAAGCCCTCGAAACAGGGTTGTCGACGTACGCAAGGCTTGGCGGTCAGTAGAGTCACTATGTCTAAATGAATGATTTAAAAACTAATAATTTCTTAGCACAAAACGAACGATTGCACCATAGTAAGTAATCGGGCCTATCTGAGGGTCTCCCCTTTTAAGAAATTGCCACGATGAAGTTTTCTACCGAAATTTCCCTAGTATCTAAAGAGGCTACTATAGAAGGAGCAAGGTGCCTACGTAGCTATCATTGTCTCAGAAGCTCGACATAAACTCCAATCATTACACGCAACTAGCAGTGGGGGGAGATCATTCACTGACTCTTAATAGCCGATCAACTCCTTGACACAGCAACGGAGAGTCATCGTCAGGCAGAGGCGAGCACTAAGAAGCTCAAATCCTTAAAGTAAGTTTGTATTACAGAAATGATAGATTCCTAGTGCTAACCATGTCCAGCCGGAGTATGTTTGCAGTACACGTGCACAACCCGTTCACGGCAAGTCGACGAACAGAAGAAGGTAGGATGAAACACCGTTTGCCCCGCTGGGAAATGAATCACAAGCTCACCGAAGATAGAGGAGGCAAAAATCTTGCGACAAAACCAAGAAGACCGCGAAATTCGCGAGTCAACCCGAAGGGACAAATGTAGGCATTCAATCCCGAATGTTTTAAGACCTAAGATTTCGAGGCCGTTGCTAAAAAGCAAATTCTAACACGGACGTACATAGTTGCCCAACACTCACGAATGGAGCGAAACTTTGCCGGCTTTGACAATCCTGATGTGCCCAACACATCCACGACAGCCAACCGTGGGGACAGAAAGAAGTACAGTACGTATTCTGGGTGCTTTTATTGGCCTAGAAAGCCTTTTGCTCCTGTATCGCATACGCTTCTGCAAATTCTTGAATCCTCAAAGATAGTTTCATCCTTACGATGAGCGATAATATCTAACCATTAATAGTGCTCGAAGATGACTCTGACGAGGAGGGTAACGCGCAACTGGATGCCGCGAATGAACAAATTGAGAGGGGTAAGTGAATTATAGGGGCTTTGAACTGTGTATAGAGGTCCCTACCTCTATGGCATTTTATGGCCCCAGATTCTTTGGATTCTTTCACCTGTGCGCCACTTGCTGACTTTGTGATTTCCGAAGACCTGGAGCAAATGAGCTTGGGTGTAACTCGGCTTAAGGCTATTGGAAAAGCTATGGGCGATGAGCTGGACCACGGCAACAAGCTGATTGATAGGATTGGCGCGAAGGTATGCGGAACGAACCTAACGACTAAGAGATCTAAGCTGACTTTCAATATAGACGGATCCTCTTGACGATCAGATTAGAGTGACGAACGCCAGAATGAACCGCATTCGCTAGAGCGACGTATAGTTGTCGCATGGTTATCTAACTAGTTATCCACTTAAATTGCAAGGGAAGGCCTACTGCCCCTCTGGTTGATCATAGGGCGATCTTGTCTACGGGACGGCCAGGTGTCGCCAATGGATAGATCTGTAACAATAATACAATTTTGCTCAAACACGCCCTCTTGGTCTGCTAGAAGGTTGCTAGATCTCGGCGAAATGTGATTATCAAGACTGGCCTGATATCAAAATTTGTGCTCAATGCCCTTTGTAAAGGTGATGTGACAGTGCCGTGGACTAGACGCTATAGTATAATAGTCGGTATAGTATTATATTGGCCGATTCTTCCCGGCCACAATCCTGGTTCTAGCAGCATTCGTATGTTGATATCTCGCATCGATGTGCTCTCACGCATACAACTAGGCTAGCATAGAGGTATTTAGCCTCAGCGAATTTGACTCGCAAGTGGGAAATCCCCACGTTCGTGATGTGACGACCGTCGCGGCGGATCTCAACTCGATTGACTGCGTTCCTGTTTGTTGGGTGAGAAGCTGCTTGAATATTTCTACGTGATCAATTGAATTGTGGGATGAATACAGTGCCGATTGTGCTTGGAATGAACAGCGGATACTGTGTGCTTCAGCCCAGCTCCAAGCGGAAATGTCATTCTGGGTGTGATGAACCCGCCACGAATCTATCACGGCAATTTTTCATGATCATGACATTCATACGTCGCACACGATGAGAGTAACGTCGAGATTATTAGCCACGGCTGCATCTACAGGCAACGGCCTCAGACCTGCGCCTTTAGCCATCCTGCCGCCTATACCACTCTACCGACGACTGCTGAGGGCACATCGGAAACATTTGCCTCAGGAGATGCGTCTCCTTGGCGACGAGTACATCAAATCTGAGTTCCGCGCACACAGGAATGTCGACAACCCTGCACACTTGGTAAGACGTGATCTTATTTGAATCGACTCTTTTTTTTCTTTTTTTTTAAAAAAAGAAAAGAAAAAAAAGTCTACCATTACTAATGACCTCTGCTCTAGATCGGCTTCCTTACTGAATGGCAGCTGTATGCTCAGAAAATCGAGGGCGACTCCTGGAAAGGCGAGAAACTCGACCCTGCGAAGGTCGAGAAGATGAGTGGTATGTACTCAAACTCGTCCCCCCCTTCATCATGCGTCGGTTTAATCCGCTTCTGAAACCGGATATTAATCTATCACCGGCTAGATCAACAAATAGGACAGATGTATGAGCTCATGCAGGCCATCAAGAAGAGCCACGAGGAGGGTGATGACCAGGCATAAATGAACGTGGCTGGTCTTTAGCGTTCAAGGACGGCAATCCGTACGCTTAATCAGTGACTTTCCACGAAGCTTGTAATATTATTTGTACGTATTATTATCCAGATAAGAGGTAGACAAAATAGCCTTTAGGAATGTTCAAAACTAAGTTATACTGTAGATTATTGCCTACTACTAATCTAACAGGACCAAAGCAAAACAAGTAGTCGGTTTCTCGACCCCCGTTGAGCTCTGTCTCAATATGGTGTTCAAGGATAGCCCATTTCAACACTCTCTGGATATCCGTATTTGCAGTTTCGATTACTTAGTAGTTACCGATTTTGCGAACTTAAGTTTACCTTTTGGAATTATTGCTGTCAGTGGTTGTCCTGATCACTCTTGGTGTACTGTAAGCCACTGTCAAAGTTCCGATACTCGATAGATACTACGTCGGCACGTGATTCTCAACAACACCCACTTATCCATGATAGGTGACACAGTGTAGATTCCCCATTTTTTTTCTTCACCTAAACGTTTGAGTACCCTCACGTTTATCTGTTACTCATCTTCATCACCACAATATGGATCAACACAGATCTAAACGGCGAAAGACCAAGGGAAATGATCCCTCTGTTGTCAAAATCGGCGATAAGACTATATCATTAAGCGCATTCCTTGCACCGCCACCGAAAAAAACTGAAGAGAAAACACCACCTGTGCCTTTGAATAATGGCCCTATTTCAAATGGAGATAAGGAGGATCAGCAGAAGCCCACAGACCAGATCGATGGGCAGGTATCAAGGGAAAAGCCTCAGAATGGTAGCAATGGGCCATCCAAGAAGGCAAAAGGACAGCGGGATACACCTATGCTAAAAGCTAGAAAAGCCTTGCCGATATGGGCATATCGTGATGAGATTAAGGCGAGTCTACGGGGAGACAATGACATTCTCCTTGTCGTTGGTGAGACTGGTTCTGGAAAGAGTACGCAAACGCCCCAGTTTCTCTGTGAAGAATCTTGGTGTACTAGGAAGAAGGTGCGCGTGAAGACGGATATCGTAGGTGTTGGTGGAATGGTTGCCATTACGCAACCACGTCGGGTCGCTGCCACGACGCTGGCAGGAAGAGTAGCACGGGAGATGGGCACACCACTGGGCACCGCGGGCGAGGGCTCAGTTGGTTATTCGGTGCGATTCGACCATAAAGTTCCCAAAGGTGCCAAGATCAAGTTCCTTACTGAAGGTATGCTCCTACAAGAGCTTCTACGAGACCCGAATCTGCGGCAATACAGCGCTATTATTGTCGATGAAATTCATGAGAGAAGCGTCGACGTCGACTTGATCACTGGTTTTCTGAAACAAATCCTCTCAAGCGATAGCGCTGGACGAGGGGGGATACCGCTGAAAGTCGTTATCATGAGTGCTACAGCAGACATTGAGAAAATCCAAGACTTCTTCAAAAAAGACGATTCATCGTCCCCTTTGAAGCTACTACGGATCAAGGGAAGACAGTACCCAGTGGAAATTAAGCATATGGACAAGCCCGTGCCGGACATACAAGAAGCACTGGTGAAGAAAATCTTCGATATTCACCTACACGAACCGTTACCCGGTGATATACTAGCATTTCTCACAGGCCAGGAGGAGATTGAGGCAGCCCAGCGTCTCATTGAAGAGCACTGTGCCACATTAGCTTCAGGTGTACCCAAATTGCTCGTGTGCCCTCTCTACGGGCAGCTCTCAATACAAGCACAACAAGATGCCTTCCAACCAGCAAAAACAAAGTACACTCGAAAAGTAGTCTTAGCTACCAACATTGCAGAAACATCAGTCACTGTTCCTGGCGTTCGCTACGTCGTCGACTGCGGTAAGGCGAAAGTAAAACAATTCCGCGCACGGCTTGGAATGGAATCGCTCCTAGCTAAGGCGATATCCAAGTCCTCAGCGATTCAACGGACGGGACGCGCAGGCCGTGAGGGGCCAGGAAAATGCTTCAGGCTATACACGTCCGAGACCTACGAAGAACTGCAGGAGGCAGATCTGCCTGAGATCCTCCGCAACGACGTTCTGGGCGCGGTACTAACGATGAAGGCACGCGGCATCAACGATATTCTCTCCTTCCCTCTAATGGACTTCCCAGACATCGAGGCCGTCGAAAAGGCGCTAATCCACCTGTATGTCTTGGGCGCTCTCGCCGACGACGGCAGCATTACAGAGATCGGGCGCAAGTTGGCCTTATTCCCCGTGTCCGCTCCCTACGGACGTGTGCTGCTAGCAGCAGCCTCTTCTGAGTTCGACTGTCTGCTCGAAGTCATCGATGTGATCGCCGTCATCACATCCGGCGAGACCATCTTCCACCAGGTACAGACCGAAGACGACACGGAGCGGGACGCGATCGAGGAGGCGCGCAAGGAGCTGCAGCGGCGCGAGGGCGACATCCTAACGTTCCTGACGACGATGCAGCGGTACGCGGGGGAGAACGCGGACCGGATCGCGTGGTGCCGGACGCGGCGCGTGAGCGTGCGCAACATGCGGCAGGCCCTCAACATTCGCCGGCAGCTGCGCGGGATCTGCGTGCGCGAGAAGCTGCTGGCCGAGGCGCCGCCTCCGGACCCGCAGCCCTTCGTGCCGCTGTCGCCCGAGCGCGCCGACGCCCTGCTACGCTGCTTCCTGCGCGGCTTCGCGGCCAAGACGGCCCTGCTCGCCCCCGACTCGAGCTACGTCACCGTCCACGGCAAGCATGTCGTCGCCGTCCACCCGTCCAGCGTCCTCCACGGTCAGAAGAAGGAGGCCATCATGTTCCTAGAGCACGTCTTCACCCAGAAGAACTACGCCAAGAAGGTCAGCGCTATCCGCGCCGACTGGATCGTCGAGGCCATGGGGGGTTCGGCTGTTGTTTCTTGAATCGAGACTGAGGGAGGGGTGGATGCGTGAGCTTCGGATGGGTATAAGCGTGCCGTTTTAATATTAGGTAGTTCGACCGCGATAGAGAAGGTCCACCTATTTCGTAATATTCCCCAGGTACTTAGAAGCCTAGGTGGGAAGAAAATAATAGACACAACTAGTAGAATGATTCGTTCTCTGTAATATGCCGAGTGTGACTCGAACTTGTCCCTTTCGTTGTTATCGGCATATTTTATCGCTTTCCTATTCTGGTAAATCTCTCTACGTTTGTTGAGTTCAGTCGCATATTCGATCTCGTTTTCGACACTTACTATAAGCATCTCTCTGACTAGAGATAAGTAGACAGAACCGCATCATAGCAGGAATAAGCATAAAAGCTCCTTTGTTTCCTGGCTTCTGCCTTCAATGTAATTATGAACCCTAGTCCGTGAAGACGATTTGCTAACCCCAGAAGATCATTTCTACTTCAAATTTGATGTCGGCATATTTTGCGTATAATTCTCCTCTTGCTTTCACCTAAACCAATCACTACAGTAGAGACAGTAGCAATAGAAAGGCACTAAATCAGTACCAAACTACCGAATGCTTTCCATTCTTGGTGCTATACCAACGCGCGAGTCTAGCTGGATACATTACCATGCCAGCAGTTTTCAGCACAGTCCTTGGGATATGGTTCTGCTGCGATCTTCATCCCCGAAAAGAAAGAAATAGAAAACGTGCAAAGCTAATTTAGCAACGATACCGGTCTATCGTGTCTCTCGGATCAACCCATCGTCCAAAGCACAGGGCCAGAACTTGATTGTAATTTCAGGATATATATCTCGTCCGACCCGCGCTCAACTCGAAACAAAGGAGGTTCGCCCCGAGGCCATAGCAGAAAGCCTGTGTAAGTTGCGGTTCCAATTGATGCTTCTTCTTCTTCTTTTTATTCTTCTTTCGTTCGCTCTTCTCGTTCTTGCTGGCTTTGGAGCGAGGAAACCCTGAGAAAGGGGATGAATCGGGCTCCGATAATCCCTCCACGGAAACACTACACTCATGCTCCTAAGGCTTGGACGGTTCAAGAGGATTTTCTTCCGTCTTAGTTGTGTTAGCGGTCTCAAGGTGATGGGGTTGGCCTCGACTAGTTGGAGTATATAGCAGACAATCGTTATAGGGGTTTAGAATGCTATGAATCGGTTGGTCTTGCTTAGTTGGCGTGTATAGCAGGCGATCGTAAAAGGGGTCTGGAATGCCTAGTCCAGTCGGCGACTGTGAAGCAGGAATTGGCTGGTTTCTATTAGTTGGAGTGCGTAGCAAGTGATTGTTAAAGGGGTCCAGAATGCCTAGTCCAGTCCACGGCTGTGGAGCAGGAATCGGTGTCTCCCGCTGAACGTGGTGTGAGGAAGGTCGAGCGCCGTTCTGAACCAACTTGCCGCCCTCCCCGCTGTTTTCGCCTCGTGAGCTAGACTGAGAAGTACTAGATGGCATTGGAATATCCCGTGAACCGAAACCTGGAGGCGACGGCGTGGATTGGTTTTCATTTCGATCCTTGTTGTCCGACCCAAATTGATTCAAAGCACTATTTCCCTCTTCATCTTTCTCAGCACTTTGATTCGTGCCCTTGAACTTGTTGTCCGTCGGGCTTCCTCTGACCTGGCTCGGGCCTGGGTTGGTTGATAAGGCTCCAGACATATGATACGGGTTTCCGCTTTCGATATGTTTCTTCTTGTGGAGACCGAGAGGTGGGAATGGTGTATCGTATACAAGTGCATCAATATTTTTGAAGCCTTGTTCAAGCATCTCGTCCAAGCGACGTCGGCCAGAGCTATGATTCACTATTGGAACTCTACCAATCTCAGAAACGCCTCGACCTGTTGGGATTCCACTCGCGCCGAAGATGGGAGCATCTTCCAAGTCCAAACCTTCAGGATCCAATGCCACATCCTATTTGTCATTGATCTGAACGTCTCGGGAGAATGCCTGCTCTCCCTTCCTGTGTTTTTTTTGTTCTATTTTCTCGTTATTTCTGTTGTTTTTCTGATGGGACGGTTTGCTATCCATGTCTTCATAAGGGTCAAATTTTACTTTCTTAGACGGAATGACATCAGTAGGTTCTTTTTCACGCTTCCTCTTTCCTGGGTTCTCATGAGAATTTAGACCCTTTGGGGACTTCCGTTTGGAGGGCGAATGTTGCAGCGAAACCACGGTCACCTGGCGCAGCTCTTTATCTTTGCTATCAGAGGTGTCAGTCCACTCCGACTTCGAGGCCGAATTTAAAGGGAGCATTTTGTCGGCTTCAGTATCTCCTTCGGTACGGTGGTTGGTATACTCGTCAAGGAGAGGGCCGAGGTGTCTTTTAAACTTCAAGATCAGCTCGCGTACTAGATTGTAGTCCTCTTGTCTTCCGAAAGAAGGGTCCCGTCGGTAGAGTTCTTCGAGCTTGGCTAGTTTTGTAAGATGGTCTTGCTCTTTATTTCTCAAGATCTCGCGCTTGCGGAGCAGCCGGTCTCGTCGCGACCAGTCGTGGGTGCCAGGATTCTTCTTTTCGACTTCACGTAGGACTTCTCGGTCAAGACGGTTACGTCTCTCGATAAGGGTTGTAGACTTCTTCATTATCTTTTGCCGCTTCCTCCTAGAAAGAGGCTTTGCCAGCCGGACTTCAGAGCCTTTTTGCACTCGGCGCAACTCGGAATCTGAGTGACGATACTTGGTGGAAATGTTGTTCGGGTCGATTTCCGAAGGCCCTGCTAAGGTAGAAGGATGGTAATCTGTGCCGGGGAGGATGGGCGCCACGATTCCAGGCATCTTCGTAAACCACGTAAAGTACAGTTCAGGCTTCGAACTTGGGCTGAACCTTGACAAGCAGCGAAGAACAACGATCCAGGAAGATGCGAAAGCGCGGTCCCTGTCTATATCTGTACAAATACAGACACAACGCAGAAGTGCGAAGTCCAAAGAAGGAAAATCCCCTTCGGGTTTGAGAGAGATATCTGATTGGCAATGGCGATGGGCTTTTCTGCATCCAATATCTACTGCTGTCTGAGTAGCTTTCCTGGGGTATCGGCAGAAACTGAGCTATGGTGGGGTGCCCGCATACGTTTGGAAGTGGGATGTTAGTAAATCTGGGCGGTGAGCATCCTAGAAAGCAGTGCAACGGCCCTAGCTTAGTAGTTACGTTAGGTGCATGTGCCTATGTTCCTCGCTAGCGCAGTTCACGCAGATACATATACATAGGTACCGTACTTAGTGTTGGGCCACACACAGTGTTGTTATTGTGCGGTACCAGCAGGTATCTGCACTACACGTTACATACTTGTAGATACGCAACAGACTGTCTCCACGGTGAGCTACAGATATAAATACGTATCATCTCCTGTCGAATTTCGGTAGATAGCGTTGAATGGAATTGTCAAGGTCTTCTGGGCGAGATGTACGGATAGCCCGGTGAGTAGGTGTTGACTTACCGTCGTACCGACTCCACCTTGGCATATTGCGGACCTCGGTATGACGGCCGACGGCCCTTCTATAGGTCCTGGTCCGAGGAGCTGTACCTAGTGTAGGTAGTGTAAACTGGCAGAGTTATTTGGGAAATAGAAATATACTCCCAATGAACAAAGGAAAAGGCAACACAACACAACCTCACAATTGTACTGCCTGACTCTTTTATTTCCCTATTTTGTTAATATCTTACGTCAAAAATACCATCTCATCATGAGCAGTCCAGGAGCCGGCTTCGAATACCCACCCGTTGAGGTGTCGTGGTTGAAGCGCGATGCATTGCTCTTCGCTAACTCGATAGGCTGCACCCCCAATGAGCTTCACTTCCTCTACGTGCGTGCCTTGTTTCCTACCGTCCATTGCGCAATCCCTGTACTCATAACACGGATAGGAGCTCGACCCTAAGTTCGCAGTCTTCCCTACCTATCCCATTATACTGCGTAAGCAAGCCTCCGACCAGTAACGCTTCACCACCCCGTTTTTGACACTTTGTAGCTTTCAAGGAGAACCGGCTAGACGCCTTCGATTTCTACGCCTCGCAGAAGGCCGTCAAAATCCCCGGCGTGCCAGAATTCGACGCGCGACGTGTCGTCGACGGCCAGCGGCTGATCCAGTTTCTCAAGCCCCTCCCCACCACCTCCGAGGGCAGGAAGTTCGAGGTCCGGAGCAAGGTTCTCGGTGTTTACGACAAGGGCAGACCAGGCACCGTTGTCGAAACCCAACAAGAACTGGTCGACGCTGGCACCGGCGAGGTCTACTCCCGCGCCGTCGGTAGCGGTTTCTACGTCGGCCAGGGTAACTGGGGGGGCCCCAAAGGCCCTGCCACGGAGAATTTCCCGCCGCCCAAGGGAAAGACGCCTGATGTCGAGTTCGAGAACCAGACCACCGACATGACGCCCATCCTCTACCGTCTCAATGGCGACTACAATCCCCTCCACATCCACCCCGAGCCGGGCAAGAAGATGGGCTTCGGTGGTGTCATCATCCACGGCCTATACTCGTGGAACTGGGCTGCCCATGGCCTGCTGGAGAAGCTAGGTGGCAGCGACCCTGCCAACATCAAGGAGTTCCAGGCTCGATTCGCGAGCCCGGTCCGGCCCGGTGACAAGCTTGTGGCCTCGGTATGGAGAACTGGCGAGAAGAAGGGCGAGTGGGAGGAGATTCGCTTCATTGTCAAGATTTCTGGTGGCAAGGTTGTGCTAAGCAATGGCCGCGCCCTGATGAAGGTTGTAGGAGAGGCCAAGAGCAAGTTGTGAGCATTGTTAAGAACAAGATGTACAAATGAAGAACGTGGGACAATTTTCCGAGCAGCGAATTTCCCAAAATATAAACATGTAAATTCAAATAACAATCCATTTTAGTGTGTCAATTTGCAAAATGGTTCTTTGCAACATTAGAGCGTCTGAAGCAATTGTGTTCTATGAGGCAGTCGCATTTCATTTGTGATGGTCGCCAATTTGGCTGCCTAGCTAAGGTGGTGCACAACCAGTAAGCTTGGCACATAAGTCGACCAAAAGTTATATGTACCAATAAATCTCGACTCATTTTTTTTTTGGTTCAAACCTGCACGCAGGATCCCTTCATATTTTATTGAAATTTGAAAACATTGCAACCATGGCAGCGAGTGCTCGCGTTGGGGATCGGCTGTCATTCGATGGGGCAATATGTACCATCCGATACGTGGGTGAAGTTGCTGGCACTTCGGGCACCTGGCTTGGCGTCGAATGGGACGACGCCGTCAGAGGCAAACACGACGGCTCGCATAAAGGAACGAGGTATTTCACTTGTAAGTCTCGGTCTATATGCCCATGGTAATCATGACCATAACCATAACCATAACCATAACCATAACCACGACATACTGAGTGCTACGGCTAGGTCGGTCACGCTCGGCGACCCCGGCCTCTTTCGTGCGGCCCGCAAGGCCTGTCGAGGCATCCCTCAGCTTCATCGCCGCTCTGCGGGATAAGTACGCTGCGGAATTGTCGCATACCATCGCCGTCCAGTTCTCGGGCAAGGTAGCAGAGGAGGTCGGCTTTGAGAAGACCCGCAGCAAGCAGGCGCAGCTCTCGGAGCTCAGGTATGCTGTCCTTGACGGCACACGCATTGCTTCTGTCTACGAGGAAGGGGACCCGTCTATTACCGACACATGTCCAAAGGTCGTTGAGCTGGATCTCAGCCGCAATTTATTCAAGAGCGTCGGGACAGTTGTGACTATCTGCTCGGAATTGCCACGTCTTCGAGAGCTGCGGTTGAAGTAAGTTGGGCTTTTTTTTTCTTCCTCTTTTTTATTGATTAATAATCTGATTCTTCCAGCGGCAACCGCTTCCAAGGTGTACTTAAAGATGACGGCCTCGACGGGGCTAGCAAGAGTCTTCGCAGTATAACGGAGCTTGCACTTGAAGAAACGCTTATGAGTTGGGAAGAGATTGCTCATATTGCAACAAAATTTGAGACTCTGTCTGCGCTCTCTGCAAGCACGAACCAGTTGTCTAGCTTGCCACCGATACCACTCTTATTCCTCACATCTACTTTGACTTCCCTCAATCTCGAGTTTAACGATTTCACCGCCATTGCTCAGTTGGGTAGCCTCGCATCCCTGACGGCTCTCCGTCATCTGCATCTCAAGGGAAACAACATCTCTACAATCCGATTAGCTAGCTCGGATGTATCACCGCCAATATTCTCCGCCAACCTGCAGTATCTTGACGTGTCCTACAACCAGATCTCGTCATGGACATTCGTGGACGAGTTGTCCATCTTTTTTCCGGGGCTAACGTCATTGCGCTTTGCTCACAATCCAGTTTACGAACGTCCCGACCCTGACCTCTCCACAAACCCCAGGAACTACACTGAGGAGGCATACATGTTTACTGTGGGGCGGCTCGCAAGCCTAAAGACCCTCAACTTTGGTACTATTTCTGTGGACGAACGGCAAGATGCCGAGATGTTCTACTTGGCCCACATTGGCAAACACCTTGCGACCGTGCCCAAGACGCAAGAAGCCGAGATTCTTCGATATCACAAGCGATATGCGGAGCTATGTGAGATATACGGCACGCCAGTCGTAAATCGGAAAAAGGAAGTCAACCCAGCCTTCTTAGAGGCCAGACTAGTGACTATTCAATTCGTATTTCACCCCGGGGGACAAGAGGGTATACAAAGAGTCACGAAAGTCCCCAAGAGCTTTGATATCTACGCTGTCAAGGGTATAGCAGGCAGGCTTTTCGGCGCCAAACCACTGTCTGTACGACTGATATGGGAAACGGGTGAGTGGGACCCCGTCGCGGGGTTTGATGACGAAGTGGAAGATAGTAGCGGAGATGAAGAGGAGGTGTCGGCTCTGGAAGAGAGAGAAGTGCCTAGGCCGAGAGACAACTCACAGCAGGGAGGGAAAGCTGGCAAATGGGTCAAACGCGAGGTCGAGCTGCCAGACGGGCCCCGGCAGCTAGGCTTCTGCGTTGACGGGTTGGAGGCCAAAATCAGGGTCGAGCTGCGGTGACAGGACATACCGTTGATCGCAGATTGGCCGTAATTAGGTAGATTATTTTTCTGATGCATTACTATCGGCCTTTGTCCGTCTCTGGCCCCCAGGATTTTTCTCAGTCCTGGAATGATATTATGGTGATGGAGGTAGTTCTTTTGGTTGCTAACATTGCAGTAGTGACTCACAGTCCTTAGGTGTTCCGATAACTCACATTTCTCCTCACGGTTGGCTACATTGAGGTAGTCAGGCGGATGCCGGTAAGCGTATACAAACGAAATACCTGCAGGTGATATAACAAACAGACCCAACTCATCCGGTCCCGTCTATTGGAGGCTGCGAAGCATGCGTACATCACAGCGTATGTGCCGGGATACTACTGCAGACTTTCTTTTCTCTTTGTCCTAGTGACTACACGTCTTAGCTCTTCCTTCCAGACTCGGCCCCTGGAGAAACAGTGCCCAGATTTGTTCAGATTGGGACCAAGAGTTTCCATATTCCCCCGATGTCGCCTGACAAGTCGTATCATCCGCCAGCAAATACTACAGAAGAAATAGAACGGCAGCACAAACGACGCAATCTAGTCGGCAGGTACACTTCCCCCCTTCTCAGACTATACTAACTCCCCTGTGTTGCATCGGGCGACCAGGTGTTACTCACTACACGGTTTTCGGTACTGCAACAGCATCAGGGCTAAACTTTGCCTAGATCAGCACTAACCAGCTCCCAACGTTTGTTGACGAACTTAACGTCCGACACACGGGAACCACGAATAAGTCACGAAATTACATGGTCTGGGAAGTGTCCTGAACGACAAATTATACCGGGTATATATTTCGTATCCCTCCCTGTTCGTCGGATATTACAAACTCACGCAGATAGATCCCGCACCGAAGCTACTCACCAGCCCGAAGAGCTGCTTCAGGGTAAAAAGGCACCATGGGTGGCCATAGACGTGGACAAACGAAAGGCGACACCGGCAGATGCAGAGAGACCGTCAATGATCGCGCACTCGTAAGCCTTCGCCAACGACCCGCATCACCAGAGAATGCGTATTTAGCGATATCGCGATCTTACCTAGCGAGAGGCACGGGTGAGTCAACCCGTAATAACGAAGAACGTGCCTCATCTTTCCCGGTCCCTCACTCGCTGTCATTCTCGTCTTCTTCGGAGACGACGGTGGCGGTAATTGGTGAGCAGCATGGTCTGAGCCCAGACCAGCGGATCCCGCCGCCCAGTCAAGGCAGGATAATCAACAAGCCGAAGGAATTATGCCACAACTGGGGCAACAACGGGAAGTGCAAGTTCGGCCAGAGCTGCAAGTTCCGTCACGAGACACCGCCGTCTCCACCCCGGAAAGAGACTCGAGAGACTGGCCCAGCGTACTATCCGTCGTGGGATGCGAGAGGCATGCAGGGCGTGCCGATAATCGTAGTGCCTGCGTTCCTACCGCAAGAGTCTGCGCATTCTCCAGATCGACCTCCGCAGATCCACGACGTCGCTTCGTCGATGGGTATGAATCAATTCCTCATCCACTCTTCCAACCTTAAAAAAGGTACGGGGATCGATACTGCTCACGTGGGCCCCGGCCCGAGCGGCGTTAGGTGCGGCACCTGCAGCCATGAGCATGAGCCGGTCCGGGCACGGGCGGAATCAAGAGGCCAGCGCATCTCGTACTCGCTGGACTCGTTCGAGAGCAATATAGCAATAGACGCCGCGGCCGAAGAGGCGAGGCGGGAGCGAGCGGCTCGATTTAACAACAAGGCGGAGGGAGGGAGAAGAGCGAGTCTTCCCTCCCCCTCTAATAAAAAGGGGTATAATCCGAACCAACCTCCCCGCAATACCAACTCTTTCAGCGCCCAGAGCAAGAACCCAGGCGGTAAAGGAGAGGGCAAGAAAGGCCAGGCTCGCACGTCCGGGGCAAAGGGGGCCCGGCAAACCCAGCAGCGCAAACAACAGCCCCGGGGCCGGGGCGGCCACGTGGGCGCCCCGACGCCCCGCGAAACACAGGCGCGGCGCACGTCATACTCGCCCGACGCGTTCGAGGCCGAGATCGCCGTGCTCAGAACCGCCGCCGAGGAGAAGTGGGGGCGCGAGCACACGCAGACCACGGGGGCCGAGGCCGAGGCTAAGCCGACGGGTATCGCCGACTGGGTTCAGAAAACGAATGGGGAAAACGAAGAGACTGCAGTGCCGGGACGGGCAGAGGCTGGAGGAGGCGAAGTTGAAAACTTGATCGATCTCTAAGACGTGCGTATCGGGAGTAACTAATCTACCTCGCTTCAAGGCTGTAGTTATGAAGAAAAAGGGTCGAAAAGATGAAACGATTTTGATTTTGGTTGGTTGAGAGGAATTAGGGGTGGACATCAAACATCTCATGCTCCAGATCACAACGCTCGTTAGCATAGTTAGGGTAGGTTACGTCTAATGTGTGACAGAAAAGGGGGGAGGGGAGAGGAGGGGGGAAATAGAAAACCGTAAAAACAGAGCGTATGGGACTCGATTGAAGACAAAGTGAGCATTTATATATGGATTCACAGCTGTGGTTTCGATTTTGTTTAATATATGAACAAACATAAAAACTCCAACCATGCGTAGAACTATAGGAACATGGCTTAAGACTACATAAGGATCCATCCCTCCCCAAGATAAGATAGACTCCCTTCCGGCGGCGGACGTAACTTCGTTTGCTGGGGGTAACTTTGTACACGGGTCGTCGGTGCTCTTCCTCTAGCCAACTGTCCCACTCTCCTTTGATTGCGGCGTTTTTCTCAATAGCCATGCTTCGTCGCAACGGCATGAGAACGTAAGCCTATCATGAGATTATGGCGTAATCAGATCTCTCTTTCTTTAAAAGGCCATCTCCTTCTTGATCTCAGCAATAGCTAGACCGGGGTTCAAGCCCTTCGGGCAAGTTCGGCTGCAGTTTAGAATGGTGTGGCATCGGTACAAGCTCATCGAGTTGTCGAGGGCAGCCTTTCTGGCCTCGGTCCTCTCATCGCGAGAGTCGACAATCCAGCGGTAGGACTGTAGCAGGATAGCTGGTCCCAGGTACTCCTCAGAGTTCCACCAGTACGACGGGCACGAGGTTGAGCAGCAGGCGCACAGAATGCACTCATACAGGCCGTCCAGCTTTTTCCGGTCAGCCTTGCTCTGTCGGTACTCTCTGCCCTACACGTAAGATGTTAGCACTCTACTTGAATTCAAGTCAATCCTCAAATGGCGGGGTTCGCTCATACATCTGGAGCGGGCGTATCCCTTTGTAGGTAGGGCTTGATGGACTTGTATTGTTTATAAAAGTGCGTCAAATCCGGCACCAGATCCTTAACGACGTATGTGTGAGGTAGCGGGTAGACCTTCATGTCGGCGCTGTCGGTAGGAATACGACCTATCGAGGCAGCACGGTTAGACGCATAATGCCGTCAGGTAGGTATTGTATTGGTGCATCTGGAGACATACATAAGCACGCGAGGGTGTTTGTTCCATTGATGTTCATAGCGCAGCTGCCGCAGATGCCCTCTCTGCAGCTCCGACGGAAGGTCAAGGTCGGGTCGACCTCGTTCTTGATCCTGACTAGGGCATCGAGCACCATGGGGCCGGTCTTGTTGAGATCGAGGGTGTAGGACTGCATCTTGGGCTTCTCGGAGGGGTTCTCGGGATTCCACCGGTAAATCTGGAATGTCTTGTTGCGCGTGCCGGAGCTGCTCTTGGGGTCGGCATTGACTGTCGCATCGCCGACGGAAGCCATGGATCGCACGAACATGGAGGGGCCAGCCGTCGATCGCGAGGCGGCGGCGAGGAGCCGAGACGATGTAGAGCGGAGGGCTGCCATTGTTGGCGACGGGCTGGCTGCTTGAGGGGATAGAAATCAAGCGGGAGAAGAGGTCGACGCCGAACACTTAGCAAGAGGGAATTGGAACACGGCGGACGGCGGACATCCAATCAAGGTTCGCGGTGATGGTGCGCAAGGAGGCGGATGTGGGTGTGGCAGCGGATTGAGAATGTATTCATCATCGAGTCTCGAAAGACAAGTTCCAACACTAGTTCCCGACCCGATTTGCTCCCTCGGCTATAGTGAGGAGCTATGTGGCCAATGGCAGCCATCCAATTATTCACTCATCGCCGGACCATGTCCCCCTCCGGTCCACCAAAAGGAACAAAGATCATGTTCTGGGTGTGTGGGCGTGGGTGTGGCTGGACAATGCGGTTGCGATGACAGCAGTTGTGGCATAGAACTGGTGGGACACTCGCTCCAGCCACAGCCCTCCAAAATGCCTGCAACAGCCGACACCCATCGTCATCGCGCATGCCCGAGAGGATCCCAACATTTTATTTTTGGGGCCGCTGGTAACCCCGGCAGAACCATTACAGTAGTAGCCAAGCCAGCGCAAGGTGCATTGTCCAGCGTAACACAACATACCTACCTACCTTTACAGTAGTTAGAATCTATATAGTAGTACCTACGGACGGCGGACGCGGCTGTATCCAGCCCTCGACGGTGCCCCATGTGAATCCGACGTCTTTCTGGGGCATAAATGTCGGATTGCGCTGTCGAGAACCTCTCGCCTCCTCCGGTACCGTACCAACTATAGTGCAGTCTCGGCAAGCCAGCTCGGACCCTACCATTCTCCCGGTATTACCCGCGAGCCATGGCAACATCATCACCACGACTCGTGGTACATTTTGGAATCCCGCCTCTTTCGAGTGAGAAACCATGGCTTCGGTCACGCGTCGTCGGCTTTTGGCATCTTCTAACTCACCCTTCATAATAGCTAGGGCCTGGGACCAGCTGAACCCGGCAAGAGTCCGAGCGCTCTTACAACCATCACGAGCCTCCCAGAACCGCGCCCTCTCCACCCACTCACCTCTTCTTCTTCAACAACAACAACAACAACAACAAGGAGCGCAACTCATGCGCAACTTCACCTACCACGTTGCCGCCTCCTTCTCCGCCAAGAACAAAAAGTTTGACCCGCTTACGAACGTCTTCCACTTCAATCCCTACAACCGCATACAGACCGAGAAGAAGCGACCCAAGCCGAAACGACCGGCGAGTGGCCAGGATGCCTTCTTCGTCAGCCGAGTCGGTGACACCAACGCCGTCGCATTCGGCGTGGCGGACGGGGTAGGGGGCTGGGAGGAGAGCGGTGTTGACCCAGCAGACTTCGCGCATAGCTTTTGCGACTACATGGCCTCTGCCGCGTATGGGTATAGATCCGGCAACGGCGAGATCCCATTGGCGCCCAGAGCGCTCATGCAGCACGGTTACGACGACGTCTGCAAGGACAGGAGCATACATGCCGGTGGCAGTACGGCGTCTGTGGCTATTGCTAGCGAGGATGGAAAACTAGAAATAGCTAATCTAGGCGATTCCGGCTTCGTTCATCTACGACTAAACGCCGTCCATACGTATTCGGAGCCGCAAACGCACGCCTTCAACACCCCGTATCAGCTCTCGATTGTCCCCGCGAGTATGTTGGCCCGCGCAGCCGCGTTCGGCGGGGCGCAACTATGTGACTATCCAAAGGATGCCGATGTAACACAACATACCCTCAAGCACGGTGACATTATGGTACTCGCAAGCGACGGAGTATGGGACAACCTCTTCAACCAAGATATATTGCGAATCGCGAGCCGCCTCATGACGACTATTGGGGCGTGGAAGACGAGCGACGGCGGCATCCGAGTCGTCGACGATCTGCGCCGTTTCACCCAGCCCGAAGACTCCTCTACCCAGCGACTCGTCACGTTACAGAGCGCGCTCGCCATTGAGATTGCAGCAGCCGCCAAAGCAGCTAGCACAAATCAACGCCTCGACGGGCCTTTTGCCAAAGAGGTCCAGAAGTACTATCCGCAAGAGAATTGGCACGGGGGCAAAGTCGACGACATCTGCGTCGTCGTGCTCGTGGCGTCCGATAGCAGTAAATCGCCCGAAGTACAGAGCAAGCTATAGGGCGCGACCAAGCCATCACTCCCACTAAACAGCCACTATTACGGAAGAAACATATCGCAGAACTAAACATAGGACATACGTACCTATGTATCCCGCATGCATTATCAGGCGTTTTTAGGGTGGCGGGGATCAGGATGCCAAATTTCCTTTCTGCAAGCATTCCATGGGCAAAGGCAAAACAAAAACAGAACAAGAAAACGAGGACGCCACGGCGAGGCAACGGTATTGCAACATCTTACGAGAGGATTTGTCTACTGGACGTCTCTATATATCTATGAAGGGCAGCAACGGCTCTTTAATATGAAGGAAAAGGCTTTGCGTGTGTATATGGGGAGCACGTGGGTGCTGATCATCCATCATATAGATAGATATATACCCACCTTACCTTATAGATATGCATTATTGCACACCTGCATGAATGAAGAAATGCATTATACAAAACATCTGTTTTTCGCACACTTCCCGTGACACATGTCTGGGAGGAGACTCACAACGGCAAGCATCTGGCATACGGTCCGACTCCGGATTGTAACCGCCATCTTGTCTTGTCCTCACAAATAAATTTACCCGAGCGTACTACGTAAAACAGACTTACAAAAAGGGAAATCAATGTCCTGAAATATAGATCCTCACATCGTGCATACTAGATATAGCGCCGAAGACGACTGGGCAGGTTGATTGCTTAGAACCATCTGTAACTAACTGACTGAAGGTTCAGTGTGTCTATAGGCTGCCACACAACCAAGCAAATACACCAATAGACATTTTTGAGAATTCGAGAATTAACCGGCGTTTGATCACAATAGATACTTATGAGGCCCTGAAGCTGCGGGTATCCGCACAATCGTAACACGGCTTGTGTCAGCCTGCGGGATATTCTCGATGTGCCGCCTTTATTACTTGCGTCACATATTGAGGGGCCGGCTGAAACATTCTCAACTCAACATGGCACACCATACACAGTGGGCTGCATGCAGAAAACAATATTCGCTAACGTATTATATTTTCCAACCCGCATCACCGTAACCATGGCGTGAAGGCCCCCCCAGAATCGTACATCACTTTGAACAATAATCCATCCCATGGAGCTCTTCAACTGGTGAATTCGTCCTCTGCATATGCACGTTGCCCCTCAGGGCATAGAAATTATATGACTTAATTGTGGTATATGAGGTAAAGGAAGAAATCTGTGCAACAAAAAATCACTAATTGCAACCATTTTCATGCCTAAACGAGGGCGGCACCGAGCAGAGCGAGAAGGCCAGGGACAAGAGGCGCGGCCATGCTGCGGGCGTCGTTGCTGTTGGGGACGCTGGTCTGAGGGGTGTTGGACTGGGTTGTAGTAGGAGCAGAAGCTATATTAGATTAGTGACAGGTCCCCATGAACCGGTTAGATGCAAAGAAACAGAATATCATACAAGTTGTGCGAGTCACAGTGCTGCTGTGAGAGGCGGTGCTAGACTCAGAAGAGGTGCTGGAGGTCTCGGAACTGGTAGTGGCCGTAGAAGAAGAAGAAGAAGACTCGGACGATGTCGACGTCGCAGAGCTAGACTCGCTGGACGTGCTCGAAGAAGAGGCGGACGAGCTAGTAGCAGACACCGTGGAGCTTGAGCTGCCGGTGGTAGAAACTGGCTCCTTTGTTCCTACAACAGGGAACATCTTCGAATAGTTGATATCGGACCCATCAGAGATCTCGAGGGCGTAGTTACCGGAGGGTAGAGAGGGGTCAACAGCCCACTCGAAGCTACCGGTACCGACAGCGCCGTTGGCTGCACATTTTATATCAGAACACCGTAGCAGGCAATGGTTTGTCAATATACGTACTGGTGATGGTCTGGACAGTCTTCAGGTCGTTCGAGTCACCGTTCTTCAGGAACAGGGTGACGGGGCCTTCAGCGCCAGCCCAGGTGATCTCGAAGGTTGATCCAGCCTCAATACCACTGAAGTTGCTGTTGGTGAGCTCCACCTTGGCGTTGACAAACCCAAGGAGGGCAGTAAGAAGTACGGAGGAAATGGCAACCTTCATCTTGGATCGTGTGCAAAAGAGCGTTGGTAAATACTATGGCGCAATTCAATCAGCAACTAAAATCCAATATTTCAAGCACGTCTCAGCAGCTTGAGTAAGATACTAAGCAATATAGGCACGAATTAATGGTCTCAAAAGAGCCCATGTGTGACTCGATCGATCCCCATTACCTCTCTTGCCAGAGGGGCGCCTTCGATCTGCGGGACGCGCCGCCGGCAGCAGCAGCATACTGCAGATACACCAGTAGACTAACTACTGTACGGGAATGAGATACACTTACTTAGTATAGCAGAAGCTGATTAGAAGAGTATATAGTTCAAGAACGACGAGACGAAAACGATCGTGATGGGATTTGAGGTAGTAGAAGACGACCAAAGAACCAGAGGGACAAAGAGGCGGAAATGAAGGCGGCTGCAGGAAATTGCTCTGTTATTTACGACTCGCGATCTCCCGCAAACTAAACCCCATTTCGAGTCAGGCCAATGCCAATCAATATCTGATGAATTATCACATCTACCTGGTCTAGTCGCCTAGTCTACTAGGTATAAGCTGTACCAGAGAGGCACGCTAGGTATAATCTCACCTACACCTTTCTATAAGCAGACTAGTAGCTGTCTGTTGTGTCCTGCTGCACCAGCGATGTTACAGTACAGTATGCGATCCCGTTTGGGGCTACATAGAGTGACTTCCTATTAAACGTTGAAGAACAGGGCGCTCGCACATATGCGATTAAATAATAGATATCACTCGAATAATAGCATGATCAGTTGTATCTTGCGAAGTAAGCGGCCCCGCTATTCTAAATTTTACGTCACCTAACCGAAATATGTGCCAAAGGGATAGTACAGTATAGGTACCTACCCACCTAATGCTGTACTCCACACATGACATAGCCACTGGGTCCCCTGCAGATTCCTGCGAAAGCAGGGTCGCGGCCGGGCTAGACTAGGCAACTATCTAGACGAATGCTAGGAATCTCATTCGCCCCTTTCCCCCTTCGGCGTTCTCGGATCTTGAACTTCATCTCAATTCTCCACTATTCTTCTCTCACTTGAGGAAATCGCTGTTGTCCAACTCCACTAGTTCCTGCTTCGTGCTTGCACAGGCAGGAACAGGTTTGCAGAGACCATACGCACAGCCGTGGTATTGTACGCAGCGCGTGCGCAAACAACTCCAGATCACCCTAACCTACTGTATAGTACAATACCAAACAGGGTAGGATGTAGCATCGCCACGGATAGATCGTAGCGTTATTACGCAACTTTTATATGATTTCCGTGCCACATGTGTGTCCTGGTAAGACCCGCTGCTCTCTACTTATAAACCACCAATAATACACCTATGCCCAGCCCTTGCCGCAGTGTGTTTGGCCGTCCTGTCGCATGCGATTGATGTATACCAAATGTAATGTATCTACTTACTTAACTTCCAGGCCAACAAATACAGCTTTGACACTCCATCGTGAGACTTACGTAGTCGAAAAGCCATGTGCAGCCAGCTCTCAAACCGGCACTGCCAGTCTCGAGACGAACAGGATGTCAGCCATGAAAATACGCGAATATAGCCTATAAGTACCGTGCTCCTGAACCATGATGCCTGCCGCAGCCCCTTACCTCCTGCCCCGATTTCTGCCCCGATCACGAAAGTCATCGAGCCGTTTCGGGAAGATGGGCATAGAATGACGCAATGAGTATACTTGAGATGCTAAGGGCTAAGCCTCATGAGTGAAGATCCCGTGTCAGCTGGATACTGTAATGATGGTTTTTGGTGGCAAAGGTCTTGCTGAACATTTCAACAAGGTAATGATTCGCAAGGGCCGAGTCGACTAACATGGCTGTCTCCTGGCCTATATGCGTAGGTACCCCCGTCTTCTTGAACATTGTACAGTAGCAGCAACCAAAAAGAAAGGTCATAAAACGAGGCGGTGTATTCAGAGCTGACGACTCTCATAACAGGGCTTTTTGCTGCTGATGAAACTGCAACCCTCCCGACCGAGTAGTGTGATACGTCTTTTCGTGGAAGTACGCAACTTGCCGCCGCAATCCCGCTTGAGCAACACAGCTCGCCATTGGAAGTGCACGTTTGATTGGCCTCTCCACAAGCATTCTACTAGTCAACCAGCTACTCCACTCAGCTAGGGACCAATCTAGAGCAGGGGCTTCCATGTATACGTACTTATTACCACACCTCCGTCGTACGTATGCTGACACGCATACCAGTCAACTGGCAAGTATCTTCTTTTACAGTAAAGTCTGGTCAACCGACATAAGGTAGGCGTGGTCACAACTTTGCGACGATTTCTTTGCCAGGTTGCATTAGAAAACAATCTTTACACCAACTTTCAATAACAAGGCAAGTTTCATACCAGATGCCCCCATCGAGGGTAAACTTGACGGTCTGGAATGACTTCTGTTCGTAGTTTGCAAACATTCAATGATAATCTTACTAGGAATTCGTTCATCACCACACAGAAACCGAGAGCTTTCAAGTTCGCGTTGGCCGAAAATGAGTATCGCACGTCGTAGTCATATATCATGGTAACCAATGACGAGCTTCGTTGTGCTGATAGAACTCCCAACTGCTATCAGTTTCAAGCGCATTCTGCTTCTACTTAGAAAATCAACTGAGAAAGGCTGCGGTGTTTTGCCCTCCCTTTTTGCAATTTCGCATGTGACTACGTAAGCCATGATTTTTAACCAATTGTTGCGGAGTTTCCGACATCCTTGGTCCAATCAATAATACATGTAAGAAGCCCTTCATGGGAGAGCGCAGCGCACGACACCTCGTCGGACGCCTTCCGTTTCTTCTCGCAGTTGTTCAACAATAGCCCCTTGCTCTCGGGCCTGTACGACGAAGTCGTCCAGGGAACCACCTACGCCAAAGTATAGTCTTTTCGCGCCCACCAGGACTTCAGCTACTTGGCTGTGAGCCTTCTCGCGTTGCAACACAGCGAGAATAGTCTGGAGAAAAGAACTTAGGGCGAAGGGTGAGTATATTGTTTCAGCGCCTAAAATGACTGTGGCTGATTCTGTACCCAACCCAGTCGCAGGGGTTTGACCGTCAGTAATCATGCCAACGAACTCCGATGACCATGCTCCAGAGAAGAAATGAAGACATATTCCGCGGGTTAAGAGGAATTCCTGGAAAGCCTCTAAAATTTCAGGCGTCAAGTCAAGTTCGTCCTCCGGAGAGAATGCTTCCCTTAACAGTGGTAATTCTTCTCGGTAGTGAATAGCCCAAGCTAGTATGAAATTGGGCAGTGTGACAAGCTGTAGAACACTTGGGTTATAGTCGGCAAGAATGAAAGAGACTGAAGAGGCCGTTGAACTCATAACCCATTGGAATAGAGCTAGCGAAGGCAATCCGGTACCACACCCCAGCTGTGAAATCGCAGTCAGGATCTACTAGGTATCACACCGGGCCAAGCAATCATGGAAACACACAGCTTAGCCTTACCTCGATAATTTTTGAGAATTTCTTCGCTCCTGATGAGAAGGGATGTGAGGATGCGAGCACTTTAACGAGATCCACACTGCTCTCCCATGACTTGAAGCCTCCTTCATAGACTCCAGTCTTCACGTCATGGTTGCCCAGCCCCGGTTCTGTTTCGCCTTCATCTTCTTCTGCCATAATCTGTACACGGACGTCCCACAACTCACGACGGGGGAGATAAATGTTTCCTTGGCCGTCAAGATCAACATCTAGGAGGCTAAAGGCAACCTTGGATGGCAGCTTAGAGAGCATTTCTTTTACATCGTGGCTTGTTGCTGGGAGTAGAGGTTTGCCTGGCACAGGGAATGCGCTCGTTGAAGTTGATGGCCGCGAACCTGAATGACTGTCGGATTTGGTGACGATCTGATCGTCGGCGTCTATGTCTTCGCCGGAAAAAGAGAATGAAAACTGTCCGGACATCGCGGCGAGGTTGGTGGTGAGAAGATGAATTGCTTGGACTCAAACCGAGCCGTTTTGCCAATGAATGAATGGATTTTGTTGGTCCAACCTTGAACCCGCCCGCCTACCTATGTACTGCACCCGATTGCCTCTTCAAGGTTACAACCAAGCTCGTGTACGGGACGTGTACAGTGCCTTATCCAATTTAAGGTTATCTGAACAGCCACGCTTAACGGCATATCCACTTTATCGAAATTCTGCAGTGGACTTAACAGCCCTGGAGGCCCCAAATAACAGTGGATCTGCGGCAGAACCTCGGCTGCATTGCATAGTGCTGCGCAAAGTGCCGAACCGTGGGCACCTTCGAAACTCTTCCTCGACTGGACCAGCTCCCGTCGCGAAGCATGCCATCCGTCCGTTACTTGAGTATGTATAACGTTGAAGCTGTAACCCGATCTCTTAGTACCGGCAATACTGTAGGTAAGTAGCTGAGATGCCCGGTTATACTCGGCCAGAGGCAAATGCATCGTGCTGCGCCGTGTTGACGCCAACGGCTGCGGACTAGGATGGCAAACGTTAGTATGCAGCAGCACGTTAGAGCAAGTCGGCCAACCAATCTCGGAAGGATTCCGTTCAGATTCAGGGCGTGAGACTAATCCCGACCCTCGAGGACAGAACATACATCTCACCGCACAGGACACCGCACTACACATTACACAAAACGGCGCTGCATTTATCTCCAATGCACGAGGGATTCGGGAGCGAAGCCAGTTTCTCGGCGCACGCCAGCCTGGTGTGCAGTGTGCAGTGCGCAGCAGAGCAACCTGGTATCCGTCGTCGACTCGCATTCGCTTTACGGGGGCGTTGAGCATTGTGGTTGGACCATTTACGACTTGGACGTCGACCCCATCCCCGTCCCCATTAGATGTACAAGCTAAACTACCGATCATGCAAAGCTGTCATTGGCCCCCAATGCGAGGACAATAATTCCTACAATGTTGTTCAGCTTTCCAGCCCTGACAGAACCTGAGTCTGCTGCTGGCCAGGGTTCCCGTTTGTGGCCTGTGCAAGGATTCGGCATCGAGAGATGACCCGCAATCCCACGCCTGCTTGACAAACAACGTGGTGTTGACAACGTGGATACGATAAAAGAAAGATGCTAGGTCGTGTTCTGGGGTAATGATCCTCATGGCTGTTTTATCTCCGTGGTAGGTTGATATACGTAGTCGCCTCCCTTCCTTCGATATTGAGTGACTATGCCTCAGCTTTGGTTGGTTCTCGCCTCTTGTTGTTTTCAGCTGGGCCTCGCATTCGCCCCCAACCGTGCTCACCGTGTCGTGTTTGACTACATCCCTTCAGCTATCTATTTACTTATAAAAACTTATAAAAACCGAGAATTACAAGCACAGGCTCAAAATGACCCAGTTAACACATACAGAAGGTTGAGTCTCTCAGTTCCCAGAACGTCACAAGCATGACCCGCCTCAAACTTACGCCAATCGCGTCGAGCCATTGCTTCATGGGGTCAAAGGTCGCTAATACGGGAACAAATCATGCAGTAAGGGAGCCGTACTCTGTATTAGAGCAACCTCTAGGTACCACCAAACATGTTCGAATCGTGGGGATTGGAGCCGGTGCCAGCGGCCTCAACATGATACGGACCCTTCGGAGAAACTTGAAAAACTATGAGCACATCATCTACGAGAAGAATAGCAAAGTTGGAGGAACATGGTTCGAAAACCGATATCCTGGCTGTAGATGCGACGTGCCAAGTCACAACTATCAGTTTTCCTGGCGGCCGAATCCCGACTGGTCAAATTTCTTCTCACCAGCCGAAGAGATAGAGAAGTACCTAGACCGTATATGCGAGGAAGAGCACATGATGGATTCAATCAAGACTCGGCATAGAGTAGTCGGAGCGTGGTGGGACGAATCTCAAGGCCTCTGGGATTTACGCGTTCACAATTTGGAAACGGGCGAGGAATTCCGGGATCATGCCAACTTCATCGTTGACGCCTCCGGCATTCTTAAGTGAGTACAGACAAAGAACCCGTCATACGGCAACATAATAATTCCTATCCGAATGCTGACAAGATCTCCTAGTAACTGGAAGTGGCCGGAAATTCCGAACTTGGACACCTTCCAAGGTGAACTAATTCATACTGCCAACTGGCCGAGAGACTTTGACTACACGAATAAGACCGTGGCCGTTATTGGCAATGGTTCATCTGGCATCCAGGTCGTGCCCGCAATACACCCAGGTTTGTTTTAAACGATCCTATATCGAGTGATACATTGACCGACCATTTATCCCAGGTGTCAAGAAGCTTTATCATTTTGTCCGCACTCCTACATGGATTCTACCTCCACGAATTCTATCTATGATGATGATGGACAGTCCAGCCAAATCCATACTGAGCCAGCTCGAGCTTGATAAGGAAGAGAATTTCAGTGCGGCACAAATCGAAAAGTTCAAGAACGACTCGGAATTTTATAAGAAATTCGTTAAAACCATTGAGCTAGATCTTAATGGTGCATTTTCAGTTGTAGGCATCAAGTGTTTCCCCCAAACCATATGTACCTATATCTAACATTCATTATTATAGCTTCTAAATGGTGGCCCTGTTCAGCAGTTTGCCACAAGTAAGGTCAAAGAATGGATGACATTATGTCTAGGCGGCGATGAGAAACTTTGCAGGGCTCTAATTCCGACATATCCCCTAGGGTGTCGTCGAATGACACCCGCTCCGGGCTATCTTGAGGCCCTACGATCACCTAATGTCGATGTAATCACGGAAGGCATCGCAGGTATTGTTAGAGAAGGGATCCAGCTTGAGTCTGGAGAGATTATCAAACTTGATGCCATCATCTGCGCGACAGGTTTTGATACTTCGTTTACCCCGCGATTCCCACTCGTGGGTAGAAATGGCAACATCCAGGACACATTTCAAAAAGAGGTGCCAATGAGCTACATGTCGTGTGCTCTGTCTGGTGTACCGAACTACTTCAGTAAGGAAACCACGACAGAGATGTCTATCATCATATTCCGTCAACCCATTTGCTAACCTCTTCTTTTCTTGATAGCCATCATGGGCCCAAATGCGCCCATCGGACATGGTAGCGTATTCACGTTAACCGAACACATTGGACGGTATATAACAAGCACCATCCATAAATGCCAAGTAGAAGGCATTAAAGCAATCTGTCCCTCCGAGGCGGCTGTGGCAGACTTCCACGAGCACATTACCAGTTTCATGCCTCGGACATCCTGGGCAGCCTCATGTTCATCATGGTTCAAGGGCGGTAAGGTCGATGGACCTGTCACTGCTCTTCATCCCGGAAGTCGCGTACACTTTTTCCATATGCTCGAACGTTTTCGCGGCGAGGACTGGGAATACGTCTACGATCACCCTTCTACTAACCGCTTTAACTATCTCGGAAACGGCTTCTCGACAAAGGAGCTCGACCCAAACTTCGACTCTACATGGTACTTGGAAGCAAGTGCTGACGCACCTCTAGTCTAAATGGCTCTGCATTACGTAGCGCTGTCTAGGCACCCTCGAGGTTGTTTAAGTAGTATTGATTGAAGGGCCATAATCTACGTTGTCACTCTGAATGGACGCATGTACTACACCTAATGTCACAAAGATCATTATTGTATTTGGTCACCAAGATTGGGTTAAATGTGGCATTCACGAGTACGCTGCTGGTAATGGCTTGGGTATCCGATTATATCTAAAGCTACCTAGATAAAGGGTTGAATAGATTTTAAGAGACATAGCATATAGATACTACAGATATATATATTCAGTACATATTTTCGAACAGCATTCGGACCTGACCACTGCTGACCTTCTTCCCTCTTTCCACACCGGTTTATCTCCTGTCGACTGGGTACCTGGGCAGTATAATTGAATGAGTATAGCGTTTTCTATTCGGTAATCCTTTGCCGTATTGAGGCCCTCCAATCACATCATCCCCATTGGTTCTAATAGGAAAAGCGATAAAGTCATTGGGTACTGCAAACATCCAGAACTGGAGCCAAGGTCAAGCAACGACCGGCGAGAATTGCCCATTTTTGACAAGACAGGGATCCGCAACGGGTACAACACAGAACCGGACTCCCGCGTAGCCAATGTGAAGCGATAGAAGCTTGCTAGCGGGTTCTCCAACACCCACTAAAGCTCGTCTCTCCACTACCCCAATTTGTCTCCATACTAACGTGCATGGAGGTACGGGACAAGGACGACCGAAATCGCGGGAGCTTCAAACTCACTTCGTTGTTCTTTGCTGTGCTGATTATTCTTTTATTATTCTTTTTACTAGAGCAATGTCTAGTTACACGATTCGAATCGAGAGTTAGAAAGTGAACCGAATCATTATAGGTAGTCAGTCTTCACCAGCACGGCAGTCAAAGCGGGTGGAAGAGGTTATAGCAAAATGGCGGAGAAACTTATCAGTGCCGAAGAAGGTGAGGAAACAACAAAACACTCGAGACTGTGATAGCATCGGTCCGACTCACCTCGTTGAGGCCATCCTCTTCATTGGAGGCCGCAATAAATAGATAGCTAACGAACTGAGTTAGTTGCTAAGCACACTACACCCGAAAGCTGTTGGGTGGTGTTATATGGCAATGTTTACGACATAACAGAGTTCTTGCCTTCACACCCGGGCGGCTCCAAGATTATCCTCCAGCTCGCAGGCCACGATGCCACCGACGAGTACGACCCCATCCATCCGCCGGGGACACTGGAGGAGAACCTGAAACCTGAAGCGAAGCTTGGGCGGATCGACCCGCAGACATTGGTGCAGACCACCAAGTCGGCAACCGAGGAGAGGAAGAAGCCCGAGCCGGAAGATTATAGTCCGCCGCCCATGGAGACGTTGCTGAATCTCGATGAGATCGAGCAGGTGGCCAAGAAGCAGATCTCGGACAAGGCATGGGCATACTATTATTCCGCGAGCGACGACCTGTGGAGCAAGACGAACAACAACGCCGTGTACCGGGACATCCTCCTCCGGCCGCGCGTCTTCCTCGACTGCACAGGCTGCGACCTGTCGACGACGCTGCTGGGCAAGCACAAGGCGGGGCTCCCCATCTTCGTGGCGCCGGCGGCGATGGCGCGCCTCGCGCACGCGGACGGCGAGCAGGGGATCGCGCGGGCGTGCGCGCGGTTCGGAGCGATGCAGATCATCTCGAACAACGCGTCGATGACGCCCGAGCAGATCGTATCGGACGCGCCGGCGGGGCAGACGTTCGGGTGGCAGCTGTATGTGCAGACGGACCGGGCCAAGAGCGAGGCGATGCTCGCGCGCATCAACGCGATGCCCGAGCACTTCAAGTTCATCTGCCTGACGCTCGACGCCCCCGTGCCGGGCAAGCGCGAGCTCGACGAGAAGCAGAACTTCAAGAACGCCATCAAGGTCGCGTCGGGTGTCAAGACGGCCGGCGAGCCCGAGCGCCCCGGCGGCGGCGGCGTCGGTCAGCAGCTGTTCTGGGGCACCGCCGCCGACCTCACGTGGAAGGTCACGCTCCCCTGGCTCGCGAAGCATACGCACCTGCCTATCGTGCTCAAGGGCGTGCAGACGCACGAGGATGCGTACCTCGCGGCCAGGTACGCCCCCCAGGTCAAGGCGGTGATCCTGTCGAACCACGGAGGACGGGCACTGGATACGGCGCCCCCGGCTGTGCATACTCTGCTCGAGATTCGGAAGTATTGCCCCGAAGTCTTCAACCACATTGACGTCTGGGTTGATGGTGGTATTAAGCGCGGCACAGATGTCGTTAAAGCGCTTGCCCTCGGGGCCAAGGCTGTTGGTGTCGGACGAGCCGCATTGTTTGGCTTGGGTGCCGGTGGCCAGGCGGGTGTTGAGCGTACATTAGAAAGTACGTCCTCCTTCGTCTCTATTCCCAATCAACTCGTTACCACCTTCCAGTCATATCCCCTATTTCGTCTTCTGTTTAAGGTACGATGCTAATTCTTGCTTTAACCTCGATAGTCCTCCAAGCCGAGACCGTAACCTGCATGAAGCTACTCGGCGTGAAGAACGTCTCAGAGCTGGGCCCGAAACATGTGAGTATAGCATGGGCACGCTGAAGTTGTCTGATAGCAGTTGGACTGACATATATCTACGCAGATCAACACACGAAAAGTTGAGCGGGACATATTTGACGGCGATGCGAACTTGGAGACCTTTGGGCTGTGGGAGAAGGTCAGGTCCAAGCTGTGAAATATATCGCATATGATAGATGCTCTGCACATCTAGGTAGAGCGTGCCATTGATGTGCTTCAAACTATATTGCTTTACACGCGACAGTTAGTATTGAGCCCATATTCTTTTCCTGAGCTTTTTAGGCAGCGCGAACACTCTATAGTGGGCCATCCACTGGAGACGGTTCGGATCGGGGCTCACTCATGTCAGCGAAGGCTCCGCGCCAATAAGACTTCGTCTTTCGAAATGTGCTCCCCTCCTCCTAAAAATGCAGCGAAAAAGTAGCCTTAGAAAAGACCCCAAAGTTTCCGCCTAGGGTATTTAGCTAGTGCCTAACCTAGGAACTCTCGATGCTTGTTAATATAGATCTGTATTATAAAGGCCACAAAGTTGTAAACTTCGGATAGGTAGTAGATATAATAGCTGGCCCATGGCAAATTACCTAGGTAATGTTCAAACAAATCTAGCGACACAAAAATCCTACTCACTGTCGGCCTAGATTAAGTACGTACTTACAGTATATCTGAGGTGGAATGAATGCCAATGATGGTTGCGGGTCACCCCGGATTTCCCCAGGCATACGTTGACGGGCGTAGAGATTCAAGTTTAATTGCGGGGGCTAAGCTCGAGGGGAACACCAAGCACCTAGTCTGATTAAAAGACCGCGATCGCTATTACCAACATCCGAGCTGCTGTGTAAGAGTGTTTACTTACTGAGATGCTGATGATCCCTTTTCACATGTCTTCGGCGTTTTTCTGTTTCCGAGCCGAGGGAGCAACACACTGCAACACAGCGAGATCTGATTTGTGACACAATCGACTTGACCATTTCGGAAAAGATGGCGTCCTGTACTGCATGGAATCCTGCATATCAGCGGGGCAAGGGTACCGAAGGTACATGGAGGTAAAGCAAGATGCGAGGCAAAACGGCGGGGGTCGCGGCTTATAGTTCTCAACGAGGGCATAGAGCCGTAATTCGCCGGAGCTCACTAACCAAACATCTTGCTAGATTCGAACCTAGATTTGAGAGCCGTCTCTACTGTACACTGATTTGTAGGCTGCTGTCTGCATAAAATCACCTCGCCCCTCGTGAGCCCTGCTCGCCCTGGTCCGAGTCTGCCATTGGTCGCACTCGTCGTGGTACTGACACACGAATATCCCAAACTAGCTTTCCCGCATTCTTCTTGGCCGCATTCTCCTACCTCTGTGGCCAAATCTTGTTTAGCGTTTGACTAACTTGACAACTAACAAGCCAGATAATTGTGTTTTGCAGGCATGGTTGACAGGGAACAAAGCACTTTACCAGGTCTGGCCCAGGCGAGCCCAGGGGCAAATACAACACACCAGCAGTACTATACTACTTATGGCAACTTATAGAATCTAGGGAGGTATCCGACCATGATAACCCTCACCCATTGCCTGTTCCTCTCGAAGTTATCGTGTCGCTCCGTTATTATGCATGTGTAGTGCAATAACAGAGAGGCGAGGGCGTGCATCGAATTAAGTCTAATGATACCCTATGCGCTTTGTCTCCGTCCGTTCTACTGGGTCTCATTTTTTTGATCGCGATACCTGTACCAGACACTGCTCCATGCTCCCTCGCTCACCTTCGCCTGGGTGACTGGGAATCGACAACCTCTATTTCTCCCGCTCGTTACCATAGTGCAGTTCGCTCGTCCAGGCGACGGGAAATCTAATCAACATGTCCGACTTCAAGCCAGATCCAGCCGAGGCTGGGACAGCGTCTACAGCTGCCTCTCCCAAGAAGAGCCACTTTAAGCGATTCTGGTGGGTTTACCTGCTCGTCCTCCTCCTCGTCGCCACTGTCGTTGTGGTGCCTACTGTGTAAGTTCATAGCTTCCGCCAGTCGTCTGTTAGGCCATGTTTAGTAAATTTTGACTGATCGGATCCTCAGATTGCTCGTAGCGGTCCCGAAGTTGGCGCAACAGAGGCTGGACGCAGCCAAGTTAACGATAGACGGAATTACCGTCACCAACACACAGACGGGCTCTCTTCTCATGGGCATCAACTCTACGATTAATGCAGACGACTCAGTTCATGCCACTATCGATGCCTTCGAAGGGACCATGTACTTGGCTGACGTCGACCCCCCGTTGGCTATTGCGCAGATTAACTTCCCTCAAACTACTTCCGCCTCGGTGCAGGCTGTCAACGTCAGCCAGGAGATTCAGATTTCAGACCTCGGCGCGTTTACAACATTTAACAAGGCCCTTCTTTCCAAAGAGTCCGTCAACGTTCAAGTAAAGGGAGACACCCACATCCATGTCAGCGGAATCTCCCGTGCCTATCCTGTCACATTCGATAAGACGGTGACCTTAAAGGGCCTGAACAACTTCAACGGGCTTTCCGTCTCGGATCCTAGCATTAGCGCCCTCGCCTCCAAGAATAATTTCAACGCAACGGTCCACATTCCTAACCCCTCGGTGTTGACTTTAGATATTGTAAGTTGTTATGTGGCAGTACGCTTCGGCGCCTGGACTTGCATTTGTCTAGGTTCATTTGATTCGCGAGACTAATGGGATGGGAAACAGGGAAACACAACCTTCACAAACTACTTCAACGGCCAGAACGTCGGCCAGACATACATCAACAACCTCGTGCTATACCCTGGCGATAACGCTTTCCCCTCGACCTCAGACATTAAGCAGCTACCTATCATCAACGCCCTAACGCAGGAGCCCTTCTGCGAGCTCATGGGCAAGTTACCCTTCGAGCTCCAGGGTAAGGACGTCGTGAACAACGGCCAAGTCCTCCCGTACTTCCGAGACGCGCTCGCAGCTAGTAACCAGAGCGTCACCATCGATATAGGCGCGGCCGCGAAGAAAATCGGCCTCCCTGTCCAGTGCATTAAACTTTTGCGAAATTAGACGTGTGTAATTGACACGCCTCATGAGGAACACGGTGGTGATGGTCTTGAACGTTGAGATGCAATATCTCCATGGATTTGATTACGTTTATTTCAGAATGTCTTATCTAGCTCTTGCAATGATGCTGTACTACTAAAGATGGAAAGTGACGCGATACAAACAAGATGGCACTATCAACGATTTCGTTTCCCTCGAATATATTTGTAGACGACGTAGCCGTCATCGATTCCCGTGAACGGCTCATAAGCCTCGTCATGTACATATACAGTGTGGGTTCGACTTGCGCAATGAGACTTAAAACAAAAGAATAAAAAAACAGAAAGATGATTTTGTACGTTTATGGGAATGCGCTTATTTGACTGTGCTAGATGGTGCACTTGGTATCTAGTAAGCCCAGAGTTCGTGAGAAAGACTGCAACACCCTCCAACATCATTATGACCCATATCTGTATATACCACGTCTATCTGTGTATCTATTCGTACATTAACCAACTAAAAAGCCAACATTCTCTATTGCGTTCGGTTCCGTACCCCTTTTCAAACTATGAACCCACCCGAACTTCTACAGATGGGCAATCCGCAAACGGCACAGCAATAGGCTTCTCGAGGCAGACTCTGACTTGCCAACCTCTCTCCTTCATGGGTCGCGGGCTTTCGCCGATCCGGAACTCGTCGAGGATCTTTCTAGCGATGTGTGTACCCAGCGCCTCGAGTGTCTCGAAGGAAGATGATTCCAAGGTCTATTTCGAGCCGAGTCGTCAGTCACATAGAATCGTACAGCGTTCGGGATTTGTAACTCAGGTACACGGGGGATATAGTCGAAGACGATTTAGAATGGGAGATGTAAGGTAAAGTGAGGGTGTTGAAATACAAGTAGAACAAGTTGGGCCATCTAATCAATCACATACCTCAACAACAGCCCTCTCTAGCTCAGTATGGATATCTTCCTGGACATCGAAGCGATCGATCTCGACATCGACGACAACCATCTGCTTCGCAGCCCGCTCGTTGGGATTAACGCCAATGAGCGTGGGGACGCGCAGGCCGTGGAGGCGAAGGCAGCGCGCGTACGAGCGCAAGGGATTCATCTTCTTCATCCCCTCCTGGCCGCCGAGATGCCCGGCGTCCTTGAAACACGCAGTGGTGGTCAGGCTGACGCCGTCGCCGAGCAGCGACGCCTTCGGGAGCCGGAGCGTGAGCGCGAGGGAGCGCAGGCGGGCCGCGTCCAGGAAGGGGACCTGGTCCGGCGGCAGCGCCACGCGGCTGCCGTCGACGACGCGGCCCGTCATCTTGACCCACAGGATCTCGAAGACGTCCGCGGTGCGGGGAACGCCGCCGCCGCCGCCGTCCTTCTTGGCCTCGACACCGGACGCGGCCGACGAGAACAGCCCCATGCCCTCCAGCAGCGTCTTGCTTAGGTTCCCGTAGTGCACGGTCTCGGCGTCCACGGCGTCCCGCGCCGACGACGTCTCGAAGGCTCGCGCGAACGACACCGAGGACGACAGCAGCACCGGCTGCGGCTTCGCGGCGCGCCCCCAAGCGTCCCGGCCTGCGGTCATCATGCTCTGTAGGTTGCGCACCCGCACGATGGCCGGCGGCTCGCCGGCCGAGGCGAGGACTTGCCATGTGCTTACTAGTGGTGCCGCGGGATCTGGGTCTGCGTCGACACCCTTTGCGCCGGGCGGGGATTTCCACAAGGACGAGAGCATATCTGGATGGATTTCCTCTATGCGTTTAGATTCTTTTCTCATGAATTTCTCGTATGTTCTCGTCTCCGTTTGTTTTCGGGTGTTTGGCGAGGAGGCAGATCGCGTGTGAGGTTGATCTGTTGGGTGATGATGAAGGCGGGGTTGATGGTGATGGGTGGTAGCTTGAAGTTCTTATGCCAACCAAAAATCTGCTATACACTCGTCATGGATAGATTATAAATGCTTATTGTGCTTATATTTTTTGCATGCTTTTTCAGACTATTGTTTAATGAATAAACAGCGAGCCCAGGAGGCAGTAATATATGAGTTAAAGTCACCAATCACTACAGAGCTGTAAGAACTGCCCCACCTCTCACTTTCACACTGGTAGGTAGCTTGATAAGTTGATGCAGTGGAATGCTTTATACACCTCAAACTAAGTACTCTATATACCTATGTGCTATAATAATCGATGTCTAAACGACACGTCTTTAAGAATATTATGAAATGAAATTTATATGTCGTGGTCTTCGTTCACACCGTACGTCTATGACCCCCTCAACACCAAATTCAACAAGAGACGCCAGTTTAAGTCGGTCGGCCGGGATTCTACATCCCCCTCCGCCTACCTATTAGAGGGTTCATGTCCCTCCTAGACACACTTAAGCCTCTGGCAGCTCCAGAGCCATTACATAGCTGGTAGTTTCCGCAGCCTTACCCCATTTCGTGCAATCGGCTACCACATTCGGGGTCAGCATTCTCCATTTATGAGCGTGATGTAGATGAGCCCTCCATGAGCCAGAAAGCTGGCAAGAGAGAGATGACTCTTGCTTAAACGGACCGAGCCCTCTGCCTTGCAAACGAGTAGGATGAAAACAGATGACGCTGAGAGTTACTTACTTGTGTGTTTGTCGATGTCGCGGAATCCGCAGCTCAAGTAGAGGGAATGGCCTTCCTCTGACGATTCCAGGTGACAAGGAAGATTCCGCCTCTTTGCCTCCTCTACCCCCCACATAACGAGCATTCTACCGGCACCCCGTCGTTGGTGTTCTGGGACGACCTGGAGTCCTCTTAGGTCTATTATCTTCTTTAGTTATTGTGCTTTCCAGAATAGTAGAGCAAGGGGGTGGGTTTGTGTGCTTTGAGCGAATAATTGAAGAAGGGGGCTGAAATAGAAAAAAAAAAACTCCGACTTACGAACATACTTCTTGCCCGTATAGTGCTTGACACGCAACTTATACAAGCCGCCGAAAATAGCGTCGCAGGCTTCCACGTTGCATCCAGGACCGAAATTCCGGGGTCCGGGGAAAGGTTTCAAGTCGTCCCGGATATTCCACTGGGCGAAGCCGATCATCTGCTTGTTGTCCTCGGTCGGCTCGATGTCCGTGTCGACGACCTTGAGCCAACGCACCGTAGGGTCCTCGCGAAATTCCTTGGCCATCTCCTCAGCGCGGGGGTTGCGCCCGGGTTCTGGCTCGGGAAACGGACCTGGGAAGAGGACTTTATCGAAAGGGTTTGGTGCGTATGCCGCCTTCTCGACGACGGCGGCGCGCGGGGCGTCGGCCTCGGTGGCTTGCTGAAGTATCAGAGGCATTCTTTTGTTGTTTGCGATAGATGGATAGGAGCTATGTAAGATAGACGGGGCTGTGCTCCAAAGAAAACACGAATACCGGTAAACCGCGGGTTGAAATGTAAGTTATATATTTCCGACAAATGTAATTACTAGACTATTTAGGTACATTCAATCACGGATGTTCCAAACGCTGTTTCTGGAGGCACCCTCCTCGTGTATCGTATCTATATTCATGTATGGCAATCGGGTTACGTATACGCATATCGTGGCCCTTCTCACCTTCCTAGGGGCTGAGATCTTTCGGTGTCTCTTATCGCATAGTATCGTGACCTAGATGGCGACGCATGAATCGTGAGTCATCGGCGTGCTACCTACTCATTGGTGAATTCCGTCTCGTAGGATGGATCTAGTCAGGGTCTGAGGGTCGCTGACGGAGGTGCCGTCGAAATCCGGTGGCCTAGAACTTCTGTTTCCCCTTACCGAGCGCTGCCCAACCTACTAAGCAGAGGATTATAGTGCACGTAGGATGCGTTTGGGGTTGGGCTTCTGTTAATTCTAGCACTGAAGAAATATAAAAGCAAGGGTGCTGAGAAATATGGTGTTGAGGATGACCTTGATTGCTGACGGTGGCTTGCTTGGTTACAGGGGCAGGCACTGTATCTAGCACCCAGTGACCTAAATCTAGTGGATATGGACCGCTGAGGAAGGATTCCTAACAGCACCTACAGTAGATCAGTCAGTAGACATTATCCCCACATCATTCTGGAGTTGTATACAGTAGTACTGGTAGTACTGGAATGAGATGCAGTAGCTGATTTCGAGAGCTTCATTTCGATGGGGTTCACGAGCGAGATGAACGAATAAAAACCACTCTTCGGCAAGTTTGCCGGCAATATCCATCCAGACCACCCCCGACGCATCGAAGCCGGCTAGAACGCCAGTCGAACGCAACACGTCTCGGAGTTGCCAAGATGCCCACGCTTCCAGAAGGGCTGGTCCTCAAAGCCGCATCCACCGCACCACGCGGCCGAAGTATCGCCGCCGCGCATGCATTCCAACCCGGCGAGGTAATCGCAACGTTCGGCTCACCGAGCATCGCGATCCCAGATAGCCCGCACCTGTCGACGACATGCAGCGGCTGTCTGTTGCCCGCAGTCCCGGGGTCAGATCCCCCTTCTCTGTCACAGCCTGTGAGGGTAGTGCGAGCATGCACGGGCTGTCGGACAGTGGCCTATTGTTCACCAGCATGTCAGAGGCTGGATTGGACGACAGGGGGGCACAAGGCCGAGTGTAAAGTCTTCAAGCGCGTGCGAGCTGAAGGACACGACTTCTTGCCGACCCCTGTGCGCGCACTCGTGCAAGTGCTCTTGCGACCTGAGATGAGTGCCGCAATGGAGGACTTGGAGGGACATGTTGATAGATTTCGCCGGGAGTCGGGCAAACTGTGGGCTGATATGGAGCTTCAGGCTATGGCTGCTCTGCATTATCTCGGCCGCGAGACGAATGCTAAGAGTCTGGCGGAGGCAGTTGGTATCTTGTGCAAGGTATGTGTCTCTAGTAGAGATCCAAGGGAGCTTCTCTGTATAGAAGTGCCTGTTGGCTCCTTCGTGCATTTTTTCTGACTTAGAAATACAGTCACAAGTGAACTCGTTCAACCGACTGGACGAGGACGTTGAACAAACCGGGCTCTTTATGAACTCGGCCCTAGCCATGGTCAACCATTCATGCACACCAAACGCCTTCGTGCAGTTTGTTGGCCGGAAAGCCGTGCTCCACGCATACCAGGAGATAGGGAAAGATGAAGAGATCGAGATTTCGTACATTGGTAAGTGACAAATACCAACCTACTGACCAAGAGTATGTCTAATCTATTATCTTCAAGACTGTAACCTCCATATTTCCCAGCGTCGAGAGGCGCTCAAGACACGGTATCACTTTATGTGTAACTGCCTACGCTGTAAGGACGACATGGACGTATATGAAGTCTGTCGGAGGTATCCGCATCTGCGTCTGAACAGCGTCAGTGTAGCACCAGACATACAAAAACAAGACTCGCACATCCCTAGCCTTCTCAGCGGTAACGAGTTCCTCAGTGCCATAGTCGAAGAGATATACCCCTGGTGTTCAGCTCCCCTTCTCGGCCTCAGCAAATCCGACAAGCAGAAACAACTACGCCGTCGCTGGGCAGCCTGCAAACCTCTCCATGACTCCCGCGCCCCAGCATACGCCATTGAGCCACTGCCGCGCATCCTCGCCGAAGCGAGCATGTACTTTGGGGAGCAAGGCAACTTCGCATACAGCCTATGCATATCCAGTTTCTTGGCGACGAACGTAGACCCGTACAAGGCAGCGGCGCCCTTCGCGCCGCAACGAGTGAAAGGGCTATTGATGATCGCAAAGCTGCTCGCGAACACCGCGCCCCCGGATCCAGACGCTTCCCCCAGCGAATCAAAGGCCCTAACATCGACCAAGAGCTTGCGGGGAGCGATCTCCAAGGCCATGGCAACGATGGACCAAGCGACCATGTGTCAAATCCTCCTCGAGCTCGTCGTGTATCACGCCCCTGCGGCGCACTCAAAGGAGTGGGGTGTTTTACGCGAAGCGAAGGAGCTGCTGGGCGATCTCGAGGCCCTGCAGGGCCGGGAAACGGAAGACGCGCTCGTCAAGGCCTTCATGCGGAATCCGAACGGAACAGAGGAGAGGCTGTTTTTCGAACAAGCTATCCTCGGCCCGCTGCGGGAGCTATCTGCCTTTTGGATCAATACCATGGAGAACGAGTTTGGTTCATGATCATACAGGAGCTTGGCGTTTGTGGGATTACGGAATTCATTCCATGGGACCTACGGGAAAGGAGCCATGGGCATTAAACCTAGGGTATGGCAGCGGGGGAAAATAATATAGTTCCTAGTATGACACCCCATTCCGAGCGCCACCAAAAAGCCTACACTATCTTTGCTGGGCTTATACGAAGTAGGCTGGAAATCAACTTTGAAATGAAGCCTTTAATACCTATCTAAGAGCAGAATTCGTACAGTTTCCGCGGTTGAATATGGTTATTCTGGGTGTCTTCTAAACTCATCGATAACTCAGCTTGATCTTTGTTGCTCCTGATTAGGAGAAAACTCTTAGCCCTGTACTTCGGGCTCGACGTCTACAATATCGATGGACAGCTTTGTTAGCAGAGAAGACATTCCGCTTGGAACGGGATGTTTACTTTGTATGAATCCGGCCTCTCATATAACTATTACAATAGTAACCTAAAAGCTATAGTTACTAGATAGGTGTGAGTAAACACTACTGGTCATAAGTTTTATTAATAATAGGGACGTCAGAGGGGTAGCGAATAGCCTAATCTGTCATATGAATTTAAGACTTCAAGAAGCAAACACGTCATGAATGAGTATATGTCTCGGCAACGCCGATCAACATCCAGAAGGTCATCGAATATGACGGAGAACCTTGGAAGATTCTGAATGGGCCTTACCTCTTGCGGCAATATTACTATGACTAAGTCGGATCCCAGGACGATTTCGGTATAATATGTGTTAAACAGAATTACTCTCAAAGTAAATGTCGAACCTGGTTTAGGTGGCCTTGACCTTGCGAACAGTTGTCGCTGACTTCGAACCAGACTTCTTCAATGTCCGTTTATCCACAGCCCCCGACTTTGTAAGCTTTGGGATGCCGGTCCTTGATGAATCCCTGCGTGCTTTGATATGCGGTGGTGAGTTTAAGGGAGTGGCGGAGGCAGTGGGCGACTGGCTAGCATGGCCATCGCTTACGTTCGGAACAGCAGAAAGAGAACCGAAGTTGATACCATCTTCTGTGGGATAAATAGGGGAAGCCTTACACTTCGAATTTACTAGCTGAGAAAGATGGGGCTCTTGCTGTTGCAGGCTGACAGAAGAATCTCTCTGTGAAGTCGTTGTCTGTGCTTCCATCCTTTGGACACGGCCCTTTAGTAGCTCGAATTCCATTTGAAGTGTCTCAACTTGACTTGCTCTCTGGCCAATCTTTGTGATATTGCTAGTGAGGATATCCATTTCGCTTGCGGCAATGACGCGATTAGTAGTAGAGGGTTTGTAAGATCGCTCGAGCGCCAACTCCTGCCTTAGATGTTGTAGCTCGTTCCTCAAAGCAACTATTTCCTCGGCATTTGCCTTGGACGCTAACAAGGTCGCCTTTGCTGTGGTTCGGGTACTTTCGAATGATGCTTGGAAATCTTCCAGGTCCTGTCGTGCGCTCTCAAGTTTCGGCTCAAGTAGGTTGAGTTGTTGCTGCTGCTTTCCCCATTTGTCACAAAGTTCAATCCGCAAAGATGCGTTAGCTTTGGTGATGATGTTTCTGACAGAGGACGACTCTTGCTGACTCTGAGCTGTTAATGATTGTAATGTGCTCTGGATTTCCTTGATCTCTGTCCGAGTAGACAGGATATCGTCCGCCAACCCTTTGGTTTTCGTACTGTGACCTGATAAATCATCCGTCACTTGGACTATCTTGTTGTTCAAATTTCTGACCTTCTCGTCGATTTGCTGCACAACGTGATTAAAAAAAGCGACAGCCTGGTAACCAGCTGTATTAAGCCGCTCTATTTTTTCTCTTTGCGCATCAACCTCATCTACTATAAGATCTAGCTCAGGAATTCCATCTGTTGCTTGTCTCTGGTTGTAATTGCCGGCGCCCTCAGGTCGGACTTCGTCAGAAGGCGGATTCTTTAGGTTTAATAATCTTTGAATAGTAGGTTGTATAGTGCCATGACCGTCAAGGCCCTTGATTTGAATAGATGACGCTTGCAACACGAGCTGGCCCCTAAGACTATTAGATAGCGCTGTCATGATATGGCCGTTCAACGACTCACTCATGAAGAACGTGATTAACAGCAGAGCTTAGGCATCTAGAACCTAATACTGAACGACATTGGTTGCACACTACTGTCTGAACACGGCTTCGCCAGGCTTCTGTTAGTAGGTCGCTCGCAATGATGGTGGTGGTTGAGGTCATACCAGCCATCTACTATAGTCCCAATCTCTCCGTGTCGTATGACGCCCTCTGAGCTGATGTCGAGAGCAAGGGCATGTTGAACGACAGGGCTAATGTATGTGTTGCCTATCTGGGTCCATAGGTTCAGAAGGGAGCCCAAGCGATGCTCGCATTGGCTGCAGCAGGCCGTTACAGTCTCCATAGTCGCGAACAGGCCAACGAATGATGATTGTGGTGACACTCAGTGTAGGTTATTGTCTGTTGTTATCCACCGTTTGGAACTCTAGGAACGCCGGGAAGATTGTTAATACGATGAGAGAAACAATGATGATGTTGCATCTTGCCAGAGTCGATTGGCGGGTTCTTGCGTCGTCGCGTGAGTACTTCTACAGTACATGCAGTAAGGCATACCTTGGTACATACATAAGGTATCTGTGCTATATGTATGTACACACTACATGTGCCACAGCCTGCAGTACAGGTAGGTGCCTCAACATCAGTTACTGTACCTATGTACCACAGTACCACGACAGACGAGAGAGAGAGAGAGAGGAAACATCTTTGGCGTATCGCTAGAAGAAACCGCACAGGGTAAGGGGACGTAGGCATTCTAAAATTAATTCGAGGGCTTCCTCATTAGGGCCCGCTTAAGGGTCGTCATGGAGGGCTTATTCAAAAGTTCTTGTAAAGAGAACGGCCTACTTTTCTATAGTTGTCGCAATGACTAACTACCTACATAGGTAAGTGGTCAAACCTCAGGTACCGTTAATAGCGCTATGGGCAGTGTGTAGGTTAGGTTAGTCTAGGTACTAGTGGATCCACCCTTGGAGACCCCCCTCTGTTGGCACAGAGTGGGAGTCAAAAATCGGAACCAACCCATAATTAGGAATCAACCTGCAGTCGCCAAGCCACCTAATTTACATACAAAAATAACATTTTGTAGGTAAAACACTATACATCGCGAACCATGTAGAAAAAACACAAAAAATCAAGGAATCTAAAGATTGTTCGTATCGATTATTTAAACGCAGATAACGCGTTTCTAAGCCTTTTCAACCCTTTAATACCTATACGTGCTAACGAATTACAGTACGCGAAATAAGCTTCTAAATCGCACCTAATCCCACCTAATCCCACCTAATCGCACCTAATCGCTCTTAATTACACCTAATTACACCCGATCGCAACACTTAATCGCACTTAAAAAATTACTAAAAATCACTTAATTACTCTTAAACAGCCTATATAATTTTTATATATATAGCAATAGATTTCGTAGTACAGCAGTCTTTTAAATATTAGCAGCTATATAAAAAAAGCTTATTAATAGCGGGCTTTATCGGCAACTTTTATATACTATATATAAAATATACATATTATGCTTTATAATTTCTCTAGTTTTAAAAGCTTGCTATAACTAAAAATTAATAGATTTATTAAGCTATACTTTACGTACGTTTATATGTTTTTAAAATAATAAATAAAATAGATTTGCGTAATTAGTGAGGTTTTAAAAACAGCTCTTTTGTATAGCGTTTAGCTGCCGCAGCCAAAAGCGCTGCCAAAAGCGCTGCCAAAAGCGCTGGCATACGCGTACAGCCCGAATTAGCCTTTGTAAGGTCTATAGAAACAACCAACCTTCTTAAATCACCAGCAAAAAGTTATGCAGTGCAGCTAAAATATAATAAATGAACATGTTGCTGTTAAGGATACATTGTATTTTGGTAGTAAACGCTAACAGTACCTATGGCTTGGCAACAGAAGGTTGATTCCTAATTATGGGTTGGTTCCGATTTTTGACTCCCACTCTGTGCCAACAGAGGGGGGTCTCCAAGGGTGGATCCACTAGTATGTACTTTCTGCAGGCAGAATACAGTAGATACTTGCTAGACCGTCAACTCCCCCACACCGAAATACTTGCTGCACCTTATCCGCATTGGGGTGGGGCTGCAAGAACACGCTCGACCTATGCTGTAAGTATCTGCTTTTCTTGGGCTAGGTATCCTTTCCATCCACGACAACTTCTTAGTTAGAAGCGCTGATCCCACGTCAACCGTATGCGCAACTAGCACAGAAGTGAGCGTGTGACTATGGAGGACCTCAATGCGACGCACGACGTCTTCAATCCCGACGACTTCCTCATCACCACGAACGGCGTCCTTGGCGGTGACTGTGATGGTGATGGTGATGGTGACGGTGACGGCGACGGCGATGGTGATGCCGCGGCGGCGCTGGTCGGAGTGACCGAGGTCGCAGATCCCCAGCTCGAGCTCGCGCTCCCACTCCCGCTCCCGCTCGACCTCTCCAAGGACGCAACTTCAAGCGACACCACCAATAGCGATGCTGGCAGCCTGAAGCGCTCCAAGCCCCACGACGATGACGACGGCGGCGGTTGGGAGACGGTCGACCGGCAATCCAAGAAGGCAAAGAAGCCTAAGAAGATTCCCCAGCCCGCGTCGTCCAACTACCCTGCTATCAGCTTCAATTACAATGCCAAGCTCCAGTCTAAGATCTCGCTCGACCAGCTGCGGAACCTCGTCCTCTACATCTTCGCCGAAGGCGTATCGCCCCAATGGGTCGCCATCGCCAACAGACCCCAATTCCGCAAGATCGTTGCCGTCATGGTGCCCGGCTTGGAAGAGGCCATGTTCAAGCCACACGTCAACTTCGCCACATACAACGACCAATGCTTTGATCTGGACCAGAAGTCACGCGTCCTGACCTCCCCCGACGACTACTACCCTCGACTGCTGAAGCGGGATGAGCTGCCCGACATCTTGAAAGACTTCGCCGACATGTTCCCCCACTTATGGCCCGTCAAAACGCCGGGAAACGAGAAATACGGCTTTATGCGATCGCCATTGGGCACCATGCTGACTGCGCCAACCGAGAAGACGCCCGGGGAAAAGACCACCAAGGGCGTCCAACCGGCCAAAGAGCCTAAAGGCTGGAAAGATGAGCGCACAAGGATCACCGAGTTTCTTGCTATGCCGGAAGACTTCCAGCCTAATGGTTATGTGCTACACCCTGCCTGTATACCAGCAGAGCGACGTAAGCATTACCAGTATCCCGAAGGCTGGGTTCATACGTTTGTCGAGAATTTCGAGGATGGGAACGTACCAGAAGAGGAGATCCAGCAAGGAAGCATCACAGCCGGCCGCGACGTCTATGCTCTCGATTGTGAAATGTGTATGACCGGCCCAGATGAATACTCATTAACAAGAATAAGTCTTGTTAGTTGGGACGGTACTACTATCTTGGATGAGCTAGTTAAACCCGACAAACCCATCATCGATTACGTGACGCGCTTCTCTGGTATTACCGCGGAAATGCTTGCTCCGGTTACTACATCATTACACGATATACAAACTAAACTGGTTCAAATTCTATCCGCTCGTTCCATCCTGATCGGGCACTCATTGGAGTCGGACCTGAAAGCGTTACGACTTACTCATCCGTTCATTGTAGATACCGCACTCCTCTTCCCACACCATAGAGGACCGCCTTTAAAGAATAGTTTGAAGTTCCTTGCTCAGCGGTTTCTCAGACGCGAGATACAAAATCGTACCAGCGGGCATGATTCGATCGAAGATTCAAAGGCATGCTTAGATCTCGTCAAAATGAAATGCGAAAAAGGCAAAGCATGGGGACACCATGAATCACAAGGCGAAAACCTTTTCCGACGCCTGAACCGGGCTGGCACGTCGTATCGCGCCAACGGTGGAATCGGAGCCACAGGCGGTGTTCGTGTGGGCAAGACAAGTGCTATGATTGACTGGGGCGACCCCATGAAGGGTGCGGGCGCAGCCTCTACCTTCCCCCTCGGCTGTAATTCAGATGAAGAGGTGCTCAATAACATCATTCGTGCAGTACAGGGCGATCCAGCTGCCGAGGAAATACCCGCTGGCGGCGTGGATTTCGTCTTTGCACGATTCCGAGAGCTCGAGGCATTCCAAGGTTGGTGGAATCAGAACAGGAATACGGATGCCTGGCAAGTGCCAGACATGTCTGGTATGACCCTCGAGGCCTGCGTCTCAAACCTTGCACAGAGGATCAAACGTGTACATGACGCTTTACCTAAATGTACCGGGTTTGTTGTATTTAGTGGATCGGGAGACCCCCGACAAATGAGTCACCTACAGGCAATGCAATCCCAGTTTAAGAAGGAATACAACCCCGGTGGTAATTGGGATGAGCTGACCGTCAAGTGGACGGACGTGGAGGAGCAGGCGCTGAAGAAAGCCGTCGGAATCGCACGAAATGGCATTGGCTTCATTGGAGTCAAATGATAGCACCATCTAGTGCAACTTTGACTTCTATTTCTCATGAACTCCCTTACCGTGTACGAGTATAAACGGAGCTCCCGGGGACGGGGATGGGGATGGGGACGAGCACAAAAGCATCATAACAGCGTTTCGTTTTACGAGTCTTACGCATTTGTCTTTTTGGCGCCTCGGGGAGTAGGTAGGCAGGAAAACCTATGAGCCGCAAGGTTTACGAGTGTATGAATGTCGAGATACCCAGCTAAGAGGTTTTCATCAGTATATATAGGTTTAGAGGCATGACACAGAATTTATTGCATTTATCTATACGGGGCTTTTAGCAGGTTCGCTTCCCTATTACTGCCAGTTGTTCAGTATTACTACTTTGGGTTGACTTCTACTTACCTGATTGGTGCGAGGAAGGTTCCTTCGCCTCGCAACGAGTATGCGGCATGGGTGGCTAGTATTCCTGGGGATACTGCTTCAACGGGATTCAGACTGGGAATGGGTGATATCGTGAGATATCGTGAGACGTCGTTCGCATATTACTACTAACAGAGGATCGGCTGGATGACGACGTAAATAGCGAAAAAGTCCTATTCCGCTCCTTACTTTTTTCCCTGTCCATCGCCATTGGTGGCTATCTGTGCTGAAATTTCCCCGTCGGAGTTGCGCTCGACGACGACAGGTTTTTCACAACAAAACTAACAACGATAGCTCATCTAGGAAAGTTGCAATGCTGGTTACTACCCAAATATACCAAGCATCACGGATACTATAGGCTACACAGACGCGGACCCCATTCACCTGCTTACCTCTCAAGGTCACATTTATCATTCCACCCCAGCTCCCATACCATGCTGCAAGATCTGTTCCCGTTCTTCCGCCCTAGCGGAACTTCCGCGTGGGCTTTAGGTATAGTATAGGAAAGCGGAATAATTGGAAGATCGTCGGTAGACGGGGGTAGGGAATGTTGTGCGTTTTCTAGATCCTCGGGTTACGCAATGCGAGGGTCGCTTCACTTTCACATTGGAACTGACGGGCACGTACAGCTAGCTGTACATGAGTCATCGGCATTATTCACGATCACACGACAAGTATATCTACCTGGGTAGTTGGGTAACCAGATAAGTACATAAGGCAGCCCGGGCGAGGCGTGAGAAATGAGTAGGGTCGGTCGCTCGGTCGGTTGGAGGCGGTGTTAGTTACTTACCTAGGTAGGTGAGCTGCAGATGTGCTGCTGCGCATTACGGTGAGTCGCAGCACAAGCGTAGCAGCATACCAACCATAGCTAACCGCGAACAGGGCTGAACTACCAACAAAACTTGTAAAAACACCGCCCAAACCAACGACAAATGGAACACGGAACCAACGGTTCCAAAAAAAAAATACCACAAATCTCTCTAGGCCAACCACTGTACAGAGTTCACACGGTTTCGTCAGCCCATGATGACGAGCCACCAAGGCAGCTTTCTTGGTTCTTCGTCAATAGGGTCGGATTGGATACTTACGTCGCAGTGTATTATACCTACAGGTGGCAAGGAAGGGCGGCAGAAAAAGAACAATGTTGGGAAATTTCTATTCAAACCTACTACCCATGGTATGTATGAGGCAGATACCTTCCTACTTACTTTACTTTATCTGTACCTCGGACAGGTATGTAGGCAGGTAGGGAGGGTGAATACACATATATACCTGCCTAGCAGGGCTGATTCAACATTGGCATATATAATAAGCCACAATGACACCCCCAAAGTGAGGCGATCTCGCAAATAACATCATCTATTCTTCAACCAGCGTTTCCTTAGAACTGATTGGAATATAAATACTCCATTATCTTGTATCCATTTCCATCTGCCTCTAGTCCTCAGTTCATTCATCCGTCCGTCTCTACCTGCTCATAACCAGCCACCCACCCACCCACCCACACACACACATACATATATATGCCTGGCATCACGAACTCAAAGCCACAACCTCGCAAAACCTCTTATAACGAATAAACGAAACAAATAAACCATGTCTCCCACATCCATACTTCCCCAGGATTCCAGTGCCGAGTCGGCATATCTGTCGCTCCATACCCTCATAAGCTACGGCTACCCCGGCTCCGGGTCCGATCCGAGACACCATCGAGGAAGTAGGGCCAGGGGAGACATGATGGTGCACGCGCCACTCCCAGCCTGCAGCGGGCGGATATTCACAGGCCCGTCATTACCCTCGCCAATCTCTTAGTTTGGGCTAAGATGGATTATTCGTCGCTTGAGTCTTTACTATCCAGTTGTCGTGGGGGAGGAGCTCATTGGCAAAGAGCCCGGGAATGGGTTCCTAGAAATGCCATGTACAATAAGGAGGATCAGTCCGAGGATAGAGAAGGTACCGGAGCGGAGACACACACTAACCCCTTGGATTGTTAAACGGAGATATCCTGGTCAAGGGTGAAGAGCAGAATTCGTCTCCAAAAGAGAAGTTCTGTTATCATGTTGAGCAGAGCGATAGTAGCGGAATCACATAGGGGTCTTGAACAGCTGTAAATTATCATAGCAATAATAATGGTACACTCCAAATTTGACTAGACCTCTAGTTCTAAGTGCCTCTTTCTTGGTGTCGCCCATCCAGACTTTAGCACCTGGTCCTTGCAACGCTTAAAGTGGAGATGGAGCTGGAATATTTGTTCCCATGTGCTTCTTTCGAGAAAGAACTTCTCATTATTACCGTCGACGAACTCTAGACAGTCGCGACAGTATTTGGCGTTACCGATGTACCAGCGGTTGCTGATGATCTTCTGATGGGCGCTCTCCTAAAAATCGATATCACCCCGGAATATCTCTGGGTCGACACCATTGACCACCTTCTCGGCGAGGTCCCGCCGTCCCATTTGCGTGAACACACGACGTAGGGTGTCATACAAATTCGTGCTGCGGTTCTGCGTCGTCATTGCGTCAATTTGCGCGTCGCTAACGTCTCCTCCCAAAAGTTCTCTTGCCTTCTCGCGGCCTTCGCGCTCCACCGTCTTGTGCATGTTAAGCGCCGCCAACAAGTGTCCTGCGGCTTCACTATGGCATCCCATGTTAATGCAACTAACTCCTAGGTTGTACCGCGCTCGTACAAAGTTGGAGCGAAGCGTAAGGGCTTTCTCATAAGCCGCAATAGCTTCCTCGCTCTTGCCGCTATTAGCCAGAGTAGCGCCAAGTCGATTCCATAGGAGGTGTAGCTGATTTTGGTTGTTAGACGAACCCAGTTCTGAAGATGCTAGAGCTGACGAAAAGCAATCAACTGCCTTCTCGTATTCTTCAGCACCATAGAAAAGAACCCCCAAGCCAACTTGCACGTCGGGATCCATGTGCTCGCCGTCTGGGCTGAGCCGGGCGGCTTGGATGAACAGGTTGGTTACCTTATCATGAAGCTGCTGGCGGTCGGTAAAACCAAGCTCTAGTGCCGGAGATAGCTCTGCAGGTGCTATAATAGAGGGGTAGCGAACTGATAGCCAACGCTCCAAGGTCCGGTACGCAGTGCTGTCATAGCCTTCGTTCGTATATGAAACTGCTAGCGTCATGAGCGCCGTAGAATTGTTAGGGTCTAGTTTCTTGGCTTGTTCCAACGCCCGAATAGCCGCTGTCTCTTTCTCGTTCTGTGCCTGTGCGATTCCAAGTTGCACCCAAGCATCCACATGAGTAGGATCTTTTTGGATGGCCGCCTCAAAGGCCAGGGCAGCTAGTGAGAGATTGCCACCCTCATCCAGGATACGCATACCTTCTTCGAAGGGATTCATCGTATCTTTGAAGAGATTATCATCCTCAAAGAGGTAGTCCTCTACTTGTGGATCCCCAAGAAGCCTACTATTAGCAGCGAGGCCATCCCAGTCCCCAAGCCGATCGGTCCACTCGGGGTTGCCCAGCTGGTCAACCCATTCATCTTCATCAACGGCTTCTTTGGCAGCGGCTCGTTCGGCCTGGATGCCTTTCCATATTGATTCGAAGTCACCAAAATTTGTTTCTGATTCCAAGATCTGCTCGTCCAGCTTGTTCAGCTCCGGCTCCAAAGCCGCAGCTTCATCTTGCTCCTGTGCCTGCCTGTCTTGAAGCTCAAGTTGCTTGAACTGTTCTTCCCATTGCTGGTCATCAAGCTCTACAAGCTTCCCTTTGCCTTTGCCTTCGACCACGGGCGCGGAATCTGTCGCAAAACCGCCGGGACGATTATACATCATGCCATAGTTCATGCCCATGTTGCTCATCATTCCAACCCCCATCATGGGAGGCCGCTGATAGGCCATGCCGGACGGCATGGGGCTCGACCGCGAGGCACTAGCTTGGTTGGTCATGTGCTGAAACTTGGCAAACTCCTCGGGGCTGAACTGAGTTCCCTGAGGCACTTTGAAGGCAGCCTCCATGGCGGTTTGGGGATGATGCTGGAATTCGTTGGCCCAGGAAGGCGATGTTGAGTTGGCACGAAGGTGCACTCCATGAGACGGCGGGTCCATTCGTATCTGGCCCATGCCTTCGAGGGGCGCGTCGGGCAAGCGGCCAGTCTGCTGCATGAAGCCATTCATCATCTGCTGCAGACAAAGTGTTAGTTAGCCGTCTAGCTGCACATCTCGCCGCACCGCAAGATGTCTCTTACCTCGCCTTGGGGGCCATGCTGAGTGCTGCGGAAGCCGCCCATGCCTCCCTGGGGGCCGCCATTCAGAATGCGATCCCGCTGTAGGCTGTTATCCTGCTGGGTGTGCTTGGTGAACTGGCTTAGGGGGTTGCCGGCCGTCGAGCACTCAGGCCCACCGAGGAACGACATATTGCTAGCGAGCGACTGCGTCGGTTAGAGATCGCCAAGCCAAGTGTCGAGCATCGATCAAGTTGGGAGGAGAGTGGCGGCAGATTTACGGGCGGGACGGCAGTAGGATAGGGTGGTCGTGGCGGCGTTGGATGCTTTGCAGTAAACCTAAGGGTAAGGTGAAGGTATGGTACAGTACAGTATAGTACGGGGCCTAATGGTAGGTAAGTATGTATTGCGGCTTGTTGGTTGAGGCGATGATGGATTCACTGAAAGTGCAAGGTAGGTAGGTATATGTACGAGTAATGAGCAATGAGTACGTAATGAATGATGTCTCCAGTAGCCTACGTACAGCAGTCGCAGTCTGGAAAATGAGGACTGGCCGTATGCTGCGAATACATCGAACGAAGGAGGTCCTCGGGCGCTTGGGCTATCTTGTATTGGATATGATATGGCATTAGTACCGGTAGTCTGATGGTATTGATCCCCAAGCAGCCTGCCCAAGCCGCCTTACAAATGCGGCGGCGGTGGGGAGTGAGCGTCGAGGTCATTCGTCACGGGTTGCCGAGGGATGTTGCGACACTAACACCGACCACCGAGGCGGCTCCACTTTACATAGGTACTCTACTACTGTACTGTAGGCCATCCCTCGTTTACCCCACCTACGTCGAGGAAGAAAAAAAAAAAAAGAAAAAAGACAACAAAACGGAAGGGAAAAGTCCACGGATAAAATGAAGAGGAGTTTGTGCCATTGTATATTGCAACACTAGACCCAAGCAAATGAAAGTCACTATTACTACACGGTTGAGACGATTTTTAGATACTCAACATAGACCCATCCGCTGCCATTCTGAACCTTGGACACAAACTGACCAGTCTGTGCTCTGTGCTCCTGGTAAGGCCTCTAAAATGAGAATACAGCCACAGGCCCGAAGATACAACAACCGCAACCTGGGGGGGTGGTGGGTAACATACATCCTATCATTCAAAATAACGTGCAGTTCTTACTCGAATCTCCATCATTAATCCGTCTTGCGGCGATGTGTGGCGAAATCGACACGCAGCTGTCGGCCGTTCAGGGTCTCTTGAGATAGAAACTCATATGCCTTCTTAGCGCTCTCGACATCCTGGAAGTCAGCATGCGCGAAGCCTCGAGGCCATCCGGTGTTGCGGTCAACAGCCACGCGAACATCCGTAACGTTTTCAAGGCGGCGGAACAAATTGTTGAGATCCGCATCTGATGCTTCGTATGGGATATTGCCGATGTATAGGGAATTGGTCGGCTCTCCCGTCCCCGCCGTAGATCTACCCTCGCCGGATACTTGCTTGCGGTGGTCTACCCTGATGCGGCGTCCGTGCCAGAATGAGTCGTGCGCTTCGATGACGGCGCGGTCGGCAGACTCCTTATCCGCAAATGTGATAAAACCGAAGCTGAGGGTGATCGTTAGCGGCAAGTTTAGAGCAGGGAAATATGATCCGTCTAATCAGAAAGAAGTCGCGCCATATACGTACCCTCTGCTCAATCCTCGCCCATCCCGTGCAATGTTCGAGGATAAGATAGTACCATACTTGTTAAAGGCTTCTTGTAGGTGTACGTCGGTCGCATCGAAGGTCATGTTGCTGACAAAAAGGGTATGTCCTTCTGTAGCGGCTCGCCGGTTCTCTGTTTCGCTGGATTGTAATGGCGCTTCGTCTTTGGCCTTGAAGAGATCCTGCTCGGACTCCTCTGAGTCTGCCTTCTCTTCTTGGGCCGCCAGTGTAGTCTGCGAGAAGTAGCGGGAGAGAGGCATGACAGCAGTTGGGCGCACATTGGCCTTGCTGATTTGCATGGCACTGGCGGCAACCTGCTGTCGCGGCACAGCAACAAACCTCGAAGAGGCGCATGCTGCGCGGAGTGCTGCCCGGCGAACGCAATGCCTAGTAATCTGCAGTTAGCGGACCATAGTTTTCTTCATTTTCTTTTTCTTCGCTTTTTTCACAAGAAATAACTCAATTGACGGCCCCGCGGAAATGTCTTACATGTTGATGGTTGTGTGGAGGGCAAGGTGTTGACAGTGTATGATGACTTTGCGTTGAATTACGTGTATGGTCAATGGAAGTTGATCACTTAAAAGAAGGGCTACGAAAAATTTCGGGATATAATCTAAGCTAGTTAGATAAGTATATACCTAAGGTATGGCTTATCTGATAGGTACGTGCAGGCGCGCCCAGACCGGAGTGGCAGCAGCTGGGTTCGGACCGTTTGTCCGCAAGATTGTCGGTCCGTCGCTAGGCCACGCTAGTCCCGACTCGTGGTCAGTTCTAGTGATAGTATACCTACCTTTAGGTACTCGTAACATCGTCAACGTTGGCAGCATAACGCCCGCATACGTTTGCGCATACCGAACGATTACAACTACCCACGTCCTGAGATAAATTAGCGTTGATCACGGCTCTTTACTAACGTACCCAATAAGCAAAGTATCTGGCTAATATTCGTCTACTGACGAAACCCAGTTCTCGAATATGAAGAATTATGGGCGTTCGCTTGTTAAATGATGAGACCTCTATAACGGCTTGGGCAAGTGCAAAGGTTTGGCGAAAAGGATGTCAATGATTTGTAGGGCCAAAGGATCCTAACAATACCAACCTAATACTTGTTGTTCATCATAAGGAGCAGGTGCCTATAGTATAAATGCCTTTGGTTCTGCTCTTAGAAGTACTATATCGATTCAAGACACGTCTCACTATATAGCCATCACAGTACAGGTCCAGCTTCAAAATCTTTCATTTTGGATTCTAAGAATCGAGGTTTGATTTAGTATACCCCTGCCCCAATAACCCACAACCTTAAACCGCTCCCACCCACTATTCCTCATAGATACAGCCAAAACATATATCTTCATAGCTAACAGTCCTTAGCTTGGCCGGACCGTCCTATCGAACGGTCGCCTGATAGGGTATATGCACACTCCTAAATGCAATGACAGAAAAGAATCGAAAAGGGTATGGACAACCATTGCCATCAGTCTTCTTCCCCTGATTGAACACCGCAAGGACCATTCTTAAAGCCGTCACGCCCCGTTCCCGCCGTTCCCACCCCCCAATTCCATCCTTTATACGCTTTTAATCTGCCCCAAAAGGAAGTTGAACCTGGATCACCATCCATACCAGTAGACGTTCCAGGGTCCAGGAAAAGCTGGCCGCGAGGGAGCTTGGCAAGTGAACAACCCATCATTGCATAAACGCCCGGGCGCCCTCAATGAATCCTATTCCGACACTATTATCACATCCAGCAGCCATAAGAAGTGCCTATTATTCCTGGCATAAACGACAGCTTACTGGCATTCAGGGCCAAAGAGCTCGTCGTATCGTCGTGGGTATCGCTTGTACATTCGTGGTTATTTTATGTGAATATTGATATCAAGCTCGATAACAAATGAAATTAATAATGAAGGAGCGCTGTTAATACTCAGAGTACTATTTCATCCAAGGTTAGAACCGATCCGATCGAAACCCGTTGGTCCGTTGACCCTCATATTGTACCCCGGTCATAGATTCCGGTCCATTAGGTAGATTGCCGCTTAAAGCCCGCAAAGGTGGTAACTCCGGTCGAGAAGCTCTCCCATAGGGATCCTGGGCATACGGGTCGGTGGTAGACTGTTGAGCGGGCGCGGACTGGTTTACGGGCCCGGGGCCCGTAGTCGCACTATTTCGCAGTTGATTGTTCTCCATGCGTAATCTTTCCATTTCGCGGCGCAATAGTTCTGCTTCGGCGATACTATTTTGACAATGGGCCGACAATTGCTTGATATGGTCAGACTGGCGCTGGTGCTCCGTGATAGCTATACTAAACGTTAGTACTCACTTGCAAATCATCGCCGTCGAATTAGCGCGTACCTTTAGATAATATTTCCCACTTGGAAGCCTTTGACCCCCGTTCTTGTGGCATCAGGTCACGGAGTTGCTCAAACAATTCCTTCATTTCCGTACGCCTTTTTCGTTCAGCGAGTTTATGACTCACTCGTAGTTCGGGGGTCCTACTATAGGGCTGCGAGCCGTTGTGAGGACTAGAATCGTCATTTTGCAGGTCAGAAAGCTGCTTGTGTTGGAGAGTATGATGGTGAATTGTCTGGAAGTCAACGGAGTTGCCGGATAAGCGCTGAAATTCAGGCCCTATCCCATCTTCCAAGCGTCGTTGCCCCGGTGGTAGTCGTGAGTCGGCGGTAAATTGGCTGCTCGCAATAGACTCGGCGACGCTACTGCGCCGAGAGTCTAGGAAAGTGCCACTCCCAATCCCAGGGGGCGCCCTTTGAATCTCATCCTCCGGGAAAGCCCAGGCCTGTCCTTTCGTAGGTTCGGCGGCCCTCGCGATAGTACTCGTGGCTGGCCCTGTTATGGCAGGCGCAGTTCGCGCCTTGGGGTGGCTTTCAGGTGTGCGTTCGACACTTGGTTGATAGCCATTAGATATCCGATGCACTGACAAGTGGTCCAATCCGGTGCGTGGGTTCCTCTGCTGCGCCAAACTCGCGTGTATCGATGTTGTAGACTGGTTCGCGCTGGCATAAGGTGACCCGCCTAATCTCAGATCGCCAAAACCCTGATTGATCCTACTGTCCACGCTTTCTCGTCGCGAGTCTGGTCCTACACTTGTTGTCCCGCTCAACACCCCACTTGGCATAGAATCTAGTGATAAGGGTCGTTCAAAACGTATACTTCCAGATGATGTTGGTGAAACGATCGAAGCAACACTCATGTTGCCTGATGGGGATACTAATGGTTGGGGAATCGTAGTGGTTGTAGGTGATGGTGTTTTTTCGTGCGCGGCATGATAGATGTTAATGCCAATACCCGAGGCCGCTGAGTTGTCTAAGAAAGGGAATTAGTGCAATCCATTAATCGAGAGCAGAGGGATCTAGGTGGTAGCCACGCACGTTTGCTGGAGGCATCTGTGCTTGAATAGTATGCTGAATCTCGATGCTCTTCCGGGGCGTTCAGGACGGTGGCCAGTCCTGCTGGTAGCTTCTGGGGAGCTGGTCGGTGTTGTTGTTCGATCGTCATGGTGGCTAGTATGTGTACTGGACCTTGACAACCACGGCAAATAGAAGCTCGCCGGTCAATGGGAAGCGATGGATACAAGTCAAAAGATAGAGAAAGGCTGCTCTATAAATTCTGGCACAGCCAAAACCATCGGGTCTCACAGGTCGATTAACGGAGCAGTGCTCGCACAGTTTGAGCCCAAACAGAATGTGCGATTCTCGAACAGGACCAAGGAAGAAGAGGTAAGCAGTGGGTCTAAGCAGAGCATCAGTGGTCAACGTCCAATTGCAACGAGGCGCAACCAGATCGAATAACTGAGCCAGGAGGTGTCCAAGGTGGCAGAGTTATGGCCGGACCACAAGGACAGGGACCAAGGCGTTGGGAAGAGAGGACTATGGCGGTTGTTGTCGCCAACGCCACTTCATACAGACATGGTTTGGAAGGAATATTCGGTTGAGCGTGAGCGGTAGGTAGGCTGGCAGACAGTGTTGTTACGAAGAGGGTGGTGTCAGAAAGGAGCATCAGAACCAGAGGACCCGAGAAGCTTAACAGGGCAAGACAGGTGTTACTGGGTCCGCCGTGTGAGGCCGGTACAGCATATAGTATACGCCAGTATGTAAGGCAGGCAGGACACACGCGCTAGCAGCATGTCGGTGGGCATTATGGTTACAGTAGGTACCTGTAGGGAGGTATCTGATTACATGCAGATAAGTACAGATACCACCTCTGGTACAACTAATGGAAAGATGGAACAGCCGCCATGGGCTGCATAGGCTACGGCATCGGCCAGTGTAGATACCTACCTATCTAGTGTTGAAGTAGTAGATACATATGTACTAATAGCTGTGTGCTACCCGACCTCCCAGATACATATATCTATCTACCTTATATACCTACTTGAGTACTTACATACCTAGGTACCTAGTACCATTCAGCTACATACCTACTTATCCCACGTAAGGGGAGGTACAGCGCAGTAGAAGTACAGTACCTCAAAGCAGTGCCTCATATGTACTACTAGTATAGTAGTAAACAGGGTCTCATATCTCGGAAGTCGAAAATACTGTACACTCCGATCCAAAGTTCCTGCGCCAGTAGGGACACCCACCGAAAAGAGAGGGTAGGAAACGGTAGGAGAGACCTAATAAGAGCATGGAATACCTACCTGGGCAATACTGTAGAGGCAACGTGCTAGGATATATGTCCGCACTACACTACATGAGGTACCTACCCAGCTAGCGTCAGACGCTTCAATTCATCCATGCTGGGTGCAAAGTAGAAAGACTTGTTGGAGTGCAGGACTAGGATGCAGCCACATGTAATGGTGCCTATTCAGACAATGCGTCGGGCTTTTACCCACAGATCGCCGCATGGCGACAGCCAGGACGAGGGGTTTTGTGGGTCAGCAAATACCTACGTGATAGGTATGCTGAACTTGCCAACCCACCAACCACACGGCGACATGGTGCTGTTGGCTAGCTCGAACATGCTTGTTCCTTATTGGCGCGTGGCTCACTAGGTATTTGAGACTTGGACACATGGTTTTCCACCGTTATCCCTGCCATATGCAAGAGAAAAGCGGACCCCGTGCCGGGATCCCATCAGCGGCATGGACAAGTATCGATACATGCCCGAGCTGAAGCATGGCGACATGGTTATCATCCCTCGGGGAGAGGAACAGAGCTGCTAGCGTAGGCGCTTGGCTGCTCCACCATTTTTCACCCAGAGGCATGACATTTAGAGACAACTCGGACCTACACTAGAGTGGTGAACCAGCCAGACCTGGTTACCAGCTCGGGAAGCAGGACAGTGTCGGACACGATAAAGGCAGGATTTCCCCGGCTAAGGCGTGCACTATTTTGGCCGTGCAAGTAACTCGGTAGGTAGCCATTAGAGGAATGGGATCGACTTATTAGGTAAGTCTGTAGGTATGTAGCATCTATCTAGTATACGTATATCGGACAAACCGAGCGGCCAGGTGGCCTGGCATGTACCGTAGGTATCGACTTTCAACCAAGCCCCAAGGATCCAGCACAAAGGAATTTTGGGATTTCTATTTTCCAACAATAAGTCGGCAGGGCCGAACTGCTCAAGCAATCAAGTATGTACGTGTGCCGTCTCCCTACTGTAGGAATTGCTCTGGATGAGCCTGACAGATTTGGGCAATCGAAGCGAATACATGCTTTCCACCATTGAAAGCACACCATATCAGGCGGGTCAGTAGCGGCCCGTGCTATGCAAACACCGAGTATTACCTTGGGGCAACCTAGGTACGGTAGGTAGGAAACTGTGCAGTAAGACAAAAAAAATAATAAAACAGGCCGCCTATCATAGAAACATATTTGGACGTTTGGCCGATAGGGAAAGCTCTCGTCGTATACACTAGCAATGACTTATACTAGTAAAGAAGGGAACTTTGGAGAGGGCGGTCTTTGAATGTGCTTAAGCTGACAAGTATGGCAGCTAAACTACCTACGGTGCAGTAGTCGAGGGAGGCATACTGTTGATAGTAGATATTATATTCCAGGCACTCGAGCATCCGATTGTTCAGAGCTTTTCGTTGTTCTATACCTGACACTTGACGCTTTGGCATTTAATGGAGGCAGGAAGTAGAAGTGCAACATAATACGCCATATGCCCCTCTTCTCAATCCTAGCCGTGTTGCTGTTGCAATGAGCTGTCCTCAATGCAACCCTGAGACCTCTCTCACACCTCACCATGTGGCCTGCATATCCTCATCAGCATGGAGCTGCATAAACGCACGGGCTGACACGAGGAGGGTTGCCACTTGAACCAGTGAACTACCTACACTAGCTTTGCAGTACAGTAGTTGTAGGTACGGTAGGCAAGTTATAGGCTGGTGGTTCTCCCCTCTTCATCTCTTTCATATCGAAGACGAATGCGCATACGGGAACTACCAAGCCTACAGTACATACCGTGATACCTAAAGCTATATACATATACATCCATGATGTACCTACCTGCCCCCCGTACCTTACCTCATCTACTGTATGTACATACTGTATGGCAATGGCCGGTAACCTTTCAGGTTACAGGGAGCCACAGGCTACCACGTGTTGTCAATGGCTGTGCCGTCCAGCCCGGCTTACATACGACCTAACTTAATATTACCTACAGTTGGTCTCCCGATGCATTATGCTGTACTGACAGAGATTTGCTGCCCGCCCTTCTCCCACAGATGTAGGTGTGTTTATTTCTTTTCTTTTGTTCTTTATTGCGCGGGACCTGTCACTATGCACACCGTTCTTTTGCTCCTACTTCTAGTTTATCTAAATTCGGAATGAACACCACCCACCACGTGAATAATATAGTAGACAAGCAGTGGGGTACTTACTTTAGTTCCCTCTATAAACGGTCCAGTTACTTCGACGTACTCGTGCAAGTAGGTGGTAGCATTGATTTATCTATGTGTACATCAAGAGGTAATGTAATGTTCAGTACGTAGTAGGTCGCAATGGATGTGGAGGGCATTATCTATCTGCGGTGCCCTTCACTATCAGCACCCGTACACCACATTACAGTACAAACCTACAGTATGTGCCTACGACTTATACACCTAACCTGCATACCTTACCATCCCAAGTAGAGACTGACTATACGATCACTGTGTGATCAATGGTTAGTTCGCGGGTGCTTACATACGGCCCGGAGTATAACAATTAGACTACATACTACCTTCAACACTTGCAGATATCGCGAGATTCCGTCGCTTAGAGCGGAGAGGTGAGTTGGACCCGACAGTCTGTTCTCCGCCATTTCCAGAGGCGGACTGCGCTCAACCGTTAGCGATAGTTCACCACGTTGCACCACCGTAAGCACCGAGGCCTCGGGCATTACACGACGACGACTTTTCTCGCCCAACCTCGAACATTGACCGTTTAGTCTCGCTGATCTTACTGTCCAATTCGGGTAAGCGTCAGAGCATGGTCCTGTTTGTTTTCGCGCGCTGTTGAGGGTTGAGGTGAGATGAAGACGGCTGTTGCGGGACCAATCTTGACCGTCATACGATATACATACTCAGGATATTATCTGCATTGACAATGCTTTATAGTGTAGTGTAGCGTAGGTAGTTGCAAAGCCGCAGTTCCTTGGTTCATATGCCGGGCATATGGTATTTTGCTCTGCAGCGCCGCCTGGTTTGTTTTGCAGAACCAAGCATGTCGTCAGAATATAACAGGATGAACTGATCGAGTGACAATGGTGGGGTGCATACTAGCAGTATATACAGTACAGTACACACTTGGATGATACATACCTAGCATACCTACTGCATCGGTCGGGCATATGTGTGACACGACGCGACGTGATAGTACAACTTCTTCGTAATGGACGAGTTAGTTTTAGGCTACCGTAGTCCAAGATTTAATTCGGTTTGCGATATTACCTCAACCAAAAGTGCATGCCAATTCTTTGAGATTGTCAACCTCGGTTTCTTGGTGGCTGTGTCGATCTACGACTACCGAGAACAAATACACCTGTAGGGCAGTATGGCTGGCCGTTCTCCGGCTTGTTACAGCTGATCAAGCGTCGGCACTTGAGCGAGATTCCACAATCGGCGTCAGCCACTAACTGCAGAGTAGATGCTCGACTACCGAGGGAGGTAGGTAGACCTCTCCGTTTCGCACAGCGTACTTGCAGCATTCGGTGATTCGTATAGAACCTGTCGGACTCGTAATAGTACAGGTACTTATACCGGCTCCATACCACACTAGTATTCCACGTGGCCGAAGCCATTCTCCCCATTCTCTTCTGCTGCCCAGCATCTACCTGCCTCTAACCTTAGTCGTATACTGATATGGGTGATGCTATGATTACACAATATAGAAAAACAACCCGAGACATCGCCGATGATACTCTCTCTTTCTTCGACGTCCCCATCCACTTGTGCAATTGAGTTCGGTGAAGGGATCCCGCCAACTTTTGCTTCAACCCCAGTCCAGAACACCGCAAAAAAGTTCAGCTACCTCCAGTACTTACTCCAAGGCCAAAAGCAATCCAGTCAGAGATGATCACCGGTTTAAACTCTGCAAATCGGATGGCAGGGCATAGAGGGTCAGGTCCAGGGCCCACCACATGCCACGTTCCAACGACCACTCCAGAACCACTCTACACACTACCATCTACCGTGTCCGCATGATCCCTGCGATGGCTCTCGTCCCCTCTAGACTAGGTGCGCTAGCGTATGCTATGGTGTACCGGTACTCGTACCACGGATCGAATGGCGGGCTGGTGGCCGGCGCGCTGCGCCGCACCAACGCCGCGGGCCAGCGGCAGAGTTCTCGGTGGTTCTCGTCATCTCATTTCGGGAGTGAGATCCAAACCCTAGCTTGGACCCTTCCCCATGTTTCCTGGTCGAATTATCATTCGCCCGCGGCCGCACTCAGATCTGACATTGCGCAGGACACCCCGTGTGCTACCAGGGAAGGGCTGGGACTCCCTGTTTCGCCTGTGAAGTCTTTTTTTTCTTCGCTCTCCCTCTGCTCAGTACAAGAAGAGCTTCTCATACGGTCCCTTTTGCTGGAGTGTATTTCGTATCTTCCATAAGGCCATAGCACTCGTCGGCCAGCTAGTCGTACCCTACCATCAGCAGTCATACGATTCGGATTACGGCAGCCCTCCCCGGACCAGAGGCATCCCCGGCCCCCACGCTCTCTATTCGTTGCTCACCAGCCGAAGACCAGGTACTGTGTATGCAGTGTACTGTAGGGAGGTAGCAGTCAATCCACGCTCTACGGTCTACCATTCCAGCCGGGGGGTGGCACTGATTGTGCACGGGCCACCACGCGTCGTTAATTACTCGCAGGACGCCGAAAAGGGCTCAAATCCTCTCCAGCGTCCACGTTCACCGGGTAGCTTACTGTGAAGGGCAGTTGAAACAGTCCTTGGCGCGACTACGATTCCCTTCCTAGCCATCAGGATTTTGTCGTGCAAGTGGAACCGTGCTAGTCATAGTGTTCCGCATACTATTAAGTACAGCAGGTAGGTATTTGCCTTGCTGGTGTTAACCCAACCTAGATAATTCCGGCTCGCTATCTAACAATCAGGATTCAGGAATGCGCAATATTTTCTGTGCGCTTCGTGAGACCAGGCAGATAGATACAAGGATAATTTACCTCAACAAACCCTGATCTACAAAGTACGTCTTACACATGACACCGCGGTAATTCCCTTTGAGGATCTCACGCAAGGCTTACGGTGTTCAGTTCGCCAAATACCCTCGGCCCTAAGCATTACTACACTACAAGCGGCAAATTTTTCACCTTGAAATACAGTATACACTAAGTGAGAATTGATGATTTGGCAGAGCTTCACCTCATAGTAGCGAAAATCGCTTTTAACTCATACTGTACTAAAACCTCTTAGGTAATACCAGTCAAGCTCCGCAGATGTTGATTGTGACAAAAGTACAAGTACTATGTACAGTAGTATCGAATCCAAAACTGGAATTTGCTGAAAGCAAGAATCAAAACTACAGTACTGTAAGCGTCTGTAGCACCAACCGTAGGTATTTTTTGTCATCTGTGTCATGAAGCACGTGTACAATGTATACTAGATATAATGAGCTAGTCTTCTTAGTTGCCGCTTATAGTCTGAAGCTACACGTAGATCTAGCTGTGGTAGACTTCGAGGCGATTCTGACAGAACAAACAAACCGATGTCCGACTATACCAGTTTACTGTTACAATAATTTTGCCAATGGCCCTTATTGCTGGGAACATTCGGCTAAAGAGGTATCGTGTTAACCATTCTGGGCTAATCCGACCACGAAATAAAGCTAATCGGTGCACGTTTTTAAAAGGCGTTACTGTAAAAGTACGGACGTACTTCGTACGAAGCCATCAAACATCTCCCAATGTTTGATGGAGTACAGTACCGTACCGGGTCATATCCACCAATGAGTACTTGAACTTTCACTGCCTAGGCGAGATCAGACGAGATTGCTGACACCCGCCGTTATATAATACCGTGCGACCTCGGTCGCTTGCGTGTAGGTAACCCGACGGCATTCATCAAGGTTCGGACTACCGGTATTAGAAAACCTTCTGCCGTACCCAGGTACTCGGGGTTTCGATGTTTGTAGCCGGCCTGGGGTTTATGTATCAGGTTACTCACTCTTGTAGTATAGCCTATAGGTCTAGCGTTACACGATCTGACTCCGTCAAAGGGAAATTGCAGAAGCCCATGTGCGCCAAGAAGATGAGTCTGGAGAACGCCAAGCCCTTTTCATTTTTTGCAATTGGCGTCAATGGTCAGTCGATAGTGGGATGTTCCTATTGGGAAAAACCAACTGGGCTTCACACCATCTTGAAACCATCTGAGGGGATATGGTTGGTTAGGTGAGAGTCGATTCAGTTGATTCAATTCGCAACCTATCCGCTGTATACTCAGTACCTACTGTATGTAATACCTAGGTATCTATGTAGATCCATCATGTGTGCTGCTCATACTGTACTATCTTCAAACGTACAGTACTATATACAGTAGTACCTAAAGGTTCACTATTAGTGGCGCAGGCTTCCAACTACTAACATTAAGTAGGTAACCCGGGTCATACCCGAACTACCTATGTAGGTACTATACCTCTACGGTTTGTACAGTAGGTTTACTACTGTCTGTGCCAACTAAAGGTTGCCTCTACACAGAGAGTAAGATACGGACCTACCAGCTATATCGCTCACTACCTACCTAGATGCTGAAAAGCGACCTACTTCGATATATAGGTAAGGTATGTAGCATATTCAGCTAGTGGACATGAATCGCGCTCCCCCGAGTCCCGAGCCGCTAAGGCTACTACTTCTCCCCAGGTATTTGAAATTCCAAGAGAGCGGGTTTGGGACGGTAGAGTGTAACCCGGAAATGTGGCGGTCGACAAACGACCAAAGCTACGTAGCAGATAAACTATCCGAGAATACTACCGAAACTATCACTTGATAGTGGTCGACTTGTTGCATGTGAGTATCATTTTGTTGATGGTATACCGTCGCAGCAGCATGCAATCTCTCTGTGGTAGTAAGATCCACCACTAGTGTATGTATACTACCAAATGTTGTATTCTTATCTCTCTGAAACAGTCGCAACTAGCGAGTCGTGAGCCATCAGAGGACCTTTGCTACCATCCTCATAGCCGAAAGGGTACCGCTACCACGTTTCTCAGTGCGCGCCATCGCAAGCGTGTCTTGTGTTCCTCCGGAAATGTCGTGCGACCAACGAAGTGGATAGAACTGATATTGGCGGTATACTGTATCCGTATAACCGTTACTAGGTCCGTGCCACTAAGGTAACCAGGAAATCTCTGCGAGAGGACAAGCGCTACCAAGGTAATCAACCTCGAAAGCCTCGATACCGTACCGTAGCTTTGGACTGTATCCTGCGGCGTCGATGGGCCCGTTGGTGGCTTTTCCCCGAGCCTTATGGCTCTCGGGCCAGCTGGTTGAGAAGCATGGGGCACCACGGCAGACCCTCGGTTGCCTATCATCGAATCCAATCGGCTCAACCATCAAACCCATCGCTTCCAACGTCAGGTGCTCGTGGCACAGTGGCGAGGGTCAAACCTCACTTTTGGCCAGCTCATTGTCAAGAAGTACCAACATACAAGGAATGGGCCGGTTCAGTGAGTCCAGGCCGACGTTTCGCTGTCAAGTATCTGCTACTTTTTCCAGGTCAACCGCACGCCATTTCACATGGATGTAAGACATGCAGAATTGGCCGATCAGATTGTGGATTATGTGATCGCTTTTCGTATACGGATGTACAGTACCGTGAACAACGCCCGCATACCAGCAATGCGCTCCCCTTGCAGAAGAAGGACAGCATATAGTACGCCTAATCGGCGAGGTGTCAAAATGCAAAGCTATATTCTGAATCAGTAGGTGTGGCTCGTGCAAGGCAGGCATTTGATCCTTGGAGCACATGTGTCAACAACACGTTGTTGTTTCGGCCGTTCTCTCTGTGCACCCAACAACCACTTTCGGACCGGTCACACCTGACCCCTTCTTCCCTGGCTCTAAGGGGTAGAGACTGGCGAGGCATTCCCGGATTTCAGGAGAGCGGCTTGATTGCTTCCACTGGTGCAGCGTGTCTCATGGCACACAGCAGATCCACGAATGACGCGATCGTAAGATATTTCATTGTCGGACTGGGGACTCGGGAGTGTGCAGTTCTGTGCTCTCGATTCCACGTTTCTGCCCTCCAACCATAACGCCACCTGTGGCTGGCCGAGACATCACACAGCTTTTTTGGGAACCCGTTTGTCTCGGAGATTGGGACACGAAGGTAGTTTTTTGGTCGTCTAAATTTCTGCCGGGCCCCGCCCACCTGTCGCTTGACTGCCGGATCTTAATTTTCAACAGGGAAGTATTCGCGATCGAAATGCTGCTACCGGATGGCTACCGACTGGCTAGGCGGAAGCCGACTTGAGGGACGAACCAATTGGATAGAAGCTTAGTGAAAGGGTTCGACCCGAAGATACAGTACAATCGTTCAGCGTTGCCTAACGTCACGCCCAAAAGAACCCATTGATAAAGTCGGGGTTTGGAACATACATTATGTCCGGGAAATCCCCTCTCTATCTTACCAGCCGAAGTTCATTGGCATCTCGCTTATCTAGGTCGCACATTGATAAATGTCATCCTTCCAGAGCATCAAACCTTTCTTGGCGAAGCTTTCCCAAAAAAAAACCTCTTATAAAAGGTATGAATAGGATAAGATATGTTCTATAGTTACCTAAACACAATACGTCCCGTTAACGGCTTTCGTAAATATTGTACGTACACGTCCACTTGCAATACAGACAGAATAGTGTGAGAGAGCTCAAATCAATAGACCCCATATAATGCCACCAGGTAAAATATTAATTTAAGACATTCCAAGGAAATGGCAATAAGTCGTCAATAGGATCAGAAAATGGTGATTCGCATCCAAATGCCTAGTCTCGGACTTGTACTCATAGATGGATGTGTAAACATCCTAAGTGTGTTGCAACCTTGCGGAGTTTAGTCAGCCGGTTGCGGACTTGCGGCGCCGACCACCGTCAGATTCTCCAGTGACGGCGTTCCGGGGTTCGTCAGCTAGTCTAAGAGCAACACAGCGCTTTTGCATTTGCATGAGTAAGGTTTCCCCCGAATCTGTACGGTATATTTTGAGAAAATCGTGCAGTTTATACTTTTAACTTGGTTTTTAATCTAGTCACGTCGCGGCCAATGTCGTCAGGCGTAGGAAGCTCGCGGCAAAGAAACTGCAATGCTTGCGTGCGGAGCAAACGGCGCTGCGATAAAGGCCAACCAGCTTGTGGCAGATGCGTCAAGCAAAGATACTCGTGCGTCTACGGCGGACGGAGACGGGCGGACATGTCCCTTGGCGGCTCAGCCGATGCTACCTTCAGCCTGGACTCTCTAGGCGACCCGAATCCTGACCTGGGCACCTTTATGCCTACCGATGCTATTTCGACTATGTTAGGAACTGACATGAGCCTGCTCCCTGATGCGACATTTCACTTGAACAACGACTTCAGTTCTCTGTTGGCGACCATACCTGGAAATAACAGCCTCCTCCCTGACTCATGGGTCTCGCAATTTACAGAGCTATCGAGCATCCCCCGCGAGAAAGCATTAGTTCGAAAAGACTACTCGAAGATGACTCCTATGTGTGTACGTTCACACCAAGTTCACTCAGGGTCAACTACTATTCTAAGCCCATTGCTATAGGATGACTATGCCCCCTGGCAACTGGCCGACCCATCGACAAAAGCTGCCTTCACTGTGAGCGTAATTAAGAAGTTACACGTCAAGTTTGCACAGGATAGCTGCACCCTTTATATACACCGATATCTTTACAAGGACAATATGCCTAGTTGTATGCTCCAGGCCTTCACCATGTGTTTACTATATACCAATCAGACGGAGTCGAATCGAGCCATGATACTTAGGGTGCTACATGAGAGCGTGATGAGTTTGAAGGCGATGGCTGCCAACAAGGCCCCAGTTCCCCAACAAAAACTAGCCCGGGTACATGCGCTTATGTTCTACCAGACCATCCGCATGTTCGACGGCGATATCTTTGTGCGTTTGCAAATCTCCCGTGCCTGACCCCCAGTCTCTTTGTCTCGTATGATCCAGAAATTTCTTCGATATAGGACTTAGAGTCCTAGGCTAACGTGTTTCCATGCAAGCAGCTTGGTCAGCAGGTCGACGACGACATGGCGCTCTTAGGATCTTGGAACAATGACCTCTTGCAAGTCAGAGACAATCTCGATGATCTTGCAGAAGAGGGGAAGACAGCAAGCGAACATCCTCCGGAATCTTGGGAGGTGTGTTCGTAATTTGTATTGTGTATACGTGTGCTGACTCGAAGCAGCGGTGGGTTTTCGCAGAGAGTCTCCGGAGAACATGCATAATGTGCACCTGCCTTCAGAAACTTTGGGGCATGTTAAAGAGCCGGCTGAAAGCAGGTAGGTGCTTCCATCTCAACCTATTCCGTGTTAGTTGGGTTTCATCATCTAATCTGGGACACAGTTGATATTGCCGATTGGGGTTCTTCTGTTTATCGCTGGACCATCTCTAGGGTACGTAAACAAACATTTCTCCCCCCCGTCCCCAACACCCTTCTCCCTTGTAACAGTTTAGAGAGGGCTTAGCTAAGTATCTCTTAGTAAGAAAGCTCTTATCACTATATGCGTGCATACAGGGACCCTCCCGTCTCTAGGATATTATAGATAATAACATGCATCAGCCACCTTTGGAACGCCCAGAACTCTTTTGATTTCTTCCGAGCTTGGAGGGAACAACCCTTCTATATAATCAACACATTCGATTTCGAAGACTTTCTAAAAGCAGGAACTGGAGACGACTTGGATGAATTCGCGTTTTACTTCATTACGCTGTGAGTTACCATAGCTCCTCTTTAATGTCCTTATCTAACTTCGCAGCTATTTTGGTGTAAACGAGATAAAGACTTTCTGCCACGAGACGAGCGGACATTTCTTGGCACTAACTTAAGTTAGAAAGTGTGGTATATACCAACCAAGGATCCTTTGCAGCCTCGAGTTATGCAGAGTTTTACGCCAATCTCCTCACGGGGCCTCGCCACGCACCTACAGGATTAGCAGTCGCCATACGGGTCTTGTGCAGAAAATAATTGTACGATACACGCATCAAAATTGCTTGCATGACCTTCTGCCTTCACAACATATGAAGTTACATTCAAATTAAGCATTAACGCCAGGCTCTATGCCTAGTTCAATTATGCTCCTTATTGCTATGTTGATCCCGCGAGCAGCGGCTACGCCCATGGATGCGGGAAAGGTTTCAGAGCACAAGTGGTCAGTCTGCGAGTTTACAGATAGCGAGCCTCTGTTGGCAATATGAAAGGTGGATATTGCGATACTAAAGATCCGACCAGCGAAATTTGCGGTATAACTGGGAAGGAAAAGGCACCCTTCTCGAGACATAATCGCGCCGTCTACATTGGGATGATGGAGAGTTAAAGATCGGTTCAATCATCAAGGTATCAATGGAAGACGCCAACCTTATACTAGACATTTAGAGCTCCAGAGAGTATGGCGTCGACGGACTTGGAAAAGTATACCTCAAGATCGCTCCTACCTCTTATTTCTAATATACAAGCAGGTTTCCGTAGAAATTTTAGAATAATCAAGAATCAAAGTACTAGATAAATATCAATAAAATGAGTTGTTGGTAGTTCGTTCGTTTTAGCGGTGCTATCAGTTGTCTTGTCAGCACCCACAGATTTGCAGACTCTACCGACCGTGCAGACTCTGTGAGCCAAAACGGACGCGAATAGTCGAGCTTCTAGTAACACCAGCTTACAGTAGAAATACGAGCTATCTTTTATCACCCCTGCTCAACTTGGGGGTTTTGGTGGCGATTTCATGCATTCCGCATCATGTCTTCTGTTGGTACTGTAGTCACAAGTGTTCCGGAGGCATGCTCAACGTGGAGTTAAGGAAGTAGATCCAATTCTCTTTTTTTAGCAATTCGAAAAGGCTCACTTGAAAATCAGGGTGTTAAAACTCCAGGTGATGTTCTAATGGAGAGTTTATTGATGTGGTGAATATTTCCTGTGGGGTGAATGCGAAGGCATCGGCACTTCATAGTGTGATCTTACTAATTTAAACTAATTCGTCGCGTAATGATTGGAATTGAGGTCTTCAATAGTGAGTTTTAAAAGGAATGGAATAATTGACAGAAGACGTGTGGGGTCGTTATATGCATTGTTCCTTGCCGCAACTCTACAGTCGCCTCCCCGACGCAGGGGTTAATGCGTGACCGCCTCTATGGCACAGGGGTAATGCGTGTCACTCGTATAGTAATTGAGCTTGCGATGTTATGACAAGATCCGCGGTTCGATTCCGCGTGGAGGCATCTTTTTGGTCTCCTACAGTACGGTGAGGTAAGGTTATCAACGTTAACAATATCTTTTTAAACCTATTACTAGTCGGCTGTAATAATACTTTTTTATATAAAACAAAAAAACTTATAATTAACTTATATGTTTATTTTTTTTTTTAATAAACTATAAAATGTTTGTTATAAAACTTTATTTATTTAAGCTAAATATAATAAATAAATAAAAAAGTATATTTAAACAAAAAATTATAATTTTAATTATAATAATCTTTTATCTGCTTAAGCAAGGAAATATAACGTTATGTTATTAACTTCTCAGGGACATAATTGCTTTAATAGTAACCTGGCTAAACAAGTACTTCATTGAATAGTTAGGTAGATACTTAATCTACAAAACCTAACTTTCTAATAAAAGTTAAATCCAGATACCATCACTTTTTAACGCGGTTTCTTCTCTTTCTCTCTCCACATGAGTTTTCCATTCTTTGTGCTTTGGCTACTCGCCACTCTTACTCCTCAGACTGACCAGGATCAACAGGGAAGATCTGGAAAGCGATGGCATCTTGCATGCTCAGCGAGGTCATAGTTAGGATGAAAGGTAGGTTGGCAAGCCTGAATGCACATCAGCTCAGGGGCCGAGGCTATGGCCCCCGACAGTCTCATGGAAACCGGCGCTTGGTTAGTGTAATGCCTTTGTATCTATTGTGAGGTACGGCCTGGCGGGTCTCTTTGTCCAGCAAGACAGGAGTATAAAGTTATTCGAGACTAGAGTAGAAGATGCCTGCGTCTCGGCGATTCGTCGAATAGGTGTGCCTTGGACATTTATAAGTGCAGGCCGATCGCAAAAATAGTAATTCTTACGGTAGACTCACGATGTTTTGGTTGGCTTGATCGGTAGCGTTCTAAGTGCGATAGTACGGAGAATGTGGCCACTTAATCCCGGGGCAAGCTAGGGGTCACAAGACCGTGCGGTGAATGCCGCCACCTTACATATATGTAAGGATGTAGCAAGATATTATAGTGAATGTGCTAAATGTAAGTTGGACAATATACCATATAAACGCATCGTCTCTTATGCTCCCAAGTGAGAGGCAGGATGGGAGGGAGTGTTGACTAACCGTCGTTTTTAGGAATCAAATACGCAGAGGGAGTCTCGAATCAACAAAGAGCATGTTTTCCCCCAAAGAGAATAGGCTCCTCAGTATGTACGACTAATAATAATCAACACCGCGACGAACTCAGAGCTCCCTCCCAAGCCTTCGCGATGGGGCGCCGCATTCGCCTAGCTTAGGTAGTTCTCATCTCTACTACAGCGGAGCTCGACAACGCCTTTATCCTAGCGTAGCTCACACTCAAAGGTGTCTCTAACACGTCTGTGGCGAGTGGGCAGCCGCTAACTCAAGTTTTCTCTAAGCCACTCAATATCTCGATAAGAGTCGGTGGCAAAGCCTTGAGTGCCTCAGGGCCACGCTTGATGCCTAGGTGCGTGCACAGGGTGTCCGCGAGCTTCACCAGATCTGAATGCTCATCTATGATGGCTTTCAGCGCTTTTTGCAGAGCAACGCTATCGTGAACATCGACACTTCCGGCTTCAGCAGTGAGCCAAGCAAGAGGAACAAGGGACTCGCACTGAGACTCAAGGTGCCTGAGTCTACGCTTAAGTTTGCGGATTTTTCTCCCGGCTTGCTCATATAGTATTTTATGAGAGTCGTTGGCAGAAAGAGAGGGTTTATTAGCCTCGTTTGCGCCACTTTCAGAAGGCGGAATAAGACGTATGGCTGGCGTTGTCGGATTAGCAGCTTGCACCCAGATTGCACCCTGAAGGCTATTAACACATTCCTGTTGACTCTCGGCTAAGAGGACTGGTCCTGTCAAAAGGATATAGTCTTCGTCCCCCCTTTGATAAACAGTGAACTTCCTCCATTGGTCTTTAACCCTCTTGTCAACCTGTGGTAGCTCCTTGACCGAACGTCTAACGTAAGTACGTACAGGGTGTGAATGCAAAGCTTCGTCCCTCAATCCAAGATTCTGAAGATGGCTTGGATTGGGCGATGGTTGCCCAGCGCTGGCTTGCCCAATCAACTGTTTACGCAGGGCCGCAACAGCACTCTTCCCAAGGGGCCTCTCAGAGTTGATAAGGAACTCATCAAAACGTTTCTTTCTTAATCTATCACTTTGGCTAATTTTAGGAGGCTCTCCAGACTGGCCCCAGGTGCTGACAACCGGCGATAGTGGCACTTGGGATGTCAGCTGGTGATAAGAAGTCACACCTGTCGGTGTGTTCTGATGCCTATGGTGCCAAGATTTAGGGTTGTTGTCAGGCATCATATCTCGCTTGTGAAAATGATCAAAGACGTGACAAGTATTATGTAAGAGAGAGAGGGAGTAGCAGATTGCGCGTGCGGGTGGTTGTGGGGCCTGCGTGGTGCGTCTTGGTAGGTTTCAAAAGGAAAGGGGTTGGTTCCTCTACAGCCGAAAACCTTCGATATATATAAGACATTGTTTCTGAAAGCGGTCTCTTTGTTCAAATATTCATGCCTGAGGCTGACGAAACGCGGATAAACCTTTCCGGGTAAATCACGCTCCCAAGATTCTGGTATCAGTCTATGTTCTCATTCCCCTTTTTTATCAAATATTTTTTCCTTCTAAATCTTAACGATATATATCTTTTGGGAATAGTACCAACTACTGCAACGCCTCGAAACGACTACAGCAAGCTGCGTTAGCCAGTACCTAAGGCCGGACTTGGTATTGAGCTTGTAATCTTGATCAACCTTGACCGAAGCCTAGGTCGAGACAGAAGGTATGAGTTTATCATCTTCCTGCAGAGTTTAGCCTCTGAGTTGAAGCCTATCACGTTCCCCGTACTGCCACATTAGTAATAACTTTCTGAGTAGTTTCTTACTTCAAGATCAATTGGATTAGTCGTTAAATCGTTGTCTCTAATATGAGAATAGTAGATTGTTTTAAACCCGACCTGGAGTCTAAGGGGCACCCGTTCTTAAGCTCGTTGGCTATTTTCTCGTGAGAGAACGCCATAACCATGCCTCATACTAGAGTTAAAATGTCCTAGGGGGCCGCCTTGCAAGTTAGGTAGATGAAGAATGAACTGGTCAACAGGCCGCCTTGGTACTAGCATTTCGGTGCCTGATTTCAAGTTGCGTGGACGTTCTGTCAAGAAGAAGAGCCCTGATCAGGCATTGTTCTGACCGGGCGCAGAACCGAATGTATACGCTCGCCTTGAAGCGGTCAAACATTTGGGAGACTGAAGACTTCTCACGCCAACGGCCGAGGAAGCATACATAAATATAGGAGCACGCACAATGAACGGGGAATGCTCTACAATCTCTTTATGTCCGAGCTAAGCACCTGACTAGGGCAAAGACGCTATAAGGCGGGTTATCTCCAACTGTGTTCCAAAACGAAGATCTTTACATTCACTGATTGCAACCATTTCTACAATTAAGATTATAGGTGTCTGAGAAATCCGTCGTTGTTATAAAATCCGGCAGTTACTGATGAACCCAGCCGCTTCGTATACCAGTCGTGAGACTATCCGGTTTATTTGCCGTGGAAGTATTTGGCACCGATTGACCCATAAACGATGGCCGTTGGGCTGCTAGACTGTTCTTAGTATAAAATATACTGGGAGGAATCTAGGATGGGTCGCATCTTACCTCTGGGTGTAGAAGTGATGATCCCCAACCCATTGGAGTCATTTCCCCCTTGTCCGACCTTCAAGCCTGAACTCATTCGTGGAGTAGGAATGGTTGTGTTTCCACCCCGAAAATGATTTGACGACAGGGTCCCAAGAGGAACCCGTGAATTCATATGGCTACGTGGTGACCTAGGCATTCCGGTAACGAGGCCAGGAATGGTGGATAAGCCGATACTCGTTGGGTCGCCAACCCGCAGCCGGTGAGTTGAGGGCGTGAGAGGTATGTCAGCTATGCCCTGCTAGTTAGAGTAATGCTCTTCAATTGCTTGTATCAAGCCTACTCACCTTGTGCCCCAAAAGTACGCGGCCAATTGCCGATGTGCGATGGTATGTTGGCTTGAGGATGGCTGTAAGTGCCTGTACCATGTTGCTTTCCATGTAGGTAAGACGCAGGTCGTCCGTACAGCGTATCGCGAGACTGGAAATAGGGAAATTCTTGAGGCCCAACTTCTTTATTATTGGCCAATGGTGCCTGTAGTGTTGATTCAACAGCATCTTCAGCGGCATCCTGAACCTGCCCGAGCATTGCCTTCCTCTTTAGTTTGTCGTAGAGCTCTTGGGTTTGGAGCAGCTTTCTGTTCTTTTCTTTGCAGGTCTGAAGAAGTTCTTCATACTTCCTGCGAAATTCATCTCGTTCGAGCTCTGTGCCTGCTGAGAATCAGTAGAGGTAGCCTGAGCACGAAGACTAACCCGTGCTGTACCTTTAAGTTTATTATGGCAATTAGAAATTTCAGCATTGGCCTCGTTGACGACCTTGTCTAGGTGAACATTTAGACTAGAGTACTTCTCCGTAAGCGTCTTCGACATGTGTTGCTGAAAGATGCTAGTTCATGCTGTTAGTTCGTATGTGGGCTCGCCAAAGGATTTGAAGCCAAATACATCTCTTGGGTGACCTGGTAGGCCCAGAAGCTGAGGGCTCGACTTGCACAATCAATGATGACGTTGGGGCTTAGACCACTAAGAACGCTTGTCTTGTAGTCCTCACTAAGTTTGAGGTTCGTGACGACAGCATCGTCAGGATTAGTCAAGTGTGTTCCGCAGGCTGGGCACGCGATGGGCTGATCGCGCCCTTGATTAGCCAGCCCAAGACGAGCAGCACAGTCGCCGCAGAATATATGACTGCCAGTAGGAGATATTAGTAGTCGATACTGTCCCCCTTAACAAAGCTAAAGTCGGAGAGACACAAGCTGACAGCAGAAGTAGGACTTACTAGCAAGTTGTCACGAGAGCGCGATCACCTAGCTCTTTGCGACATTTAAGCACATTGCACAGCAGAGTGTGCTCCATCTTCCTGGAAAGAGCGATGTTGTTGATTTTTCTAGGCCGTAGAGGCAGACACCTTACAAGGACCATGATCCGAGGCTGAATATTCGGAATCGGAGAGGTCGTGATGGACCCAGATGATGAATTGAAGGAGATCGAAGAGAGGCACCTACATGTAGGTACTTACGTAGGTAGTTACCTAGGCAGTGAAAATAAGGTACCGAGCATGTGGTTTGGCAAGTCATAGACTTTCCTAGCACGTCACCCACCGCTCTTTCCATTCCACTGCGTGAAGAACCGGCGTACAATCAGGAAGTACGAGCGCCTTCCGTCTTCACCTCGACCGTCTCACCTCGAATTTATACCTATCACATGCCGCATTCAACACAATGCCTGTGGTCTGAGTCTGTAGCCCCAACTAGTGCCTACTACATAGACAGGACGGATGTATCTCATCATCATGCTGTACATGTGATGATTCATGCTTACATATACCTACCTACCCACTTCATACCTTAGGTACAGGCATTAGAATGAGATAATTTCTGGTATTGAAGTGCTCAATTACTTGCCGCGGTCTTTATCCCCTCTTTTGGTATGCCCAAGGGACATAAAAATTACCTTAACGGGCGTATTCTGCTTCTGCTATCCTGTAAGCTCTGGGAACCCGGGGTAATTCTTACTCGAAGTAGACATTGCTGACTCTGGAGTTACAAATAAGGTAGTTTTTTAATTATTCATCTTCGGACTTTGGCAACAAGTCGGAAACTGACATATTTTCTAGGTTGTTAGATTGTTAGCACTTCCTAAAGGTCGGCTTGAGCAACATCTTCGACGCCTATTGCTATTGTCCTTTGCTAGGTGGCTTCATGGACGATAATTCTCATTCAGTAGGTTCTCTAATGCTCTGTTTCTAGCTGCTAATGGTAATTCCTTCAGTATACAAGCTCGCTTTTAACTTCTTTGTCTTTTGAAGCTTGATCGCAATGGCCAAGGAGGTATAGATTTCTCATGGGCTGGATAAGAACCACTGAGAATTTGAGTCTCCCTAGATAATCATTGTCTAATGCAAGTTTTAGGGAGTGAAACCATACCTTGGCACTATCAAAATATATAAGGAGGAGTGTTCGCAGCACTTTCTAGTGTTAGATGCTGTCACACGCCTACACATTGAGATTGCACAAGAAAGAGACTTCTGCATATAGTCAGATTACTCTACGGAGATAATTAATAGATTTTTGCGTGACAACCAATATCTACCTCTTCACGTACAAGGTTCCCGACAGATATGATCAACAAGTAGAACGGAGTATCGAAACAATATGCAGAGCTCGTCCATGTGCGAGAAAAAAAAGGCTCGTATCGTTTCATACCAAATGTCTAATTCCCTCTGAGCTATTATCGTTGTATTAAATGCCGCTAGAAACGCGGGTACTTTGTTGCATTGAAAACTTGAATACAGGGTACGTGCTTGTTAAAATTTCGATTGAATGACTTCGCATACCAGAAACGAGGCTGCAATAAAACGGGGAGAAATATCCCGCCGCCTGAGGTGCCTAACCTGACTGCTACGTAGGGTCCTGCCTATTCTTCGAACTCGTAGTAATCCCATTGATGCTGTGCTTGGCCGTTCGAATATGATGATCATATCATCGCTGTCTTTCCTGCAGTTTCATCAACCTTCACAGTGAAGCTGCCCGCCCTCTCAAATTGCAAAGCCTGTCGAAGAAACCATGATTGGCGAACAGATATCCGATGGCGTCCGAGACACACTCTTTGTTTCGGCCCTATACTCTCGCCCCTGACGATATGATGACGCTGGCAATTCATTTAACTCATCCGACACGAGTGCCTGGCACCTGAAGATCCTCATGGTGTATGCTAAGGTCTATTGGTCCTTTTAGTAGATGACGGAAGCAGGACGGGTAAGGGTGTGCAAATGTAATATCATTCACGATCATGTTTAGAAGATAAAAGGCCAGGGAAAGGGGACAACGCCAGCACCCGAAGCCTTTGGCCAGTGATATAAGAGCATGTCGATGGTCATATCATGTTATGACAGGTTGGTATTTCTTGGCTGACGCTTGGATACCGGCAGTGGTCCGCATCAGAACCCTTTAGCGAAGGAGCCGGCTGGTCGGATTACTTGGCAGATGCGTCGCTGTCGCGTCTATCTAGTGTTGCACGACAGTAGCCAAATATATTGTAGCAGATGCCGGTGATAGCCGTTGTGGAACATTAGTATATCTACAAAAGGTACTTACCTACAGTACTGCACTGTACAGTAAGTAGTAAGAGGTTGGAAATGAGGCTATCAACTCCAATTAGAGCAATTAAAGATAGATATCTACTAAGTTGTTGGCGCGTTCCCCCGCATTCTAGAATATGGTAGTTACCCGCTCGACCCTTCAAACATTAGCGCTCTGTCTGGCTTCTCGCAATTCTACTATGTGGGCAGTGGGATATTGCGAATCCCCCTCTAATAGACTGACGATGATAAAGCCCGACGAATGAGCGGCTTATTGAGAAATCTAGATAGGACGGCGAATCTTCGCCTCCCGACCATGGTCTGCTGACTACCTGCCTAGATCCCCGCCTGATGCCTCAATTTTTCCTTCAACCTAGGATCTTCCCCGCACGACGATACATGCCTGCTGGCAGGGTACTGCCTGACTGGGCTAGGCAAGGAACAGAGCTGCATGGTCCTTTCGTGGCATCGCGGTGGACCCCAGCGCCGCTTTTCGGGAAACATCGAAGTACCGTCAGTGACACGTGACAGGTGCTTCTAGCTATTCTTCCAGCGGGACCATCTTTCCCCTCCCGGGCCGAAAGTCCATAGTGCGCCCATAGTGCGCCCACCTGGCTGCCTGCCCAGTTGGGGACCGAGACTGAAGATCACTGCGACAGCAGTCTTCCATTCCCTTTCCCATCCCTTCCCATGCACGGCAATGCAGGTCAGAGCGTGTTGTGGCATGCCGATTGCCCTTGCACATGCAAACCATACCTTTGTCCTACCCATGTGAATGCCTGCGAATGGCTCGCCTAAATAAGCATTTACCGGGGAAACCTGGGGAATCGTCGTGTCTTGGGGAAACTCGTGAGCTAATCAACGTCGAGCGCGTCGAGTTGTCCAAAGGTGGGTGAATAACCAATCCCCTGGGCTGCGTTTAATTGAAGCGGGCCTCATCCCATGGTGCACAACAGGCGAAAGTGGTATGACAACAGCAATCGATGTCTCGGTATGGTTGTTGGGAAAAGCGACAACGCTGTGAACCGCCACGGCTACCCGTTTCTCATGTTAATCTGGCCTGCAGTCGTGCCCAACGTCGTTCGCTTCATAGCCCTGCCGCCTTGGTGAATGGATGATGCTTTCCGTCAAAGCTAGCCGTATCCCTCCCTCGTGCGACGTACGGATAGAGTCATTGGTATTCGAGTGAACGAGCATTTCGAAGTGGTTGCAGTAGTGAGTTGTTGCGATTGGTTAAAAGGTAGATTGGGCTGACTCCCTCTTGTAGCCTCCCACCTACTATCCAGCGATCACCTTGGATGCATTTATCAGTATATACATACTGTGGCGTACTGAAGGTATGGAAGGCATTGGGTAATGTTGGTTGTGATTGATTGACCAAGGAAGCCGAACCCGCGCCCCAGATTTTCGGTCGTCCGTCTGGGGTATGGCGTGGAGTCGGCGAGGCAAGAGACGCGGTATTGACGCGGGGTTGGGTGAAGTGAGGAATCAAGTGACCCACTACTTCGGATCTAAGGTCCTTGAATGCCTTGACACTAAACGTCCACTACCACTTACAGTACACTGCCTTAGGTATGTACCTACCTATGCACTAAGGCAGGCTAAGGTACCCACAGGGCACTGCCATTAGTATATTAGTGACAGGTCAAAAGGAGCCTTACTCGGTATAGTAGGTGCATCGTTGGCATCTGCACTTAGAATCGACCGGCCTAACCTCACACGACAGGACAGTACCTTGCTGTCCACATCTGAGCATTGACCTGCCAAGAACAACTACATTGCCGATCCGATGCGTGGGACGAAGGAGCACCAGGACATAATTCCTAAAAGAGCCCTAGCCCTGCTGCTGGTGGCAGACACCTGCATCAACCACGACAGATGAAACCGGTTGATGCTGCGCGGACTGGTGCATGGGCGTCTACATATGTACCTACTTACTATGCACGCTGCTCAGACATCGCATAGTACAGATACCTAACCTACAGTACACGATCCCTTCGGCCACTTCCGTACCCGAAGGTACCGATGTCTGCATTTGGCCAATGTCAGTACCTGATTTTGTCATCTAGATACCTACCTAAAAAGACTCCCAGCTTAGTTGCTATAATTATAGCCATCACAAGGCAGTGGGTTGCCGCCGGCCCGCTTCGTGCGATCAAATCCGGCTCCTTCTGATCGGTATTCGTATCCGCTCGCCCTGACCCTCTCTCTAATACATCTTCCTTACCCAGTAAGTCAGGTCTTCGCTGTAGTAAGCCAGGCCAAGCGGTGGCCGTCACTCATATGATCAACTTGTCAAATTGTTGGCGGCTAAGATTAGCTGAAGAATCTCATGGGAAGGCCGGGAGAAGATAGTGAGAAGATCGTGAGAAGGTGGCTTCTTTTTATTTCATATCCAAGCATCATAGCAAAGCGGTATCATCCCAGGTCTCCGTGCTCTCAACTCCGTGTGCCCTTTCCTACATGGCCACCCAATTGAAAGACTATACAATACACATATATGCCTCGGTCCAGTAAGGGCTACAATATGTACAAGTAAAATGATTGTGCCGAGGTCTTGCCCCCGCTCCTCACTCCCATCCCATATGATTCGTCGTTCATCGTCGTCGTCATCGTGATAATCAGGGACAAGCCACCCTAATGGCAATATGTCCGCGCGGTGGCCCGCCGGCTCTTTTTGTTTCGCCCCTAGCCCCAGCCCCAGCCCCAGGAACCAGATATCCCTGAATAGGGTCTCCACATGATGGATACATGCACAAGGCCCGACGCGGCCCAGTAAAATAAAACAAGGAAGAATAAATCGTGTCGTGTTAGTGAACGAACGGGAATGCCGTCGCACCGTCCATGCCGGTAGAGACGGGCGTTGTGGGACTGAGCTGTAAGCCGGGGTAGTTCCCGGGGTTGCCGCCAAAGTGCTGTTGCGCCCACTCCATCTCGTCCGAGCCGGCCCATAGCATGCCATCAAAGTCCCACATGCCATGCTGATCCAACATGCCCATCATGTCGTCGAATCCGTCGGGTCCAAGCCCGATGGGTGACATGTGGATGTCTGACCCGTCGCCGTTGAGCGCCCCTAGCATGGCATTGCCCTCGGGGCCCGTGATGATCTGTAGATGGGGGGATAGGGACGACGCATGCTGATGTTGCACGGCGGCGGCGGCTGCGCGCAGGCTTGGCTCCAACTGCCGTGAGGCCTCGTACATGCGCCAAATGACCTCGCGGGAGCGGCGGGCGGCCAGGGACCAATCCTCCATAGCCTCCATGAGCTCGAGGATTGTCTCGGTTTGCTTCTGCCAATCCGGAACGCGCGGGCTGTCCCACTGCCAGAAGATAGAGACCAGCGGGATCATGGCTGCCTGGTAGAGGAACCAGACTGCGTTCCATCCCGACATCTGGTTGCGCGTCCATTCGCGCGCGATATCCTCAATAGTTTGCTTGGCGAGGTCGCGGCATGCCTCGATGGCTGCGATGTCGTGCTCGGCTGCGTGCGACGCCCCGCTCGATGCTAGGTTCAGCAGTACTGGTCGATGTAGAAGCATGCGTAGATTCTGATAGCGCCATTTCATAAGGCAGCGGGCAATGTACAGCGGCTCTGCGCAGGGGTCGCTTGTCCGCAGCAGCCATGGCAGGTTGCTGTACCAGTTCACGAGCTGGCCGTCGAGGTTGCAGCGGTCTTCAGTGCGTAGCAGGGGCGAGATGGCCAGCATATCTTGCACAGCCGTCGCGATTTTGCAGAACTTGATGTTCTCTACAAGGGGTAGAATACCCGCGTGCTGAGCTGAATCCCGGCCTGAGTTGAGGCCGCTGTCAGGGCATCTCACGTTGATGGCTGGGCCCCATCTCCCAAATGAAGGGCGGCCCAGTGTGGTCGTTGCGCAAGTATCGAGGTAGAATAGACTCCACCATGTGCGTCTGCGCGTCTCGGCAGCGGCAACGTCGCTGCAGTTCCCGAGGGTCGCTGAAGCTAGACTCTCGCGGTGAAGGCCTAGTGCGCTGGCCATCCGTATGGCAGCTCCAACCACGGCGTTAGCCATGTTGGGCCGGTTGATGTAATGTAGGTAGAAACCGCCTATTAAAGCAAGGGCCTGGACGACTTCGATGTGACTGCTGCCAAACGAGTCCATGGGGAGGTATTCCATCGCACGGCTGTAGTAATTTAAATGGTTATAATCGTCCGACTTCATGGCACTGATACTGCCCATGGCAAATACCATGTTTAGCAGAGCCAACCACGGGGCGTCGAACCGCTGGCCTTCGAGGTAGTCCGCTCGGAATGATGCTTCGTCTAACATGGGTATGAGGACATGTACACGCTTGAAGTACGCATCGATGAGAGTCTGGCCTTTCCATGACCAAGGAACCCGCTGTGGCTCTTTGGCGTTCATGACTTTCTGCCTTAGTATGGGTAGATTGTGTGCCATCTCGACGCTATTAAGTGGTGGCGTAAGGGAGTTCCTTAGAGCGGGCTGTACTTTGAGCATCACCATGAGGGCTGCCTTGATGGAGGAGGCACCCAGATATGATGCTTGGCGGTCAACAGAGAGGGAGAGTGCATTGACATCGTCAGCTTCGGCTGGAATGTTGTCTCGCCCCCTCCGCTCTTCGTCCCATTCTGAATCTCGGTTTGGTATTTGCTCGAGGCTAGCTAGGCCTTCGTCGGAACCACATAATGTGGGAGAGCCTCCGTCGGCAGAGGCAGAAGAAGGATGTAATGGCGGTGAAGGAAGAGCGATAATAGTGTCGTTTACGGGGCGATCAAGGAGGTTAAGCAGTTCTTGGCGAGGTAGTGGTAATAGGGATTGAACCTCGTGATTGGGGAATAGCCGCTTGAGGATAGACCGACATTCCTCTAGAGACTGCGAAAGAGCCTCGAGCGTTCTGCGTAGAATATGTTAGAACTTTTACTTCTCTTGTGCTCAGGATGACCTACTTTCTAGAGGGGATCACTCTCTGGCGGTGCTTGTCGTAAAAACACCGCTTGGGAGCCCGGCTGGAGAGGCATTGACCGCAAGGTTGTTGGCCATCGCAACGGCTGAGGTTCTCTTAGTTTCCAGTGATTCCCGACAGGTGTGATATAAGTCTTACATTTTTCTACGCTTGCATTCAGCACATGCGTGTGGTGTCGTGATCCGTTTGGCAGTGCCACTACTACTCGTCTTGGCACTATCGCCGGAGTCTGAGGATTGCTTTCGAGGCGTCACACCCTGGACTGTTGATGGTGAGAAGGGTTGTCCCTCTTTGGCGTAGAGATATGACGACTTACATGTGTGAAACATCCCACCTTGCGTCGGAACTGGAATGGTCGGTGCCATGTTGTCATTCAATGTTGCTGTGTTGTGTAGGCTAAGAAAGATAGGTACGTGAGGTTCAGAGCAGGTATACTTCAACAAACACAACGCTAAAGAGCTCTGATAGCCTTGATCGAACGTTGCCCGAATAGGCTCTTCGTTAGTAAGGCATGAGTCTATCGTGGGATAGGCTCGTCGGGCACCCGTCATCGGGGGCGCCGACGAGCATTTATATATGATATCGCCTTGCAGCGCTACATTGTGGGGAGAGCGTGGAGATGAAAGGGTGTGAGTACCTAGAGTGTGGAGTTGAGGCCCCTGTCAGCATCGAACTCTGGCCAGGAACAATGTCACTAAGTAAATATAGCGGCCCACCTATACCCTCCTTTAGTCTAGTGTACGATACGACATGACATGTCAAGGTACCACAGAGGCAAGACAGAACGTGCTGTATTCCAAGTTGGGAAAGACAGGTGTGTGGAGATCAATGCCGCCTGGCCTCCCCAACGAGTAATAGGCTCCCCGATAAGAATAATCGTAGCTTTGATGCCTGCAAGCGGGACTTGAAAGTAAGAAAGGGAAAATGCCAACCCAGGGTGACCGTGTCGGCTTTGAAGTCCGGTTTGGAGTATAGGAAAGATCAGTTGAGGATGGGGCGCAAACCCATGCTTAACTAACCGTAGACGGTCATCATGCCTTTTTCTTCATCTAAACAAGACACCCACGCGATTCATATGAAATGAGGCTTATGGATATGAGGACGATACGAGAGCAGAGGCACCGGTTCGTCGGATGAACAGGACAGTAGCTATGATAGACAGTACACTATATACTTGCTAGCACTCGTTTCGACGAAGCTTACAGTAGAGGATGAGGATGAGACGATCGAGGAGGATGGGCAATCCTAGTGGACGCACGCTAGAATTAAACATCACCCTACCTATCCTGTAATCGAATATAGTGAGTATAGTAGGTTTATGGCTACACTCATCACATTGACAGCTTTTCCTTGAAGCCGTCAGAGATGCAGTGTATGTAAGGACGCACACTTGGTCAGCTACTCCCCATTCGCTGGACGGCACTATGTATGTATACTAGGTATACCTACCTACCTACCTACCTACCTACATAGTGCTGTAGTATACTACAAGTACTATAGAGCAAAGGCGGCAGAAGCTAGGGTGATGAAGAAGCTTGATCGCGGCGAGGGGAACCGATTTGGAGACAGCCACCCGCTTGGGTGGTTATCGCCAGATCTCGGCGCCACATCACTGGTTCGTTGGAGGGATTTCCCGCCTTTACCCCTGCTGCCTAGTCGAGGGAAAAGCACAGCACATGGCCCTCTTTTCCTTTGCGTACCACCATCATTCGGCCAGCAATTCCAACTTGCCGTTAGAGCGTTACAACGAACTGCATCGAAACACTAGCGCCTTAGCGTTTTCCCGATTTCGCGTGAAGTTGCCCGGATCGCTGTGATGATTAACGCACTGACAAGAGGCATTGGGATAATAGGTCTAGCGGCATATGTACAATGCCCGGCCCTCGAGGCTTGAAGGATTTCGAAATCGGTCCAAGCCAGAGGCAAGAGAAACAATTAACCTGTATAAGCGGGCGGGTGATGCGATAGGTGCTCACACCGTTCTAGCCCAGTCGTGCTTGTGATTTAATATCGGGACGTCGTATGCACATAATTAGCGCTCTGTCAATAGCAGGCCTATATATGGTATGTCTTAACCGTATACCATAAACTACACAAGTAATATTTCACACATCTGGCTCACTATAGCATGGAATTGCTCAGCTCAAATCTTGGAAGTGATCAAATGCAGGCCGGTCAAATATTTCTTGGCGGCCGTCGCTTAGCCGTTCTCCTAAACTTGACCCTCTGCCTCTGATTGTTTAAACCTCAGCGAAACAAGTTTGCTAACATCACAAGGGCTTAACTAGTCGGCATGTCTGTCGAGGTACCTTGCCAGATTGCTCTCCCAGAACTGGCTGGGTACGATGCACGATGTATGGTAGCATCTTGAAGCACGGCCATATTCCAGTGTAGCAAGATGCAGCCACTGTTCAACCGGACATCTTAGCCAACTCAAAGAAGCATGTTGATCAGGCCCGAAGAAGAGATGTTGGCCGAAACAGGAACGCGTGTGGTTATGGCGCCTGGTGGACTACAGTAGTGTCGATATCCAGTTCTCCTTGCTCGTATGTATCGGCAAAGCGGATCTACGGCGCTTGCGGTAATGTCTTGTCGTCAACCGCGACGACGATGTAACCCATCTGGCATCTTCCAATGAAAAAGAAGATTCCCTGGTTAGTCTTGGGGCCATGAGGAATTCGATCCGGATCAACCGTGAGCCCCAGCTCACGATCCATGGCTCTCGGCTCAGTTCCTGGACATCTTCGCCCACCTCCAGTCAGGAACGCCAAGTCTACCCCACACTTTCTGCATCTCGAACGTGTATAGTAGTAGCACAGGAATCTGGAGTGCAGTAATATTTTAATACGCCAGGTGACACGCCCACTATAAACCTTACCCTGTGTTTCGTTCGCTTAAGCATCTAGACGACACGTGAAATGCGTTCATCATGCAGTCATTCGTTTAGCGAGGTGAGACCGAAGGAAAGCGAAACCTGTCGTTACCTGTCACGGCTAGAGGCCGGGAATCTGAACAAACAGAGTGCAAAAGTTGCCTCACATGTCTGTGCGAAGCCAGCTTATATTAGGTGCTATTCTTGTCTCCCGAACCTGCAGCAGCATGCCTATTTGGCGGGTTCTTGGGCCGTTAGAGTAGAAAATCTCGGTTAAGTGCCCTACGTCAGTGTTGATTAGCAGACGCCGTGACAACACCCAAGCGTTCATTATAAGGCGCTTAATACTCAGTCACCTACCTCCCTACTCGCACCGTAACCTTTAGCGAGCTAACTAAAGGTAGCTAACGAGCGATGATCCAAGACCCAGTTGTCCCTATCAGTGATGATAGGGGACAAATGAATTCGTGTGCAACGACGAAGTAGGTAGATGTAGTTCCAGGCAGATAGTGATTCATCTACGTACGTGATATCGATGTCCTAGCCAAGGGGTACCGTTAGGGTATAGTCCTCATCTTCACGACAAGGAGTTTGGCTCATCAGGTAGTAGGTATCCCGTTACTGACAAGCGGCACGTACTTCTCGAATACACGAGTATCTTTGTAGCCAGCTCGCTTATGTCACCAAGCTAGGTGCCCACAGATCGGCGTTGATAACCCTTGCCATTGAAGAACCGCCGAGTGTCGTCTAGACTCGCCGAGCAGTCAACATGGTCCAATAAGGGTCGTCTTATGGTGTGGCCATGAATGCTTCATAGATTAATACATGTTGCTCGTATTGAGGGATAGCCATCCATATAGGCGAATGGTAGCGCCTCGGTATGCACATCGCCACTGTGTTTAGTCTAAGAGAAATCGAACGATAACCATGCTGAACCTTCTCGGCCATCTTCGAGATAACGGATCCATAAAGCATCCTTGTCGTTCAGGTGATCTTCCCCAGACTGTTCGGCCATTGCCATTGCATCCACCTGACTTAATTTATTTGTGCGGGACAGTTTGCAAAGGTGAGCAAACTGGCTGGCCGACTGGGTGGTTACAGCTAGCACATGGCGAACTTGTTAATGCCGAAAGCGTAGTGGCTTTAGACTAATGAATTGTTATATCCAAGGATTGTCGCTATGATAATGGCAAAGTGTGATGGGGCATCGATCCATCATTTTCGGTTGGTTGCTATGTCCCCCGAATTGTCGATCCGAGCTAGGTATTTGGGGCAAGAGCTATTTGACTTGTCGAATGTCCTTACTTGTGTTGGCTATTGTCAGAGAAACCAACTTCGCAGGATTATACATATTGAACCGTTTCATCATTAACCAACCACGGTGCTTCCTCCTAAGGCGGCATATTTTATACCCAACAGGAAATTTTAGAGGAACTAGCAGCCTAGGGTGATATAATAAAGCTTGGGATCTTTTTTAGGTTTATGTACCTGAATCTCTCAGTATTTCAATTGTGGTTGTTGAATTCCTCGACCTGCAGATGTAGAGATGACCTTACGCATCATCGCCAAGGCTGGACATCTACAAACCCTGCTATACTTTTGCTTGAGCTTAAAGTAGTATTGGTTGTACATAATGCACTCCAGATTTCAGGCTGACGCAACTTCATTCGGTCGAGTGGATGGCATCTCTGTAAGAGCTGCCTATATGCGAACTCGTGGGCGCTTGAGTCCTCTGAGGATGGCTGTCTGCAGAGCATCATGGTGTTATTGTAAGGGCCTGCGGTCCGATAACTACCCCTGGCCCTCTGATTTCTGGGGTCAAGGTTACGACTGTGTTGTATCATCGCATTCGCCAAGTGTCTAAGTTCGCTTAGGTCCCCACCACTCCCGCTAATCCCAATGGCTAAACCCGGATCCTCAAGACGAACTCCGGGCGTTTCGCCTATGAGGTGTCGCTATTTTTCTGCGGAGGACTGCTCAGGGTCCACCATCATAGCCGCAGTACCTGACATCGGCTACTAATGCCGTCGAATATGCAGGTATCGTCAATGGGGATGTATTGCTTTGTGATAATTTTGATCACTTCCTGTGCTATCATCCCTCCAGTAAGGGCGGAGATATTGTGAAGCTCACCGCCCCCAGCTCTCGCGACCTCCTGGGAAACCTGCCCCATCCTCTCATATCCAGCGGCTTGGGGGACTGATTGGGTTATAGTACTCATGATTTCACTAGCACTAGCAGTCGGGTTGTGGGTAGTGGCCTCCAGCGCCAGGTAGATGAAGAAATTTGACAAGGGTAGGCTAAAGGCTCCGCCGGTCTCGATCTTCATTGCTTCTGCTGCTTCGTCATTGATTTTCTCGGCATCTAGTAAAAGCAGTCAGAAAATATCACTCCATAGCCAAATATAATCAACGTACCAAAGATCTGGCCGAGATCTGACTCTCTTGGCTTTGCATTAATCAATTTGACGAAGCGGGCGTTCTTGCAGAACAGGTCCACTTCGGTTGGTTTAACATTTTCGCCACCATCAATTTGCCTAACCGACTCGAGAACCTCTCGCGCGTCTTTCCGAGCCTTTTCCTTGTATATACTCTGGAGCCTGACGTAGACGCTTGATTGTGCCTTCATATCAGGCAAAGATCCAGGCAATGGGAGACAAGCGTGCTTCTGGTGAAAGAGTTTGATGGCCCTGGCGATGATCCAGAATGATGATTTTCGTTCGACCTAGTACTATTAGAGAGATTTTTCGCCAATGCTCATACGGTATGTATCTTACCTCGCTCGAGACGTGATAATCAAACACCTCCTTTAATCCGGGCTCCAACTCTGGTACCTTGATGTTCTTGTTTATCGCCTCGGCAGCTTCCTGGAAATTCTCTTCGCCACCTTCAGAATTATTGGTCCTCGAACAACTCAACACGAGCCTACCAAACTCTCTCTTCTCCTTAGGGGCGGTAGGGTTTTTGCCATCGTGTGATTGTCTCCACTGCTCAAGGAAGTGGAGCAGAATAACAACATATGGCAAGTGGCCGTGCTCATGATCATCGAGAGCGTCCATCCCCTCCACCATTTCTTTAGCAAATGCGGAGAGTTCTGGCCAGGGCTGCAGGAGGCGAAGATCCGTCGTCTTCTCCACTTCAGGGTGAGTGTCGACGATCGGGAAGGTTCCATGCAGGCTGAAGCGAAAGTAGGAGTAAAACCCCGCAGAATGAATGCAGACGACCGGTGTCTGGTGCTGACTTGCATGAGCCTCGATGGTGGCGAGGTTGTCTTGCCGGATGGGGTTCGTATACATGATCAGCGTGAAGGGGCCTGAGCTGTCCAAGACATGTCCGAGGTCAAACTCTCCCTACACAACGCTGTTAGCATCAGCCATATTCTTTTCTCGGCATCTCGTACCTCATTCTTGGGGTACCAATGTCCCTGAACTTCCGGGTTCAGCTCAAGGAGGAGTTTGGTACAACACTCGGACCGTGATTTCCCCACACAGCTCTCGTCGAGGAAGAAGTTAACGCCCAAATCGGCCTCGTTAACGACGGCATCGTCGGCAATCACAAATTTGCCAATACCTTGCTCGTGTCAGTAATTTTGTCTGCTCCCATCTTACAATGCGCTTACCTGGAAGCACAAGATTTTTCAGCGTCTCAACGCCGACGGTACCGGCACCCGAGTTAACTAGGAGGATGTTGGCTGACTCCAAAGCAGCCTGACCACTAGCAGCCCATAATCTGAGCTGTCTATCGTACTTCTTTTCTTTCTCGGTTGGGCCCTGGAGCACTGGCGGCGTCTGATCTATCACGATCTCCGTCATGCTGCTTGACACGCGACCCGTCCTACTAAAGAGCTGCAGCCTAGGCGAGTGAGGATTGGGCAAAACTATGGTGTATACAAGGGGCCTAGGATGGTAAACTGTGATGGCAATCGCGGTTGATGGTCACGTGTAAATCATCCAGACACACGATCAACTTGAGGCAGGCCGATGGATTGATAAGGCGCCCAGAAGGGTATGGCGTCGTGAGGTGAGGCCTGAAGCGTGAGGTGCATTTAATAAACCGGCCCTATAATGAAGCCAGCCAATCCGAGCTCAGAGCTGTGGGTCAAGACGTATGCTGAGCGCAGATTGGCTGGCTTCATTCTCCTTTACCATCTGGCGGCAACTGCAAAATGCCAGATACCTAAGGTACATAGCTAGGTTAAGGTTTTATATACTTCTGCTTTCCAAGTTCTATCATCTAATTAATCACGATTATGTTTTACCTTCAAGTTTATAACACGGTACCTAATCGAAGCCTTGCTTAAATCCATCCACCCTTCCGTTCTAGGTATCATGTTAGTCGGATAGTGAGTGTCCGAGGCTTTCAAGGCATTTCACTTCTCTCCATAACACCTGAGAGCTCGGCCTTGGGAGTGCCGACTATCTCCGATGGGCCTGCCGTTGGCATTGCATAGTATACGATGTATTGATTTCCTCCGTCTCTGCTCCCGTATCCCTCAGGTGGAGGTTGGAATACCTCAGCCGCCATTGGGCTCGAGCTTTTCTTTTTTCGTATAAAAAACCATAATAGGCCAGCTATGATCGCAATGCCTGCAACAGCTCCAACAACAGCGCCCGCGATAGTGCCTCCGGGCGTGGTGGTGCTTGTGCCCGGAGATGTTGTCGGGGAAGGTGTACTCGACGTGGGCGTACTCAGTGTAGACGTACTCAATGTGAACGTACTCGATATAGACGCACTCGAAGTAGATGTGCTCGAAAATACTGGGAGTTGAAGGGTTAATATACGCGCGTTACTTCGCGCATAGAAGGATGCGAGCATCACTTACTTTGATTGACAACGGCAAGCGGGTTCGCATTCTCCGGTAAGGCCCTGCCGGATGTAGAGCATCCATCGGTGTTCCCAAGGTTATAGCCAACCTGGCCACTTTCGCAGCAAAAGTACCCGGCATTATCAAACATTACCCATGAGCTATTCGCACACAACGGTGTCTCGACGATCGCGGCCGTACAATTCGTATTGGCAGGGCAACACGCCACATTATACTGGGACGGACACTACAACAGCCGGCGTTAGCTATCACTTATCATGAGCCTAGTATGTAGGTGTCTCGGCGCGTTGAAGGGGTTTAGGACATAGTTTAGCCCGAAAAGGGGTCTAGACTTTTAAGGTTCCCCCAGATAAGTAGAGAGTGACTCTGAGGGTTCCTCACGGTTGTTGAGGACGGGCAGCAGGCTCGGTACGGTGCCACCGTTCCTCCGCAGTCAGTCTCTTCCCCCAGGAGGCACGAGCCATTACGGCGAATGGCCCAACCCGGTGCCGTAGACATAATGCGTCAGCCTGTGTGTTGAAAGTTGTTTATACAGACCGAAACTGAATCTCGCAGGTTGACTTGGTACTTCGCTCGTGTCCGCACAATGCAGTTTGGACTTTAGTATCGATGGGATGTGGTGTTTTCTTCGGAAAACCCACGCGGTAATCTACGAGAATGCCTTGCCCCGTGTCGTCAGCCCTCGTACCACCGTAATAAGGGCTCGATGGCCGCCATAGGTTACACAAAAGATCAGCCAAGAGGGTTAGTGACTGTCGGTGAATAGGACGAGCAGTAGCGTACCCAAATAATGGCCGGGTCTTCTAAGCTTCTTAATTTTACACCGAGGTAGAGTTACTATCTATTTTTAAACTAAAAAATGGCTCTGCGACATATCATACTAGGCAACAAGTGTCGAAATCTCGGGACCCAGCCGCCTTAATGAAGCTTGAGTAAACTCCAAAGTCGGAGTAGGATGTTCAACCACTATACCTGACCTCCGAGTACGAAGAATTGGCTATTGAAAACATTTGTTTGAATTAGGTTATAGTACTATTAGACATCATTTTGCCGATGCCCTGAATCTACAAAAGGTGGACATTATTGTGCATGCTTAGTATCATGCATCATACTCGGTCTCTGATTATTCAGCGCTATCGATCATTTTACTTTACAGAAGAAGAATGGGGTGTTAACTATTTCCTATACTTATACAACCTAGGCTTCCTTGCTATGTTTAGACCTATTATTTCACCTACGCCACTGTCTTGGGCGCCGGAACAAGGCGCCTATAATCAAGGGCTCGGAGGAATGTTCATATTTAAGGTGTCAACCCCTCTTTTGGTCTAGGTGGAAGATCAGCAACGTTATAGCGCGGGTTGCCTTCGCACCTCTGATAGTTTCACTTAGCCCTCCGACTCCCGTGGTCACAGTTCGCATGGCTAGTGGTTCTAGCATTGACATATCATTATTGCGCAAGGATAGAACCTCTATCTATCTAGCAGTGTTTACATAGTTCATCTCATATAACCAGGCCAATGGCGTGTGCCCGTAACACCTAGTCTTTGGGGGGTTTTTCCGCAGCGAACCGTAACACTTGCTGACCCTTTCTAATTATTCATGCCACCTCCCTACACCCAATGTTCCTTGTTGATACTTAGAATCGTAACGCCACATGTATACTAGTATAGCTACCTATTACTTGAGGCGGACTATGGGCCATCAGGTATACATACATGGAATAAATAATATATTATGAAAAATCTATTAATACTTGAATTTGCTCTTTATTATAAGTATGCTTTAGTGATATATACTGCTTGTATCAAGACTCAGTACTAGCATTACCTCTATAAATAATAAACTAGTTATTGCCTTCTGAAATGTTAGAGTACTTAACTAGCAGTACAGCATACTGTGCATTTAATTGTGCCCCTGCGTCGAGACCTCTGCCAAGGGGTAGTAAGTATTGGGTAGGAGGTTTCGAAATGAGTGACAGGGGTGGCATAGGTAGCTCAAACGGGTAGCAAGAGTAGGTAGACTAGGTGGCTTGATTCAAATGATTACCTCGCTTCCTTTTACCCCCTATGGTCTCGTATACGAGCATGTCTTGTTTTAAATTGAAGCTAAGGGCTTGTATGGTTTTGTCTCGGGACCGTGTGACAGCAGGCGCAAAAGAGCCCACCGCGTGCGTGGGAAGTACGCGTGAGGCGTGTACATATATGCGCAAAGCTGTAGTCTGAGTGCAAGTTTTTTGCCATTGCAATGATCTCTGATGCTTTTCTTTAAGTACGTTAAAATTCTAGGTCTGGCGCACTAATAATACCCATTGTGGGGAATCCTGCTTTAGGTAAACTTCTGCTTTTTATGTCACTCAAGACTTACGACACCGAAGTTAGAGGCTGAATCATACAGGTGGGCAGACAGTACTCCCGGATGTATTTGTATTGACGATTCTAAATATGGAAGACCCCGAGCCCTCCTAACTAGTTAGTAGAAATTCGGAAATCAATACCCTTGAGTCCTAACCCCTACTTTTCTATTCAATAATGACCTATCCAGGACTCATCCTCACTCTGGAGCTAAACATCCTGGAACAAGAAGTGGAAGACGGAAGAATTACTTGATGGCAATGAGATTTATAAGGTATAGAAGTAGTGCTATCCATTTTTAAGGGGCAGAACTAGCAAATTAAGACTTGGTAATTATATTATCCAGGGGTAGGGGGGAAAAGAATCAGAATCTTCTTGCCAACCTCAACTGGGTGCTGATAACTAATAGTGAATTAGACTATGATTTTGGCGATTTTTATACGCCTCCTGAGAGAAATATTCTCTAAACTCTGTGTAGCATGGAAACGAATAAGTAGAAATAACTGGTGGGGTATAGCTTTAAGCACAGACTGCATTTGATAGAATTTAAACATTCCATTACGGTGTCAATGAAAAGAGAATTGCTATTTTCTCATGCTCGAGATTAACAGTATGGGCTTTCAGACGAATATACTGTTTAGGTTATTCTATACGTTCTGAATCATGATCAGCGAGGATGTAAAGGGAGCTATATATTAGCACTAATAAAAACGAGGCGACGCGCGTAGAGTCTTGCTATCATTGTTGAAAGCGATAATCCGAGTGATAACGAGCGTAAGAGCTGTAGGATGATGCTTGCTGTTAGGTTAGCATTGATTCAATCTAGAGTGGCTATAGCAGTGGTTTAGATATATATATATATATATATGTATGTGTGTTCTAGAATCATCTTAAGTCTTATATAAGCTCAGTAGCTAATCTAACAACCTATCGAGAGCTAGGCGCTACTAGTCACATTAGTTTACCCATTTGTCATGTGAAGAGACCTTCTAACATCCAGGACGTTCATGTGCAACACGAAACCCATCCAATACAGCGGTTCAAGTCACACTTCTAGGTATATAGTGAACACTTGTGAAACGTCCCCGGAGAACTCTTAGTATCGAGACAGATTACATAAAGATGAGTCAGAGAACAATGAATCTGTACTGGAAGCGATGCTCCTGGTGCCTAAGTGCTCTGACGCCATGTGATTTTAACCTCAGGTGCATATGTGCGGTTGTATCTCTACCCCCCCCAATTGGGCGTAAGAATTGTATATACCCTCAGCTAGCGACGTTATAAAAAAGCTATGAGATATCGCATGCTCACAGGAACTCGAGAATCTGTAATCTACACTCGGTCAACGGGGTCGCCGAGATAGCGAGATTTGGTTCGACACGACGTAGAACCAGCTCAGAATTTGAAATTTGGCGAGGAAGCACACCAGGCGTGAGAGGGTCTCATTTTTTGTGAAATCGAACAACACCGACTGCGCAAGTAACGTTGGCACAGCGTCGCATCATATCTCTGAATGACCATCTGCGAGGGAATACCTGCGGCATGGGGGGATATGTAAATGCATAGCTAAGTCGGTGGGTTTATGATATGTTACTAGTGTGCGCCTTGTATATCATCCTGAAATAACAGCCTAGTATTTGCAGCCATCCTTAAGCCGGCCTTGGTTGATAGCGCAAGTTAGATCGTGATCCCAGAAGAGAACCTAAGCCTCCTAGTGGCTAGAAATAATGTTCGAGAGGTGCTTTGAGGAGGATATTTCATTGGCTAAGCTTGGTCACATTTGTGGTTGTCACGCAAGTTTGTAAACGGGTGCATAAACCATAGGACATGATCGTGAAACAGGGAAGAAAGCAAAAGAAATGTTGTACTTGGGCGTCAACGAACATTTCGTGAATTTAGCTATAGTTGTGTATTGCTCTTCTACTTGGGCTGACTTGTTTAGGTCGTAGTGAACGAGTGACTGTCTATAGTCGAGGAGGCTTCTCATATATTGACATTCAAACATCTCACTTATATGTATATTGAACACGGAAATATATTGTCTACAGAACGCCCTGTTTATAATAGATATTTAATAAGTTGCTATATTTATTTCTTCCAACCTTTACAAGAAGGACTAGTTGCCCATTCAATGCCCCTTTGTATCTTTTCCCCATCATTTATGTGCGTACGTTTGCGTTAATCGGCCTTGACGGCAGCTGATGTGGCACCCATCCCAGTGGATTTGAAACAGCTATCAGGATGCGGCACTCTATCTATCGGCCGAAGGCCATTTTAGACACTCTTCGAAAGAGAGTTACTCCATAATTAGAGGAAGCCTCAAGTTGCCTAGTTGTGGCTAAGTTTCGATCGGAGATCGTAGAAATGGGTCGACAAGTTGGTAGTACGTGCACCCGGACTAAAAATGTCGGTGAGGAAACATCGAGTAAAGATCGTGGGCAATTGTGACGTGTGTGACGAAGCTCAACGGACTTGATTGGTAATGATTCCCCAAGTGCTGATTACGGATTAAGGACTCGTTGCATCTGTAATGAAGTAAGTGAGATAAGTATTGCGTGCCTAATGTAAACGTCGTGGAGTTAATATGCTATTCTACGTTCGTAGGCTTTCTGTCTCATGCCCTCTGGAAACGAGCTTCGCGTTTGGCATTTTGTATGAGAAGTTTAACGAGTCCTTGTAATGAGGTGGGACGGCGCGTGTGTTATTCTTTCAAGTGGTTTATTTAGGTTTTGTTGTTGCTCAAGGAGCGTTTGACGTACTGCTTGTCTTATAAGCGCGTGTTTTGGATCTTAATGAGATAACATTACATGAGACTTAGTAAAGCATATGTATAGAAAATTGTATAATTTCATTAAAGAAAGAGAAAGGATTGATACGTGACCAACGTATGATATTACTTGCTTATACGTCTTGTGAGCACATGCTTGGGTGGATGCCCAGGTTCTAGCTCCGATCCGGATGGGGCGGATCTTGCTAATAAGCGAATGCGAGGACAACGGAGAATGGTGATAGGCGAAGCTATAATTGGCTACCTCGATTCGGCAATTGGGGACCTAAACTTTACAGTACTGTACCAACATCATAGCAACATGTGGGTACTTTGGTTTGATGTTAGCGAACAGCTGTTAGTGAGGCGTTATCGGGCATAGATAGCTGGAGGAATACAACCTCGCATTCGCGAACCCTTTTGTCCATTACCTGAGTGATCTGCTGGGCGGGATACGTACGCGGCGTGGAATTTGCCCGACCATTCCACCTATAAGTGTCTTACCCTGGAGTTACTGAGGAAGACGGTCATACATCTACGGTTCAGTCCCATCGTAAGACGTAACACCGCGCCACGCTCTAAGTAGAGATATCGCTTCTGTCTTATTCATTTCTGAAGTCAACAGTCTATGCTCTCCTTAGAGGACTACTCGGAATATGGCTGGAGATTCAACCGAGGGAAAAGGAGTAGAAGATCCGGCTTCCGGTTCCAACTCGTCGAGTATCCGGAATGGCCATGAACAAGAAGAACTGCCCTCGGTGCGTCTGGCGCTTCTCGGCCTCGGGTGAGTTATGCTCCTGGACTGCGTGGTCTTATACTGATAGTGACAAAGCCTGTCAACAGGGCTCTTTCTCAGCTTTTTAGATAGCTCCATTGTGGCTACGAGTCTCTTCTCCATCGGTACCGAGTTTAGCGATATAGAGAAGGTAAACTGGGTAGCCCTGGCGTACACCTTGTCATATCTAGGATGTGCAGTCTTGCTCGCTCGTATCGCGGATGTGGTTGGTCGACGCAATGCTTTCTTGATTTCCTATATAATCTTTATAGGCTTCTCGATTGCGTGTGGTTTTGCTCGAAACTTGGAACAACTCATTGCATTCCGAGCAATCCAGGGGCTCGGGGGTTCAGGTGTGTAAATCTCTGAGGAATACGTTTGTTGTGATCCAGATCTTTCTGACCGTTTTAGGCTTATATTCCATTACCAGTATGCATTTCGAAGTCTTCCTTCCTCGTTCAACCGGATTTCCTGCTGCAGTATCTGTAGCCTCCCGCGTACTCCCAAGATAACCGAGAATGGGTCAAACCTCTGCCGTGAACAGTTTTAACGCATATATTCCTATAGTGATAATTTTGCCGGAGATCACACCCCCTCGCCTTCTCCAAGGTCTCGCGGCCCTTGTTGGCATCGTTATTACACTATCCAGTGTGTTAGGGCCGGTACTGGGTGGTATACTGACACATTACGCGAGTTGGCGCTGGATTTTCTGGATCAAGTGAGTTCACACAACCATATCGTTAATGACAGACTGTACAACGTACTAAATAGAGACTTTAGCGGACCTATAGGTGCAGTGTCGTTACTCTTGTTTCTCATGATGTGGCCGAAGCCTCAGTACCTCCCCAACCTCGAACGACGATCGTGGAGGGAGTTGGACTACCTTGGATCCTTCATGCTGATCGCAGCAACTGTGCTCGTCGTATTCCCGTTCCAAAATGCCGGCGGTGCTGTCGGGCAGTGGGGTCAAGCGATATTCTTGGCACCGGTCATCGTTGGAGTGATTGCGTTCTTAGGGGTATTCGCCTGGTCTCTCTTCTTGTACAGGCGGTGGGGAGACAAAATCGCGGCAGCGCTGCCCATGAGTCTTCTCCGGAACCGAATTTACAGCTCAGCTGCTTTGAATACCACGTTCCTCGGATTTCCCTACATCGCCATCATATATGCCTTCCCAATTCGCTGCCAAGTCGTCAACGGCAAAGATGCCTTGATAGCTGGCGTTATGCTACTGCCCAGTAAGGAATTCCATCAACCATTTTCTTCTTGTTGGGCAACATTCGGAGCACGAGATTTCCCCTGAGGGCTAAGATAGTGGATGGAAGCTTCTGAAACCATCACAAATTATACTTCAAATGGCGATAACTGACTCCGAGTGTTGTAGTGCTAGGGTCTAGTGCAATAGGCTCTGTCATATCGGGTAAGGTCAACGGAAGGGAGGACCGCAGCTGTGGGACTCTGGTTGTGGCAACAAGTCTTATGACCCTAGGCTGCGGACTCCTCACGACAGTTTCAGGCTCAGTGGGCCTCGAGGCTAAGGCTCTAGGATTTTTGGTCTTCGTCGGCCTGGGTTTTGGCCTCTCTGTCACGACAACAACTATTCTTGCGGCATTGCAATCGTCGATACGGGATCATGGTGAGCCGCCCACCCCGCCAACAATGGAAAATGGTGAAGGCTAACAGAACTTCAGCTGCTGCCCAAGGCATTGTAGCCCAAGTACGCGTGTTTGGAGGTAGTCTGGGCATAGCGGCTTCCTCGGCCATCCTAGGGTTGTCACTACAGGCCCATGTAGGAGGATCGGTGACACCACAACAGATTGCTTCAGTTGAAGCTGGAGGGACAGACCTGGCTCCGAGCGACCTCGCTGCTATCAGAAGAGCGTATTCTGATGCATTCCGCGAAGACATGCGAGTGTGCACCATTATCGCAGGCATTGCCCTCCTCTGGGCGTTCGGAACATATAGCCGCAAGCGAACCAACCGCACCGAACGGCGTGAGGAGAAGGCCAGAGAAGAGACTGAGCGGAGAATGATCGCAATGGCCGATAAGAGTCGACCACAAGTATAGACGGCATTCAGGGCCAATCTAGTAGGTCTGATGCTTTGTTTGGAGCATGGTTTTTGTGGTTTTCATCGTGGTTTTCATCGTGGTACGGTTGGGTAAATAGAGGAATAAGTTTTACAGCGGCTTTCAGGCAGATAATAATACCTCATGTACCTCGTGGAGATGCCCATCAGCGAAATGGTGGCACATGAATAACACCAATGAACACGAAATTATAAACATCTCTTTGAGTGTCGAGTATACGTACATGGGGAGGGTAGAAGTCTAAGCACTGGATTGGTCCACGGTATAGTAGGATCTGATGGCTCCTGCTGGTGTTTACTTAGAGAATCGATTCTGGCACGGCGGCGGCGGCGTCAAAGTCAAGATGCCTACCTCAGCAAATGATAGTCTGCCGTTGGGTAGGAGGGGATGAAATATCCAGCGATGTTTGGTGTGCTTGCAATGGCGGGAGATGCTACCCTCTTAAAAGGATTCTATAAATAGTGGTTGCAGGCTGCTACTCTGCTATCATATTAGCCATCTGCCGGGACACTTAGATACCTACCTACCTTGTACATACCAGTACCTACCTACTGTACTGTCGTGTACCTTACCTACCTATACTGTATGTACCGCAACTGATAAGGCCTGAAACTGAAACAATGGTGGGTCGCCATCGGTGGATCCGGCGGGGCAGCTGTGGCTTGTAATTACGGGGGCTGCAGCAGTGCCAAGAGCCCGAATTCAAGATCACTTGGACGAATCGGTATGCCAGCCAGGGTAGCGATCGTCCTAACTCCAATGAATACGACACCTTTTAATTCTCTGCGTCTCTGCGTCCCTGTGTTACCGCGTCCACGGCCATTCTTCGACGACATACTGCATCGCACGAACCCGGAATTTCCACAACGACGGTAGCCTGCCCTGATTGACGACCAACCTGCCCTGACCTGTCAATGACGGCTTGTTAACCGCAAGGGGACCCAGGTCTCTCCTGATAGGTGGCTTCCGGCGTGCGTGTCTCCTGTCTGTCAGTCAGTCCGTCAGTCAGCCACAGCGAGTCCCATCAACCCCTTGGGGCCCTGCGTCTTTATCCCTTTTATTGCTTGCTGCCGGCCTACGAACGCTCGAATGGGGTCCATGCTGCCCTCTCACAGGGTTCCCGCGAACTCTAAAGTGATGTCCCGGCATCATCCCGGGGTTTCTAATGGCTACCCGCGGGATGACAATGGCTTCGACTTCGCTCCTCACAGGTGATCATGCTCCTCTCCCTTCTCGGTTCCCCCGGCGCTGACATGGATGCAATGTTTAGTTTCCTCCCCCGGTCGAACCCCGCGACACGACGTCGACGGAAGTTGCTGATGCGATTGGGTATAATTACTGCCGTGATAATTTTGTTTGGGCTCTTTGTTTGGCCTGGGAGCTTTTCCATGGCATCTATCTTCTCGTTCGGCTTGGTTGGGTCGGCGACGGAAATTCTCATGGATACCGTCCGCTATTATGACCTCTCCAATGTCCAAGGGACCGCCCGTGGTTGGGAAAGAGAGGAGCGCATTCTGCTCTGTGTTCCCTTACGAGATGCCGAGCCACATCTGCCCATGATGTTTTCGCATCTTCGGAATCTTACCTATCCACATCACCTAATGGATCTTGCCTTCCTTGTATCCGACTCGAAAGACAGGACGCTGGAGCTTCTTGTTGAGATGCTAGAAGAGCTTCAGGCCCATGAGGACCCAAAACAGCCATATGGCGAGATATCCATTATCGAGAAGGATTTTGGGCAGAAAGTTAATCAAGACGTCGAGAGCCGTCACGGATTCGCCGCTCAAGCCAGCCGTCGGAAGCTCATGGCGCAGGCGCGAAACTGGCTGTTAAGCGCCACGCTGCGCCCTTATCATTCATGGGTGTATTGGAGGGATGTCGATGTTGAAACAGCACCCTTCACCATCGTCGAGGATCTTATGCGTCATAACAAGGATGTTATTGTCCCGAGTAAGCTTGCTTAGTCTAGATGCTTTCCGTAACCGAACCTGACTTTACCTGCAGATGTGTGGCGTCCCCTTCCTGACTGGCTTGGTGGAGAGCAGCCGTATGATTTAAACTCTTGGCAAGAATCAGAAACCGCATTGGCTCTTGCTGATACTCTCGATGAAGATGCCGTAATTGTGGAAGGTTATGCCGAGTATGCTACTTGGCGTCCTCACTTGGCATACTTGCGCGACCCATACGGTGATCCAGATATGGAGATGGAGATTGATGGTGTAGGGGGTGTTAGCATTCTAGCCAAGGCACGAGTCTTCAGATCGGGCGTACACTTCCCGGCATTTAGTTTCGAGAAGCATGCGGAAACGGAAGGATTCGGCAAGGTAAGAGCAATATTTATCTTGAGATTTGGTCGATCGCTGATAACCGACCCCCAGATGGCCAAACGCATGCAATTTTCCGTAGTTGGTCTACCCCACTATACGATATGGCATTTATACGAGCCAAGTGTCGACGACATAAAACACATGGAGGTATGTTTGACTGCCGATATTTGTGCTTACCTGCTAACGTAGGAGAAGGAAATGGAACAAGAGCGGCTCGCGAAGGAAGCTGAGGAGCTGGAACAGGCTGAGAAAGAAAAGAAGATCAAGGAACAATTCGATGATACGAACAGCCAGTGGGAGAAAGATAAATCCAAGCTTCAAAACATCGCGAAGCAGGCTTCGGCGGACAAAAAGACAGATACGAAGAAGGACGGCAAGTCGAGAAGTGATGATGATTCATCAGCTGATCAAGAGGAAATAACCCCAGGGTCAAAGAAAGAGAGCGCTGAGAAGGGCAGCAAGGGCGTAGAGGCGAAGAAAAAGAGCAATCCGACCAGAGAGGAGTCGTAGTTGCGTTATATGCCGACCTTGGAAATGTTTGGGGCTGTTCGTTCGGCTGTTCTCCTTATCCCGGGTGGCATAGTATGTCACCGTTTAGACATTGGTATTATTATACGGCATACGCATTGGGGGCGAAAGACAAAAGAGCCGAGCTTCAACACGTGTGTATAACAAGCGGACTTTAGGGCGGATCATAGGCCACGGCGTTTGGCGCTTGTCTCTAGACACGATTATGAGGCATGGGATAGGTACCTAGGTATCGAGCATAGCACCTGGGCAGTGGATGCTGCCTCCTATTCATTGTATAAATTTAAATTTACCCTAAATCCACTTTTACGAGGATTGAATTGCTGGCTGCCCTAGGAAAACAGAGTTGTCGGGTTTCAAAATGCTGCTGTCTCATGATTTACGTGCGCAATTACCAATATACAGGCTACCTAGGTTGTTGGAAGGCTGAAGAGATGGCCCCCCCCCCCAGCAGCCCAGAGATCTCCAGTATAATGTGACCTTGGATCTGCGTTGCGATCCGCTGATTTGGGGACCTACCTGTAGGTTAACTGGCATGCAACAACTGAGAGCAAAACGCAGATTGGGTGCAATGCAGTAAAGCAGGAAGCCCCGGGCGTTTGTCTGACCCCGACCCATATGGATCCACATGTATGCATCCCTGTATGCTGACATAATGCTACACTGTGGACAGTCTTGAGGTACCTGGGTACAATTCAAGGCTGTCTTGAGCCATACAAACCATGCGACACGACACGACTACACCACGGGCACTTAAAGCATCCGTTTGACCCGGCAAAGAGCGTAGAATAGCGAGTAACCGTACAGCCGTGCTACGAACTGCCGTATCTATTGCGTCGCCTGACCCGGGACACCACCTCGCCCAATACGCCGAGTTCTGCCGTCTCGACAAACCAGCCTCGTCCTGTCTGGCCCGAGACTAGCTGTCGCCGCGTGGGCGAGAATGAGTCAAGATGCGCAAAGTAATGCCACAATGGATGCAGCGCTCGCAGCAGCTCGGGGAAGCCCCGACGTTTCCCCGCGTCCAAGCACCTCCGTCCGTCCCGTCGTGAGCCCCAACGCTCGCTCTTCCAACACGCAGTATAGGAGTCGACCCGTGTCCGTGGCTGTCGACCCGGTCTCGTTGGTTGTGTCGGAGTGCATATCGGTCACGTCGGCAATGCGTAAGCATGCGCGTTGGGCGGGTTCTTCGGTGTCTTCCATTCTTGGCGGCAATCCAAATCCCGTCCAGCTCGGCCCGCCGAGTCCACTCCTGCGCCCCGGGAGCAAAGGCTCTGTTACAAGCTTGAGTGTGGATGGCACACAAGACATCGGCGTCGCAAATCGGTGGGGATTGCGAGGGAAGAAGGGGAAGAGCATGCAAGACAACCCGCTCATGGCAGGGTTTGGGCGCCTGCGCCATGAGCTGTCGAGCTGCAAAGGTATTACGAACCCATTGGAGCAGCAGAAGGCAGCAGCTAACAAATAATTAGATATACATGACTTCGACGCCCCGGCGTTACTCAGCCCCTTCCTCCAAGTCATACAGGCCTCGTCGACGTCCGCTCCTATCACAATCCTTGCCCTGAAGGCCATACGGAAGTTCCTCTCCTATGGGTTCATTAGTCCAGGCTCGCCGCGTTTCCCTCTCGCCATGCAGTCTTTATCGACTGCCATCACTCACTGCCGATTCGAGGCTAGTGACTCGGCACAGGACGAGGTTGTCTTGCTCATGATTCTACACCTTATGGAGGACATGCTTTCCGGCCCGGGAGGTGCACTACTCAGTGATGAGAGTGTTTGTGAGATGATGGAAACTGGGTTGACTATGTGCTGCCAGTCGCGATTATCTGAGCTCCTCCGAAGGACGGCTGAGGCTTCTATGGTCCGAATGTGTCAAATAATTTTTGAGCACCTCAAACACCTGGAAGTACAGGCTGGCGATGACCTGGACGCACTCGACATCCAGGCCAATGGAGATATGGAAGCGCTGAGAATGGTGCCCTCCACTAATGGTAATGATGTAATCGCGTCCTCTGATGCGCCGCCGAGCGAAGAACGGTCATCTTCGAGCACTGAGAGCGCGAACAATGATGTAGAGATCAACTCCGCGTCGGCCCCCTCGGACGCCCCAGATGCTCTCGACATTAAACCGTATTCTCTTCCATCGATGAAAGAATTGTTCAGGGTTTTGGTTGATCTCCTCGACCCTCATGACAAACAGCAAGGAGACACCATGAGAGTGATGGCTTTGCGCATTATTCATGTCGCACTTGAAGTTGCGGGACCCTCCATTGCACGACATCCGGCCCTAGCCGTGGTGGCAGAGGACCGACTATGCCGACACTTGTTCCAGCTTGTTCGATCAGACAATATGGCCATCTTACAAGAGTCGCTCATTGTTGCCGGTACTTTGCTAGAAACGTGTCGACGCGTCTTGAAGCTGCAACAGGAATTATTCCTCTCCTATTTAGTCGCATGTTTGCACCCACCCGTCGAGATTCCGTGGGAGTCGAATATTGACCCCTCGCTCTATGACGGGATACCGCAACGTCCGAGTGGCGCCAAACCGCCAGCATCACAAGCAGGTAGTGGAAGAGCAACACCTGTGCCGGTTAAGGATCGGCAGAAGCTGGGTATGGAAGGCGGGGCACGCAAGCCTGATGCCCGCCAAGCCATGGTTGAAAGCGTAAGTGCTCTCGCTCGCATGCCATCTTTTCTGGTAGAGCTTTTTGTCAATTATGACTGTGACGCCAATCGGGTGAACTTATGTGAAGATATGATTGGCCTGTTGTCGCGAAGCGCCCTGCCAGACTCGGCTACATGGAGCACTACAAGTGTCCCTCCACTATGTCTGGATGCGCTTCTAGGTTACATACAATGCCTAGCAGATCGCCTGGATGATGAGCCACTTCTGGAGGGGCTTCCAGACCGAGCAGACCTCAGAGAGCAGAGGCGGCGCAAAAAGATCATTGTAAAGGGCGCAACTAAATTCAACGAGAAACCGAAGGAGGGTCTGGGATATCTTAGAGAGTCGGGAATCATCGACAATAATTCTGCGTCTGTTGCTAAGTTCTTAAGGGAAACCTCGCGAGTTTCTAAAGCAGTGCTAGGTGATTTTCTGTCTAAGAAAGGCAACGACGGCTATCTTGAGGCCTTTTTAGACCTATTCGATTTCTCTGGGAAGCGTGTTGATGAGGCCTTGCGTCAGCTCTTAGAGAGTTTCCGTCTTCCTGGGGAGTCACCGCTTATCGAGCGAATTGTGACCGCCTTCGCGAAGAAGTATCATACTCTTTCCGAAGATGTGGCAAACCAAGATGCTGTGTTCGTCCTCACGTACGCCATCATCATGTTAAATGTGGACCAGCATAGCCCAAAGATCAAGAAGCGCATGGAATTAACGGATTTTGGGCGCCAAGTGAGAGGCGTGAATGATGGGAAAGACTTTGCTCCCGAGTTTCTTGAGGCCACGTTCGAAGCAATTAGGACAAATGAAATCATCCTTCCAGATGAACACGACAACCAGCACGCGTTCGACTATGCCTGGCGAGAGCTTTTGCTTAAAACGGAGTCTGCGGGACCGCTGGTGCACTGCAATACGAACATATATGATGCCGATATGTTTGCAGCAACTTGGAAACCTATCGTCTCCACACTTTCCTATGTTTTCATGTCAGCTACTGATGATGCTGTATTCTCTCGAGTGGTGACAGGCTTCGACCAATGCGCTCAGATTGCAGCGAAGCATGGAATCACTGAAGCACTGGATCATATTATTCAAAATCTCAGCTACATGACTACTCTTGACAACGAAACTCTCTCTAACACATTACTCAACACCGAAGTCAAAGTCTCTGATGATAGCGATAGCGTTATGGTCAGTGAACTCGCCGTTAAGCTCGGCAGAGACTTCAAGGCCCAGTTAGCTACTCTAGTCTTGTTCCGTGTAGTGAAGGGGAGCGAGCATATCATTAAGAATGGCTGGGAACATGTAAGCCCCTTAAACGTCTTTCCGGGATTATACTAACTCTATCTAGATCGTTAGGATATGGCTAAAGCTTTTTGTCAACTCGCTGATTCCCTCATTTTACAACAGAAGTCATGCGCATTTGAAATTACCCAAGATCCCTCTCCACACGCCTTCACAGATCATTGATCGTGCAGCAAAAGCTGCTGACACTGGCTTATTCTCGGCCCTGTCATCATATATCTCTAGTTACGCCGCCGATGACCCTCCAGAGCCTTCAGCTGAGGAAGTGGAGAGTTCGCTCAGCACTGCTGATTGTATTAAAGCCTGCCATCTAGAAGATGTTTTCTCCAATATCTCGTAAGGCATCTCCATCCTCGATGAAGCGGTTGTAGCTAACCATCACTAGAAACCTTCCTGTTTCTGCGCTCTCGCCATTAATGGAGGCACTATTGGACCAACTTCCAGATGACGAGAGTTCGACTGTACCAGTAATAACTGTCAAACCTGAAAGTGTACCTTCCTCCCCTGCAAGCGGGGGAAATAAGGCGGTTCACAATAAACCCACCTATGATCCTGCCGTCGTATATATTTTGGAATTCTGTACAGTTCTGGCTCTGAAAACTCCAGGGACGATAGAATCTCTCGGTAAACCCATCGCGGAGGCTCTTCAGGCGATCCTACGCAACTCTAGTAGGTATCATTCTGCTCTCGTGTCTCGGACTGCCTACTATCAATTCAATATCCTGAAGTCCAGCTATGTAAGCCACCTTGACTTCTTTTGCAGGTTTTAAGTCTAACTAGTCAGGATCACGATTACGTCCGCGCTCCCGTATTATTACATACGATATCCAGCTTTCCTAGAGAGATGCTGGCGAAGACGTCGCAGTTGGTTTTGCAAGGCCTCAAATTGTGTATTGAGCAGCCTGGACCTCTCCGGAGTGAAATTATGACTTCCCCCGATTTCTGGTTGATCCTACGCACACTAGCAGGGAACTCCAACTCTTCGCCAACGGTCTTTGATATTCTAGAAGGAGGCGTGTCCGGCTCCCCATCAGCAATTATCGCGGACAATTACGAGGCTGCAATCTCCCTTCTAAATGAGTATGCCACCGCGGCCCAGGTCGGAGCAGCGGATGAACAGAAAGGCGAAAGGCGTCAGAGAAACGCGCGACCACCCAAGAAGGAAGCCTCCAGGTGCGTATCCTACAAGTATCAGGGCGGGTGTAGTTTGACTAAATATCTATAGTGAAAACACGATTGTCTCGCGTGGCGTGAAAGCTGTCAACCTCATATCAAGCATGACAGCCCGGATCCCACACCTAATGAAGCAATCGCATCTCGAAGATAGTGAAGGTACACCAAGCCAGCCTCCCCCGTTAATACATGACACTGAAACTAACCATTCCGTAGCCTGGTCTGCGTATTGGCTTCCTATCTTCCAGGCTCTTACCACACAATGCACAAACCCCTGTAGGGAAGTGCGTCAATTATCTTTCTCGTCACTGCAGAGGTCACTTCTATCACCCGAACTCACCTGTAGCGACCACAAGGAATGGACGGCCATTTTTGGGGAGGTGTTATTCCCGTTGATTCTCAAGTTGCTAAAACCCGAGGTCTACTCGTCAGACCGCGATGGCATGAGTGAGACAAGAGTGCAAGCTGCCTCTCTTCTTTGCAAAACCTTCCTGCAGTATCTCGTACTGCTGTCCAAGTGGGACGGTATGTTAGATCTCTGGTTGCAAATCATCGACATCATGGATAGGCTCATGAATAGCGGACAAGGGGATAGCCTAGTAAGTTTTCGCCGGATAGGCACACGATTTTGACTGCTAACTAGTTTTCTGTAGGAGGAAGCTGTACCTGAAAACTTGAAGAACGTGCTTCTATTTATGTCCAGTAGCGGGTATCTCGTTCCACCAAGCAAGGACCCATTGCAAGAAAATCTATGGGTCGAGACCTGGAAGCGCATAGACCGGTTCCTCCCTGACCTGCGGAAAGACCTATCATTAGAAGGAGAGGAAGGAGAGACAGCAGAGGTGGTTGAACGCGAAAAATCAACAGGAGAACCACAGCCAGCGGCTGAAGAACAAGCGCCTGTACAGACAGGGCCAGAGGAGGACCCGACGGGAAAAGCGACGGATGAAGAATAACAAAGAGATTAAGACACATCTGAAAGATGGTCTAAAACACGAATCGTAATATGTGGGAATGCCACGGCCTCTGGTCGAGACCCGGGAAGAAAGTATCAGGTTGTATAATAGACAGCATTGAAAGAGCAGCGCCGTTTGCATGCGGAATCACATACGCTTTGTAAAGGGTAATAAATTTATTTCTCATAACTACTCTTGCAAGTATACGGCTGAGCAAGCTTCGGTCTTGTACAGTAGGTACTCTGAACTTAGTACATTTAATGTTGACTCGCACTGTCTCCACAATATTTTCCATTAGCGCATATGCGTACCAGTGTGTACGACATACCTAGGTACCTAGGTACCTATATAACACAACAAGCTACTGCGACTTCTCGCATCTCAATCGCATCTTCCCTGGCTGTGACAACAATTGCAACAACAAGAGCAGAAAACCGCTGTGAAGCATCTTTCAGGGAACATTATTAGCAGCAAATATGGCTTCCGGCCCACCCATCGCCACGTATGTGTCATTGCACTCCGACACATATCGTCCCTGGCTTTGCTGCTGGTCACCCGTTAGTTCAGATAGCTAACCACACAAGGTAAAACAGAGTATATGTGCGCAACCTGGAGGAGCGCGTAAAGCCCGACACGCTCAAGGAGGCGCTGTCAGCCGTGTTTTCCGAGTACGGTAACATCATCGACATCGTGGCCAAGACCAACCTGAAGGCAAAGGGACAGGCCTTCATCGTCTTCGACAAACCCGAGGCAGCGCTCCAGGCCATCGAGGAGGTCCAGGGCTTCGAGCTCTTCGACAAGCCCATGCAGCTCGCCCTCGCCAGGACCCGGAGCGATGCCACCGTCTCCGCCACCGGGAACAGGGAAGAGTTCGAGCTGCATCAGCGGAGGAGGCTAGCTGAGAAGGGTATGTTGCGTATTCACCGTTACTCTCTCTCTCTCTATATATCTGCCGTGGCCGAGTAGACGCGCAGAATCAATGTATGAAATGGCTAGCTAACACCACGCCTGTTGTTGCATCACAGATAAGAGAAAAGCAGCCGAAGCAGCAGAGGAGCAGAAGCGACTCAAGCGTCCCGGCGCCGTCGCCCCGGCGACCGAAGCGAACCGGCCCGCGAAGACGGCCCGCGGTGCTGCCGGCCTCAAGGCGACGGGCGGCGCAGCGGGTGCCAACACCGTCGTACCCGACGAGTACCTGCCCCCCAACAAGATCCTCTTCGTCCAGAACCTGCCCGACGACTACGACATCGAGGCCCTCACGGGCATCTTCGGCCGCTTCGAAGGCTTCCGCGAGGTGCGTCTCGTCCCCGGCCGCAAGGGTATCGCGTTCATCGAGTACGAGGCCGAGGCCGGCGCCATCACAGCCAAGGAGAACACGGCGGGCATGGCTGTCGGCGACGGGAACAAGTTCATCAAGGTCACGTACCAGCGCCAGTAGCGCTATATCTAGATATCTCCGGCTACAGGTTATTGTGGCCCGGTGTTTAGGCAAGTAAGCTAGTTCGCCTAGCACGTAGTTAATTGTACGATTGCCCATGACGATCATGAAATTATGTTTCTCAAGTCTAGAAATCTATACCACAACCACTGTGATTGGTCGTAACCACTAAGTCTTCATCAATTTTATCCTCTACCTCTCATAAGGATCAGTTATTGTCCACACCTTCTATTGCTTTGTTGCAAAACTACCTAGGTAGTCTTTGCTACGTTTAAAACTATAGTACCTCTAAATACCAAGAATCCTAATTCACCTGTAATCTTTCCATACAAATCTTATTCACAAACTATATCCATCCTACCCTGCTGAGCAAATTTGCTACAACGGTGATTTTCGCGGTTGGTAACGAAATTACCAGTGCATTCACTCTCCTTCGTCTCGTTGGTTTCCTAGTGTAATGGTTATCACAGCGGATTCTGATTCCGCTAATCTGGGTTCGATTCCCAGGGAGACCTTCGAATTCAATATTTTTGCTGTTAGCGGTAAGTAGTCGAGAGAGTCTTTGCCTGAAATTATTTATATCTTCACCACTTTGGAAAAATTATCTTTCTAATTTGTGCTATCATATAGCACAGGTTGTACTTGCATACCTGGGTATTGTTTAGACACAGCCCTGGATAACAGTGGGAAAGGTCGATATAGCCCCGGCTAGACTCTGTCAATAATAATTATCAATGTGAATATTAACCGTAAGACGCCTGCTTCATGGAATTTAACAATACACAGCCGTAGGGTAGCAACCCGTCTAGCTTGACCCAGCCTCTCACCACACAAACGCCTTAGAATATCACATCATCGTCCTCACCCGTTGCCAGTATGTCGGCTGGCCCCGAATCATCCGCTTCATTCGACTTGGTAGCCGCCGCAGTTTTCTTGGCTTTCATTTCGGCATCGGCAGCCGCCACATCTCGTTGTTTCTTGCCAGCTACCTTTTTTAGTCTGTAGAACTCTTCTCTGTCTAGCTCATCCAGCTCGGAATTGATATCTGAGCAAGTTAGTGCATATGTTACATCTTAAGTTAGAGACTTGACGTACATTTGATAGTATTCTCCGTTCTCGGTATAATGACATGCTCGCTAATAAATCACGTTAGCTAGAGTATCAGAACTGACATAGGAGGCTTATTACATGGCATTCACTATTGATGATGTTAGCTTAAACCCAAATCATGCCTCCATATGTGTGACACTAACCTCTCCGGTTCACGACCTTGATCACCTCGTCCAAGATGACGAAAGCAGTCTGAAGACTCGCCAACTCAACGAGCGTCTCTACAGCGCGAGCATATGTCTCCCGGCACCGCTGAACTTGCTGGCCACCCTTGCCCAGGCCAGTCAGACCGAAATCATTGTTGCCCTCGGTCAGGTAGCTTTCGAAAGCCGGCAAGAAGACACCGGAGACGTTCTCCTGTTTTGTTCGCAGCCTGAAGCGCGCCGACTTGGCTGATTCTTGCACTTGGTAGCCGATGTCGCCGCCGACGGCATATGTGACCTCGGCGAGGGAGAAGGCGGCGATCTGCATGACCCGGCCCATCTTCCGTTTCGCCTCGTCGATCCGGCGCGTGATTTCTAAGAGATGTGGTCAAAATCCGTCCGCATGTCAGAGCACAATGTCGTCTGGCGAGTTACCTCGAAAGCGCCTGTTGCAATGTCCATGTCAGCTTATAGAAGCGTAGAGATCTAAGGAGAGGGGGCGTACTTGGTGAGTGCCTCGCTCTTGCGCTTAAGCAAGCTGTGGCCTGTCTCAGCGCCCTTCAGCTTCGCCTTCATAATACCCAGCGACTGTCTCGTGGGGAAGACAGCCTCCCGATCCTGCCAACAGCAACGTTAGCTTGAAAAGACGTTGTGGTGATAGCTCCTCGCTGGAACATACCCCGGCGCCCGACATCTTTGGTCACCTGGCTTGTTGATGCGTCCGTGTACTGCACTTGTGTAGGAGCAGAAAGATGTGGGGTTGAAAGATGGCAAGACGTTGTGGTTGTGTATGAGGTAGGCAGAGTTGAAGCTCGGGATTGCTTGTAGATATCGATAGACAGACCTACCAAGCTATACCTAGGTACGTGTAGGTAGGTACTGTATTTGCTTGCAGCTTGCCCGCATTGGCCATGACGACCGTCGAACAGTGTGTATAATATGTTTCATGGATTCTATACTGTGTAGACATATCTGTGCAGTACTACTGTAGCTTAACTATAGGCAGTTAGGTACTCCGTACTCGCAGATACTGTACTTAGTAAGTACTGTATGTGCTACTGTGCATATACCCCACTTAAAAACACCTGGGACAGTCACGGTCTATTGCCAGTCGACGCTCGACGGCTCCTCGTTAGAGTTCAGTCGATCCCGCGACTGGCACACACCCATCCCATCCCAGGCGCCCACCACTGGAAGTTGTCCCCGGTCCGCGTCTGCGTCTGCCCTGCCTCACAATGCGCTGATGTTGGATGACCACCAGCCAATCCTGCATTCCCGCATTCCTGCGAACGCTCGCGCCGACTGCTATCGACCACGAGCCGCCAGGTAGGGAAGCGAGGCAAGCGAGGAAGCGAGGGACCAGCCCAACACGATGCCGCCCAACGGCGTCGCCAATGGCACCCGTGCTGCCCGCCAGCCCGATCTTCACCTCGTGGTAAGTCACCGTCACTCGCCTCTCCGTGGGCTCGGTGCGCATTGCTGACCGCGACCACAGTCCGACGAAGACGCCGTCTACGAACAAGACATCCTGCGAGATCCGGGCAGCACAAAGCCCTGGCTGGCGTACATCCAGTTCAAGGTCCAGCATGGCACGCAACAAGAGCAGGCCTTCGTGCTCGAACGCGCCTGTCAGCAGCTCCCGAGGTCCTACAAGCTTTGGAAAATGGTGATATTAGCCCCCTCGCCTCCCGCATTCGCGCCCACAACCTGCTGACACGCTCGATAGTACCTCCGATTCCGCACGAAACATGTCTCGAAGCTCAACGCTGCCCTTTTCGCCGCCGAGTACCGAAAGGTCAATGCGCTGTTTGAGCGGGCCCTGATCCTCTTGAACAAGATGCCGCGCATATGGGAGATGTACCTCAAGTTCTTGCTGCAACAGCCCCTCATCACTCTGACGCGGCGAACCTTTGACCGGGCATTACGTGCCCTTCCCATAACCCAGCACAATAGGATATGGGCCATATATCGTCCGTTTGCAAACTCGGCTGGCGGTGACACCGCAGTCAAGATCTGGAGACGGTACATGCAGGTTCATCCCGAGGATGCTGAGGATTTCATCGAACTCCTGACACAGGTAGGCCTGTATACCGAAGCGGTCCAGAAGTACATCGATATCCTCAACAATCCGCGCTTCAACAGCAAACAAAGTAAAGGTCACTATGAACTGTGGAGCGAGATTGTTGATCTACTTGTTGAGCATGCCGCTGAAGTCGAGACTGGTTATGAGACCGGCATCGACGTAGAACGGATCATCCGAAGTGGGATTGAGCGCTTTGCTGATCAGAGAGGGAAGCTTTGGTGTGGCTTAGCTACGTACTGGGTGAGGAGAGGGAGCTTTGAACGCGCCAGGGACGTATTCGAGGAGGGCATAACGACTGTCATGACCGTCCGTGACTTCACTCTTATTTTTGACACATATGCTGAATTTGAGGAATCAATTATCGGTGCGCTAATGGAGATGGCCTCAACGCGCGCAGAAGAAGGGGTAGTAGATGAAGATGCCGACTTCGATCTAGATATAAGAATGATGCGCTTTGAGCAATTGATGGACCGACGACCATTCCTTCTGAATGATGTTTTGCTTCGACAAAACCCGAACAACGTTGCCGAATGGGAGAAACGAGTAGCTTTATGGGGCGACAACAAGACCGAGGTCGTCAAGACATACACCGATGCTATTGCCGCTATCCAACCCAAGAAAGCAGTGGGTGCCTTTCACCAGCTCTGGGCGAATTATGCCAAGTTCTACGAAAAAGGGGCAGATATGCGGAACGCAAGGATCATCATGGAGAAGGCCGCCAAAGTTCCGTTCAAGTCGGTTGCCGAGCTTGCTGACATGTGGATTGAATGGGCCGAGATGGAACTCCGTAACGAAAACTTTGACGAAGCTGTCAAGATCATGGCAAAGGCTGTGCAAGCCCCGAAACGATCAACGGTGGATTACTTTGATGAGACTCTTTCGCCACAACAAAGAGTGCACAAAAGTTGGAAGCTATGGAGTTTCTATGTTGATCTAGTAGAGAGTGTCAGTTCGCTGGACGAGACCAAGAAGGTCTACGAAAGGATATTTGAACTTCGGATCGCTACGCCGCAAACCGTAGTCAATTATGCCAACCTGATGGAGGAAAACAAGTACTATGAGGAGTCCTTTAAGATATTTGAGAGAGGGCTAGACCTTTTCAGCTATCCAGTAGCTTTCGAGCTCTGGAACCTCTACCTCACCAAGGCGGTTGATCGAAAGATTGGAATCGAACGATTGCGAGACCTCTTTGAACAGGCTGTAGAAGATTGCCCGGCCAAATTCGCCAAGGTACTATATCTCATGTACGGCAACCTTGAAGAAGAGCGAGGACTCGCAAGACATGCTATGCGAATTTACGAGAGGGCAACGAGGGCAGTTTCCGACGAGGACCGTGCGGACATGTTCAACTTATATATCACCAAATCCGCCTCGAATTTTGGACTTCCCTCCACTCGACCGATCTACGAGCGGGCTATTGCTGCTCTCCCTGATGAAGAAGCCCGAGACATGTGTCTGAAGTTCGCCGATATGGAAAAACGCCTAGGCGAAATCGACCGCGCGCGTGCCATCTACGGTCACGCTTCGCAGTTCTGCGATCCTCGCACCAACCCAGCGTTCTGGACCAAGTGGGAGCAGTTCGAGGTCCAGCATGGCAACGAAGACACGTACAAGGAAATGTTACGCATCAAGCGCAGCGTCCAGGCGCAGTACAACACCGATGTCAACTTTATCGCGTCTCAGGCTATCGCCCGTACTCAGCAGGCCCGCTCAGCAGAAACGAATGGAGATGCAGAAGTGGCGGATGCTATGGAGCAACTTGAACGCCAAGCACGAGCACCAGCAGGCTTTGTCGCCTCGAGCACGGGAATTGCCGGGACGCTACCGAAGGAGCAACCCGTGGTAGCATCGAATCCGGACGCTATTGATATCGATGGCATGGATGACGATTGAAACGATTAAGCAGATATTTTCTTTGTTTAAATTTGTACACTTGGCATAGTGGAAAGGGGCCTCTGGACGGCTGGGGGTGGTTAATTAGTATTACTCCACGGTATCTCAGATCTCTTCGACTGGTTCCGCTTGGGCTTGAATTCGAAGCAGGTCATGAATCTCACATTAGTGTCTATGGACGTTCTACGTATTTAAGGGACAATATACGCCAACTTCCGATTTCTATACGCCATGGTATTATCGCACCACTAGATAAGCGGTTCACCAGTTTTATTCAGTCACAGCATCTTCAGATCACCACATCGAAAAGTTAAAAATTTCGGGAATTTTCCCTCCCACACAATAATAGTTGAAAGCAACTTAGAATAGAGACATGTTTCATTTCATACTGGGCGTTGTTACAGTCTTATACAACTCAAAACGTAAGGCATGTACGTAGGCGAAGAGGAAACGAATGCCTACGAACGATACATGCATGTAAACCAGAGTGCAAAAAACTGCCAACTCCGCCATACTGAAGCAAAAAAAAAAAATCGTAAGCGGTTCCCTTTTCTCCGCCTTCCCTTTTCCTTCCCTCGTGTTTTCAAATCACAGCGCGTTCCCAATCTGAACCCGAAAAACTCCGAAGACGAAATCTGGTGCGTCATGTTTCCGCGGCAGATGTTCCCCAGCTAGCATTTCCCCGTTTCTGTCGGGAAAAGTGATCAATCAAACATGATGCCTGTTTTTGTGCCCCCGCTGCTGCTTCTTCTTCTTCTTCTTGGAGGTCAAGAAGGAGGGGAAGTTGACGGGGCAATCGCTGCCGGTGGCCGCCAACTAGGCGTGCGCACCGCTGGCGCTGGCGGTGGAGGACTTCCGTCTCTGGACGGGCGATGCCGGGTCCGAGGAGCTCTTGGTGGAGCTGCTGACGGACCAGCGCTTCGAGTGAGCCTTGTGAAACTCCTCAACTGCGTCACGGTTGCGCTCCACGTGGCCGTCGCGCGAAGACGGCGTGGCGTAGATGCTGCCCTTGCGCTTCTGGAAGCGGGAGGGTGGTGTTTTGGAGGCGTCTTACGTCACGGTGTTGTGTTAGTCCCACGTTGTTATCGCGAAGTAGAGTAATATGTAGTAATATGCGTGTTGTGTGTACGTTTGAGTAGAGCATAAACATGTGTCTATATACGTGTCTACGATAGGTAGGTAGATAGATGAAGATGGTTGGAGTAGTGGTTCGAGGCTGGGATGGGGGATATTGATTATAAGACGGGAATAGGGGGGAACGGAGGGTAGGGCTGCGGTGTGGTCTGTAAAGGGCAGATATGGAGGCTGTTGGAGGTTGGAGGTTGGAGACCAAAACTCACCCCATTCGTCAGTCATCGTGTAGTCCCGAGAATTGGTTCGTTGACGCTCCAGCGGCGGCGAGCCAGCCCCGATGGTGTTGGTGAATACGGGCTGCTCGGTGTTGGCCATGGTTGGCGAGGTGCCGTGTCTCTGCCTGCCTGAGATTGTACACAAGTTAGTTATCAGACGACCGAGGGGTGCTGGTTTCTAAAGGGGGACGACGAACTAATATCTGCTCGCTTGCTTTTTCTAGTTGTACTGATGCTTCGTTCAGGAGGACGGCCTGGTATGTGCCTGGTATCCTGCTTGTGGTTGAGAGACCAGAGTCTTGAGGGTAGGTAAATTGTCGATAGGAGCGTGGGAAGAAAGGTGGATGGATGGTATTTCTTCCCGACAGCTTAATGTACGAAGACAATGAAAATGGGAATTAAGTCGTGTCTCTGGTGACGCTAGTGGCGTTGAGAGTCTGAGTGGTACGACAGGTGATGTAGTTAAGTTCAAGGCTGTGTTTCGAACCCGTTCTTGCTGTGACAAAGAAAACAAAGGATCAAGACGTTGGTTGAGTTGGACAAGCCTGGTGACTGCCCTTGGTTTTATACAAACTACGTACTGTACCTCACCTACCTGCCGACTGGATACCTCCTGCCTGATATCCGGACCTTGGACCTTGGGTAGCTCCTTACTCGACAAATGATGATCCGGCGTGCTGATCACCGAGGTAGGAAGCCGCAACCCCGGCCTAGGTTAGGTATGTAGGTATGTATGTAGTATGTAGTATGTGTATATATGGGTATGTCCACGGATGTATTTAGGTATCTAACATTTACATACATACGTACCTACATACGTATGTACATGCTGGTATGGATATCAACATTGAAAGGTATCAAACTAACCGCCGGATCTGATTCCCGATAGTCACATCATTTTACGGTACCATCATCATACTACAAGTACCCTACCCACCGCTGTAGCGCCCTTTCCTTCGTTTATCTTCTGTCTTCTCCAATTCTCTTAGGTAATGATACGCGTACCGTATATCAGAACGTCTCTCCTCTCCTCTCCTCTCCTCTCCTCTCATCGCCAACTGCTACGGCGTGCTCGTCCCTGCTTGCCCCTGCTCGTCCTAGGTAAAGTCTGTTGGTTGCCTTCCGCTCGTATCCACAACTGATTGGTCACAGCATATGCTCCTGCAGGTAGCCAAGCGACCTTAAAGCACAAGGTTTGGGGCGGTGCAGCACCGGTCGTTGGCCGGACGGACAGAACCGGACAAAGAGGTGTGTAGAAATCTGAGAAGGAGGCGAGTGGCAGAGTGGCAGCCAGAGACATACATAACGCCATGAGCTATAGATTGTGCATGGGCAATCGGTTGGTTGTACTGTGATGGATGTGTTGTTGGTTGGGATGACCCTGGACGGCTGGATCGAATGTGATAGGTGATAGGTAACTACTGTATCTTCTTGCCGGCTTAGGAAAGAAAGGGCTGCCACGATTCGTCTGTCCCATGCTCCACGGATCGATCAATCAGGATCTAGAGATTGCACCGCGTCTGACGGTACTTCTGAGGTTGCTGGAGCTAGCACAGCCCTTCGTGCCCCTCCCCCGCTTTCTGCTAAACTATCTCGACTCTAGTCTTCGCTTTCCCTCTGATCTACACGGCGCTAGTAGGTAGTGTAGGATTGCAGATACCGTAGAACGGCATCCAAGTCAATACTGTGCTGTACTACGTATCGCAGCATAAATCACCGGACCATTTTGTTTCACCCAGCCATCGCCTCCCGCAGAGCTCCCCACCAATACCCCTATCTTTTTTCGGGGCTGGTTGGTTGGTTTTCGGTGCTCTGTCTTGAGGTGAAGGCCTCCTACATGAGTCTGCAATCTTCAACTTCGTATCGGGGATAATACGTGGTGGCTAAGCATGGCCAGTACCTAATGGGCGTGTGGCCTACATACATATGTATCCAAGTGCCCGAGGTACCTATCTACCTTGGGTACCTACATAGTATGTATGTAGGTATCTACTCGATGTACTATAATCGTTCTAGTCATATCAAAGCCAGCGTTGGGATGATTATGTCATAGTAACTAGTCCGAAGCTCTTAGTTTCGTGACGTCAGTAGATAATCGTCCTTCTACAGCCTGCAATATCGGTGCTGCATGAACCGAAACAGTCGATGGGTGGCATCTGTCATACGTAGAACATTGGCGATCATCCGGGGTCCTTCAGGATCTGCACCGTTCAAGATACAAAGCGTACGATGGATTGAAGGGACCACGTGAGTTCGTAGATATGGGATGCTCTCGCTCGTTGACGTGGAATTCTCCAGCATCGCGATATTGGTCGATTCTCCCGTATCAATCCACATCAGGTTGGTCTAGACCCTTGAGCCCTGTCGTGGAGGTTATGCATGCCTGGACTAGCCCGTGTAATTTCAGCTGTACTCGGAGGTAGGTTTATGCGCTCAGGAATCTAGGTAGCTAGGCGGATCATCAGTCACCTGATGAACATATCGAGTGATCTGACTTGCCGGAACTCGGAAACTGCATTCAAACCATGTGCCTACCTAGGTACTCAAAACACCACATCTCGTAATCTGCTAGTAATACCATTTTTGCATGACTAAGAGCCCACTGTCGAGGTATCCTGACTGTTGTTAGCGAGCCTACCCGGGAAGAGCGATTTGCTTAGGTAAGTAATTCAATCGTGGATTGGCAAAAACGGATACAGCAGCTGCTGTCACCTGGCCGTCTAGACCTTCGTCGACAGGTACCCTCAAAGTTTATGATAGACAAACAAGAACCCGACCGTCAACTGATTACCTAACCTACTAAAGCCAAAAATATCCGTACAAACATCGTAAACTTTTCATTGTGAGCTGTACTGAAACTGAATCAATCTTATTGTGGTCTGTGCTCGTCGTTTTGACTTTGCTTTTATCTCAAAACTACCGGCATGACTCACCAATAACCCTATGCTCTTTGAGTTCCGCCTCCTTACACGGCTCCGACCGAAAGCCTTGATACCAACTGCTTTTCCGTGTGTGCGGCGCCCGGGCCTCCTCATGTCCAAGAGGAAATCGGAGTTGTTAGAAGCTACCCTGGATATACAACAGCGGCCACACCAGATAAGAAAAATGGCTACACAACCAGCGACAGCTACGATCGAACTGACTCGCAAAGAGGCTCAACTCAAAGAGCTTCTTCTTGACACTGCCGACCATGTAACTAGATCAGGGGCTACAGCTGAGCCTGTCGTCCTGCGATGGGCCGGAGGATGGGTCCGGGACAAGCTACTCGGTATCGAGTCCCACGACATCGACACCGCCATCAACATTATGACTGGCGAAGCTTTCGCCTCAAAGATATGCGAGCTTTGCGAAAAGCCTGAGATGGTCGAGAAACACCAAATTACGAGGACCGACATAGGAAATCTACACAAGATTGCGAAAAATCCAGACAAGTCGAAGCATCTTGAGACTACTACTATCAGGTTGTTCGGGTTTGATGTTGACTTCGTCAATCTTCGTAAGGAGACATATACCGAAGATAGCCGCAACCCACAGATGGAGTTTGGTACCGCCGAAGAAGACGCACTACGCAGAGATGCCACCGTCAACGCCTTGTTTTATAATCTCAATACAAGCAAAGTTGAAGATTTCACGAGTGGACTGACGGATATGAAGTCAAAGCTGATAAGAACGCCGTTGGAACCTTTCCAAACCTTTATGGATGACCCTTTGCGGGTTTTGCGACTGGTCCGGTTTGCTAGTCGACTAGGATTTACTATTGATTCAGCAGCTGAGGAAGTCATGGGCGATGCTAAGGTCCTGGACGCGCTCAAGCTCAAAATCAGTCGCGAACGAGTTGGTGTGGAAATTGAAAAGATGCTTAAAGGTATGGCTCATTCCAAGAACTTCAATCTACCTATCTCTAATAGTGACTAGGAAAGGACCCCCGGAGATCGTTGCAGTACATCCATGATTTGGGCCTGTACCACACCATATTCACTGATCCAACCAAGTCAGACATGCCCTTACCGGATCTGTCTCTGTGGCGCAGTGCCTATGAATGTCTCGACTACCTTAGGAGCCAAGTATCCAGCTCTATCTTCAATGTCCTTGTCCAAACGGATGAGGCTTCATACTACGCCTGGACTCTATCTGCCCTAGCCCCTTGGGTACACGTGGGCGAGCCCATACTCACTGCCAAAGGCAAACCACTTCCTCCGTATATTACCTTGGCCGGGCGTGAGGGAATTAAAGCCCCAAATAAGTTGTGCGATCTTATTTCTGCAGCTCACAGAAATCGGGCAGATATCTTGGCTCTGAAGGCTGCAGTCGTTCAAAAGGCAGCTTATATCAATGAACGCGACAGATTCGGTATGGCTATAAGACTCTGGGACGCCAAAGGCGGTTACTGGCGACTTCAGGTATTGTTTAGCCTTTTTGTAGAGGGCATGCAGCGTTGGGAGTTGGGAAACCCAAGCTCTGGTCAGTATTCCTCTCAAACGGTATCATGTACTCTATATTCTAACCTACTACAGCAAGCAATGACAGCTTCCTGGGCGAATGGCAGTTATTCTTAGAGCATCTCCAGGTTTTAGATGTTTTGGATGCGCCTTCGCTGAAAAGAATCATTGATGGCAACCAACTCGCCAAGACTTTGCGCGTTAAGCCAGGGAAGTGGATGACAGGGGCCTTGGAAGTCTGTGTGGCATGGCAACTTCGTCACCCCGATGCCACCGACCCAGTAGGAGCTGTCGAAGAGGTTACTAGTAGAAGACAGGAACTAGGCATACCGTCCAGTTAAGAGATAGCTATGTGACTCAATCGATCTCCGTGGACACTGGCCATGATCCGAGCAACATATATAACTGGGCAAGTAAGTCCCCGCCTTCGTCGCCTTTCTGATGTGACTGACACTTTAACTGACAAGAACAAGAGATGGCGTACAAATTCAGACATCTGTTGCCCACCCTAGTGATTCAAACGAAAGGCGGTGGCGAATTAGTGTCTGGGAGTCGCGGCTTGTTGGGGGACAAAGCCATGTTCAAATCACCTTGAACAAAAACCATCAGTGAAGCGGGCGTCTTGATACTTCACTCGTTTCAGTTGGTACCGCAGAGACGGAACGGCGAAAGCCCCTAGGCAGGTTACTACAATCTATCGCCCTTGCATTCGTGTTACTGAACAACGATATGAGGTTCCCTTTCCGTCTGAGTAATAATTCTTGTCGTCCAATCAATCAGCGTTGTCTACCACTACCGACCAATCAAGTTTATCGTGTCAGAACCAGCACGCATGCTCATATATCCGAATGTCAGGTCCCCGTGATACTATTCAGTGCATCCAAGAACAAATGGCTGTGGATAGCCATACATCATGTGCACTCGAAGAAAGCATTATCTTTCAGTGCAATTTACTCGAGGCATTCGTCTCCCTTTTTGAGACGGTGACAATGTAATTTCCCGCCTTCCTCCCTTTGATAATTGATGTTACTAAGAAGGCGTATAAGAGAGTCGTAGTCCAACCTACAAAGGCTTGATTTTTTTTTCTATTCAATTAACATCCTGAACACCCTAATCAGTATTCCCTATATTGATTCTTTTCCCGAGTCTGGTACTCGCTTTCGTCGTTCATTTTTTCAGCATTACCGTATAGATCTCTTATTAAACCTCCGCCCTCGACACCATGCAGACACGACAGACCATCGCGGTAGCCTTGATGGCTTTCGCCAGCATCGCCAATTGCCAGATGACGCCTCTGGATGACACCGAATGTAGCCAGCCCGCAGCCACGAGTTCCATTAGTGACCCAAGCTCTTCGGCTGTCGTTTCGACATCCACCTCACCCTCTTCTAGTTCCGTCGTCGCATCAAGCACCCCCACTGGCTCCGCCGTGCCCATCTTGACATTCTCGTACACTGTGTCGTCGGCCTCCGCTTCTTCCGCCGCCGGGGAGACCACTAGCGCGGCAGTGACTACGTCTTCGTCATCTAGCGCCGCGGCCACGCCGACTTCGACCACAGAGGCAACAACGTCCTCCTCCAACCCAGCGCCCAGCGCGACCCCGTCCGGCGGCTCGCCTTCTTCCGGTTCGGGTCTCTCGGGTTCCTGTTCCCCGGATGGCATGTTCAACTGCGTCGCCGGGACGCAGTTCCAGCAGTGTGCCAACGGGGAATGGTCGCTTCTCACGCGTCTGGCGGGTACCAAGTGTACGGAGGGACAGTCGATGAACCTGTGGAGACGTGACGAGGATGACTCCGAGAAGCGCACGCTCCGGGGCCGTTACAAGAGCCATCGCAAGGGCGGCGGCCACAACCACCACATGATTGGCTGGTAATTGAATACCAGATAGAATAGTCCTAGCACTTTAGCTACCGGAAAACCAATATAAAGAGGGCTTGGCGGGCCTAGGTTCTCACCACCTTATGTAGTTCGAGAAGCAATTAGAATGACTTGGAAGCAATCTTCGTATTAATTTACATTACGCTGCGGTTTTTTCACTGGCTCCTGTCGTGTGCATGTATATACGTGGCGACTTGTAGTAAGGACACGTTGGACCATGAAGTCACTGGTGATACTACCCCCCTTTTCACCCAAACCCTTCGTATCCCGGCCGTATTTGAGTCCTCATATCTTATATCTGGTCGTTCTCCGGGGGGTTATGTTCTCTTGTATTGTCTGATCCTCATCTAGTTCTCGAATTACTTCATTTCATTTCACTCTATTTTAATGTCTTAGGTTGGTCTCATCAAGGAGAGGATCTGCTGAAAATAGACCGAGACAACGGACTTCTAACAGAATCTACAGTAAAGCTTCTTAACGTAGAGAAATTCAAGAGAACTGCTCGTAATATTATCAGATCAAAACTAGCCTAAGAACTCATAAGGTATAAAATAATGTGGGTTTATTTGATGGGAGTAATTTATCTTCTAGGTATTTATATACATATGCTATAGACGTGATTGCGTTATAAACTGAAATCAAAATCGAGACTCTCTTTTCGTTACTCCGTAAAATACGCCGCCGATGCTTTTTCATACATACACATTTACATATTAGTACAATCCTTTGGGCTGATGCTATTAAACAGACGTATCCTGGGATTCTGAACCAGACTCGGTGGTAGGCTTTGAAGCAGACTTCTCCGTGAAGATTTCCAACCCGCTCTCATCTTGCCTAACGCGGACACCAGCAGTATCACCGCGTCTGAGCTCTCCTCTAATAATCTTGTCAGCAAGGCCATTGCTGATTTCTGTCGTGATGAGGCGGTTCAGCGGCCGTGCACCGAATCTCGGATCATAGCCACGCTGGGCAAGCCATTCGCGCACCCCGTCGTTAACATTGAGCTTGATGCGTCGGTCGTCGAGGCGCTGTTGTAACTCACGGAGTCGGATCTCGACAATGTCGCGAAGAGCGTCAAGCTTTAGTCGTTTGAAGATAATGAAGGAGTCAATGCGGTTTAGGAACTCGGGTGCGTAATTGGCCGCAACTACGTCCATCACGGCTTTCCGCACATCTGAGCTGACATCGCCTTCCGGCGTCTCCGAGTAGTGGTGAATAGGGTTGTTGCCGACAAGTATGTCCGCCCCGAGATTGGACGTAAGAACAATTATCGTATTTCTGAAGTCGACCTTGTGTCCCTGGGCATCCGTTAGGTAACCTTCATCGAGGACCTGCAATAGTAGGGACGATATATCTCGGTGAGCTTTTTCAAACTCGTCGAAAAGAAGAACCGCATATGGCTTCCGTCGCACCGCCTCTGTTAGCTGGCCAGCATCGTCGTAACCAACATAACCCGACGGGGCTCCGATGAGCCTTGAAATCGTGTGCTTTTCTTGGAACTCGCTCATGTCGAATCGTACAACTGCTTGCTCGGTCGAGAACAGAAAACTAGCCAGTTTTTTACACAATTCAGTTTTACCGACACCAGTAGGACCCAAAAAGAAGAAGCTTGCCAAGGGCCTGTTATCTCCGCTGAGACCAGCGCGTTGCATTCTCACTGCGTTGGCAACAGCTTTCAAAGCCTCATCTTGTCCTCGAACCGACTCCCGAAGGGTATCCTCCATGTTAATGAGCTTTTCGACGTGACCGGACGTAAGCTTCGTCACAGGTATGCCAGTAACCCTTGAGACCACGGTCGCAATGTCATCGGCCGTAACAGAATCATGAATCAGGGTGCCGGGGCCTTGGGCATCTGAGTCTCTCTCGCCATCTTTTGGTAGCTTGCTCTCAAGGTTGGGGATTACTCCAAAGCGGAGTTCGGAGGCGCGGGCGAAATTCCCACTTCTCTGAGCGTGCTCCAGATCAATGCGCGCCTTATCGAGGTCTTCTTGCACTTTCTTCAAGGCTTCAATCTGACCCCTTTCTTTTTCCCACCTTTCAGAAAGTATTTTCTCCTCCTCTTGAAACTTCCGCAGGTCTGACTCTAGCTTCTCTCGGCGTTCTCGACTTGCTATGTCCTTTTCCTTCCGCAGACTTTCCAACTCGATCTGGATGGTCATAATCTTTTGGTCAAGACGCATTATATCCTCAGGCTTGCTTTCCTGTTGTAGTCGTAAGGAGCTAGCCGCTTCGTCCATAAGGTCGATTGCCTTATCCGGGAGAAATCGGTCGGTTATGTAACGGTTCGAATAGGTCGCGGCCGCCACAAGTGCACCATCTGTAATTCTGACACCATGATGGACCTCGTACTTTTCTTTAATACCTCTGAGAATGCTGATAGTGTCTTGCACGCTGGGCTCATTGACCAGGATTGGTTGAAAACGCCGTGCTAATGCCACATCCTTCTCAATCTGCCTGTATTCGTTGAGTGTGGTAGCACCACAGCACTGTAGTTCGCCTCTAGATAGCGCGGGTTTGAGCAGATTGGAAGCATCGATTGACCCTTCGGCCTTGCCAAGACCCAGCAATATATGTAATTCGTCGATGAACAAAATAACTTCTCCGTGGGCTTGCTCAACTTCGGTCAAGACTTTCTTTAACCGCTCCTCGAAGTCGCCTCGAAACTTGGCGCCTGCAATGAGAGAACCGAGATCCAAAGATATCACTCTCTTGTTCTTGATGCTCTCTGGAACGTCTCCCCGCACTATGCGTAAGGCTAGGCCTTCTAATATGGCCGTCTTTCCCGTACCAGCACTTCCAATTAATACTGGATTGTTCTTGGTTCGTCGAGATAGTACTTGGATTGTCCGTTGTATTTCGCCGTCTCTCCCAATGACCGGGTCGAGCTTCCCATCTCTTGCTTTCGCCGTCAAATCGACACCGTATTGTTCAAGCGCAGGCTTTTCCGGCTCGCCGCCGAGATCCATGCGGTGAGTGCCGCCAGGTGGATGGGGCCGGCCATTCGAGTAGGCCCGCGACGCATATATAGGTAGAGATATACGAGCGCTTCTGGGTATTGCAGCGGGGAGTGCAGCCCTAACACGAACTGAGAGGTTTGCATCAGACCGTCCAAATACTCTTGATGCCGCCGCGAAGGACCGCCGCGACGACAAGACAAGATTCCGCTTAGGCAGCATAGTAAAAATTAGGACATAGAAACAATTGTAAGTTTGGCGAAAACGTCACATGGTTTACAGGAAAGAAAAGAATAGAACGCTTAAGTACCTAGTGTGGGACAACCGCCACACTCCCGATCATGTTGTCGTCAGGAGCTCGTCGAGAGCTTTCTGGAAATGCCTAGATTGGTGCTCAGCTACCCCGGTCAGTCTTTGTACATAGTATACTGGTATACTACGTGCATGTGCTGTAGCTGCCGTATCGATAAGATAAAAGCACTCTAGGCAGGAACACTGGCCTCCACCTTGGAAACCACCTGAACCGAGAGGGGCAAAGGATGCGGAGTCAAGGTCTAGGCTAGCTAGCGCCTGTTGCTGTAGCGCACCGTGCCAACCTAGAGCCTAATTACTGGCCCAATCTCCTTAGCACTGGACTTGCTCTTGGAAAAAATTCGAAAATACAGATTTCATCTCCTCTTCCTCTACCTACTTAACGTGCCCCACCTACCCTTCCTTTTTTTCCTCCTCATTCTCATTCTTCACAGGCAGTTCTCTTCTCCTCGTCCCTTTTTCAAGATACCCTCACTTGTTTCACTTCGCCCACGCCAAATTCCTTCTCTCACTCTCCATACGCCATAAGCCAAAATGGGTTTCATTGATCTCCTCACCGACAGTGGTCTGACCTGTAAGTTGAGAGTGTCGCATTAGTCTCGGGTTCGTTGCTTCGCAGACCGTGTCGGGCAATGTGTTTCCAGCATCTTGCCCAACTGCATGAACAGCATATTGCGCCGTGATCGGTTCTGGAAAGCTAACAGGGTAACCAGTGCTCACCGGCTGGTTGGCCACTCGATCTTACATTATTGGGTAGGTCGCAGGGATTTTATCGTCGGCGCTTCCCCTGTTTTCCTGATCCACCGTCAACCCCCTCAATAACCACCTTTTCTGTTTCCCCGCCATTATGATGAGAACATTGGTCCGTGTTTCTGAGCAGCTTAAGACCCTGTCAAAGGAGGAAACACACAATAGCACTCTGTGCAACTCTGAATTAGCAGCCCATTCCCTTATTTTTCCTGCGCTTCTGTGGGAGTCATCCATCTCGCCGTGACCGTTGCTGACTTGGGCACCAAGACAAGGTCCCTCTCAAGCCGATGTTGCCGTCTTTAAGGCCATCAAATCTGCCCCTGATGCCGCCAGGTACCCCCATGCCGCCAGATGGTACAAGCACATCGCCTCTTTCGAGGATGAGTTCGCGACTCTGTCCGGCGATGCGTCGAAGCCCTACACTGCCTACGGCCCCGATGAGGCTGAGGCCACTGAAACCTCCGCAAAGGCGCCGGCCGCTGAGGAGGGAGGTGATGAGGACGAAGTCGATCTATTCGGCAGTGACGACGAGGAAGAGGATGCTGAGGCCGTCCGTGTTCGTGAGGAACGTCTAGCTGCATACCGAGAGAAGAAGGCTGCCAAGCCTAAGGTAGCTGCTAAGTCCGTTGTCACACTAGATGTTAAGCCCTGGGGTAAGTTCTTTCATATCACCCGCGACACTCTACGCTATTCGCTAACCGAGCCGTTGCTAGATGACGAGACCGATATGGTCGCCCTCGAGGCCGCTGTCCGAAGCATCGAGAAGGACGGTCTAGTTTGGGGTGCCTCCAAGTTGGTACCTGTCGGTTTCGGTATCAAGAAGCTGCAGATCAACTTGGTCATTGAAGACGAGAAGATCTCGCTCAGCGACCTTGAGGAGGAGATCCAGGCCTTCGAAGACCACGTGCAGTCCACCGATGTCGTAAGTATTATCACGATCTACTTTTATCACATACTCTAACAACCTCCTCAGGCTGCCATGCAGAAGCTATAAACGATTAAAGAGAAAAACTGGCATCCAGCAAAAAAAGAAAAACCCACATTAACGTATTGCATGAGAGAACGACATTAAAGCTGCGGGCAATAATGTTTGATGATTGTAACGAGGCTTGGGTAGTGGCGATGAATCAGGGGCAAAAAACTCCAAAAGGAGCTTCATATAGAAAGCGACGGCTACGAACTTAAGGCTAGGGTGCCATCATGAATGACCAACTCTGAACAATGACAATGGTTTTCTATGTGCTACACATTAAGCGCTATCTATCATCGCCTAGGGGACGCCTCGTGCTGCCTAGACTAGGTATTAGTTGTTGTAAGTGATAAACGCCTTAACTCACCCTTCAATATTATTGCCAGTATCAAGCTGTCACTTTCGAAGTTAGACCTAACTTTAGACAGTCTTCATTGGTACTATTATAATAGAATCAATGCGACGGAGCTCTCCATATGTCACTTTATCTAAACCCCTTTTCGTAAGCTATCTCGTTACCCTAGGCCTAGTGAGCTGGTTATTTATTCCCAAGAAATCATTTTTTTCTCAATTTTCAACTTCATTATTATCCGTGGCAAAATACGGGCCACAATCCAGGATTTGGATTTAATGGTGGAAGAGGCGGATATTCTGCTCTACGAAAACGATACCGAGCTTCTCGGCAGTCTCATACACGGCGGAGTCGTTTTGGCTGCCGCTAGGTGCCGCGATGTACTTGGCACCGGAGCGATGTGCGCGGTAAATGTTGTCGATGAAGGGGAACTGAGTAATGCGCATTAGCAGGGTGAAATATCGTGTGTTGCAGGAAATGGACATGTGACTTACGAAAGCGTCACTCGAGACGCCGACGTCTCCAAGTTTGCTGAGCCACTCATTGCGTTCCTCCTCGGAGAATGCCGCAGGTACCTCCTCAAAGACGGCCTCGAATTGCTCACGCTCCGGACCCGACTTAGGTAGTTCGCCACTAACTAGTAGATCGATTGCGTTGCTCTTGTCCGGTCGCTTGGTGCCCTTCTTCCATTTGATGCCAAGAACCCGGGGGTGGAAGCGGAGCCACCAGTTGTCGGCCTTATCACCTGCAAGACGAGTGCAATGGATACGAGATTGCTGCCCAGCGCCCAGTCCAATGACCTGGCCGTCCTTGGCGTAACAGACTGAGTTACTTTGTGTGTATTTCAGGGCGATTGTGGCAACAGCTAAGTCTCTAGCGGCTGACTCTGGGATGGTGAAGTCCTTTGGTGTCACAGTCCGCTTAAACGAATCGGGTGAGATCTCAACGTCGTTACGATGTTGGGCAAGAGTGATGCCGTAGACAGTCCTAGTCTCAATGGTGTCGGGCTGGTACTCGGGGTCCATTTGAAGAACAAGATACTTGCCTCCTTTTTTCTTCTTCAGGATTTCGAGGGCAGCATCCTCATACCCAGGCGCGATGACGCCGTCGGAAACCTCTTTAGAGATGATGCTAGCCGTAGGGACATCGACGATATCGCTTAGAGCAATGAGATCTCCGAAGCTACTCATGCGATCAGCGCCGCGGGCACGTGCATAAGCTTGGGCGAGGCCGGAACTTTCAATGCCCTGGATATCGTCAACGAAATACACCTTGCGCTCGTCCGCACTTAGCGGCACACCGATTGCGGCACCTGCAGGTGATACGTGCTTGAAGCTCGCGGCAGCGGGCTTTCCCAACGCCTTTTTCAGCTCCTTGACTAAGGCCCAGCTGTTCAAGGCATCTAGCAGATTGATATAACCGGGTGATCCGCCTAAGACCTTGAAAGGAAGATCCGTGGATGACGTATATGCGGCGGCAGGTTTCTGGTGAGGGTTGGCGCCATACCGGAGGGCCAGGTGTTGTTGGCCGTCGGCGTAGCGTGAGCGGAAAAAGGCTGATATGTGGGTGTCATAATCGGCCGTGTGCTCAAAAGCCTTCAGCGCATACGTGTTGCGGCTAGATTCCTTGATCTCGCCCTGTTCCAGTTCCTTTAGGAAGGCAGGATAGTCCCGGGGGTCACTGAGAATAGTAACGCGGGCGTGGTTCTTTGCGGCTGCTCGGATGAGGGTGACACCGCCGATATCGATTTCTTCGACGGCCTCGGGGACTGTAACGTTGGGCTTCGCGATGGTGTCCTTGAAGGGATACAGGTTGCAGATGACATAGTCGACTTTATCAATGTTTTGTTCTGCGAGGTCCTTCTCATCGGATTCGAGGTTACGAGCGAGGATACCGGCGTGAACCGCTGGGTGTAGGGTCTTCACTCTCCCGGAGAGCATCTCGGGAGCTTTTGTGATGGCTGAAATGTCCCTTTCAAGATGTCAGAACCGATGCGCAAGACTGATAACAACAACAACAATAACACGACCACTTACTCAACAGGGAACCCAGAATCGCGGATCATCCGAGCGGTGCCGCCGGAGGCTAGGAGTCGGACATTCTGCTGAATCAGGCCTTTGGCTAAATCCAAGAGACCTGTCTTGTCATAGACAGAGAGGATGGCAATCCTCTGAGACATGGTGTTAATAGGTGTCTTTGCGGTTTGCGACTCAGTCGTGTGTTGCAAGTCAGGAGACTAAGTGAAAGCTATCGAAGTCGGCACGGATCCAGTTTATATGTTATGCTGGTTCACAACGGAAGAGTCCTTACTTTTAGCTTCGATATACCACGTCAACAAGCTTGAAAGGCTTGTATCAGAATGCGACAAGAAATGCGTAGCCGGCACAGACAAGTAGGCGCAGCAGCTGGACGAGGACTATAAAATTTCGTCGCGGGGTTCAATCAGCTCAGCCAATTCAACCCCACCAAAATTTCACGGTGCCTGTCCGATAGCTGAAGGACCCCGCAGGCACCGTTGCCGGAACCTCAACCCCACCTCGGCCAGAAGGCAGGAAGGTTTGCCCCTCCAAACTCAGCTTAACAGCAGTTTTTGGCTTCAGCCCCACCTGCCTATTTCATATATATAGGTAAGTATTCACAATAGGTACGTACAGAGGCAGTGTCCAAAATCGAACACGTACACCGTGCTAGATCTACAGATTATCCAATTGGGCACTATATTTCTTTCAACTGTGTCTTTACCTAGGTAGGTACTGTAATACCTTAGGTATTTAGAGGTTTTGTCCGAGGGTTATAGGGGATTAGGACTCCGGAGCCCGTACCGTGTTAATGACCCACAGATCTACGTTACCAATGCAAATTCGGGTCTTGGCGTAGCCTAGGTAATTTTGGCCTCGCTCACTGTACCTACCTAACCCCTCCAAACGCGCTTGCTGTTGGACTAGAAGCGCGTTTCGAATAATCGATTTACCTACCTACCTACCCAAGGCACATATATAGAAGCACCTCTAGCCTGTCGCTACCTGGGTATCTACCTAACTTCGAAGGAGAGTCATTCTGCCCCAGCTACAACCCACTGACCTGTGTGCGTCATTCTCCAAATCCGTACCTCTACAACCATGTACGGCGATCTTGGAAACAAACTCGTGAGTTGCCACAACTATTTCCGGTCAGCTACTGAACTCGGCCTAACAAATGCAACAGGTCCAACAGGCCAAACGCACCCAGAACTTAGCCCATTTGCCGCCCTATCAAACCGAATTAGTCCGCGCCGTTACTCGGGAAGTGCGCGATCTAGACAAAGATGTTGCTGCCCTATTGGAACCTTTCCAGGGTTCGTTCCACCCCAACGATGACCAAGCCGTCGCATGCACCCTACTCGTGAACCACTTATCGATGCGAAGAAATAAAAGGTGTCTACTCGGTTACCATCACACGCGAACAGACAAACTTGAGCAGTTGGTATGGAGAGGCTATGATGTGGTTGACTTGGCTGGCCAGCAAGTTAGAGACGGCTCGGGAAACGCCGGCGGCGCGCCCAACATAGCAAACGGTGGTGGAAGCATGAACAATCTGAGCCCGCAAGAAGAAGATTATGTTCGGCAGTACAGCGATCTTCTTGCCGCATACAAAGGGCAGTGGACTGACATTGATTTGACTGGAAGTCTCGAACCACCACGAGATCTATTCATTGATGTACGGGTCTTAAAGGACGCTGGTGAGATTCAGACAGAATACGGGTAAGCAATACGGCAACGATCCCTCTCGTTTACTGGATAGTCACTTACCGCCTCGTTAAAGAGCTATTACCTTGACGAAGAATAGTCAATTCTATGTCCGGCAAGGGGATGTCGAACGTCTAATCGCACAAGGCTATCTACAGAAGCTCAGCTGACCAGTTGAGTTGAGGAGGAGTTGGTCGTTGTGCTAATTACCGTCAGCCAGACACTTTTTGGGTCTGTGTGTGTCTCTGCACTCAGTCCTGACCGAATCAATTAGAGAGCGGAAACGACCAAATTTGTAAATACACAGTTCCTGCTGCAGAAGACCTTCGGTAGATTGCATCGTAACCCACCACGGTGCTACAGGTCAAGGTCTCAGGCAGGCGTTGGGCTGCCTCTGACACCCGGCATCGGATGTTGATGCACTTTTTAGCTGTGCGACTGGAATGCTGACTGGTGACGAGGCGCAGCAACCGAAGTATACTCTATACCTATGTCAATGCTCTAGCCGAGCACGAGACCTCCCTTTGCAGAGGGATTGGTCACGGTTCTCGGGCTACTACCCTGGTGAATTCATCCAAGGAAAGCACACCATGAGCACGATGCAGATGGCGCCGTATTCACGCAGACGCCCCTCCGCCTTTTCAATTTCACGCAGCGATCAACCCCCTCAAATACCGTTCTCTCAATAATGCAGGGTTACGTGGGCGTTTTACCCCTACGGCGGAGATTGAATTTTCATAATTTTAAATATTTGATCGTGCGGGGAACGTGTCCAAACATACACCTGACACCGGGTTCTCTTTTGGTGTTGCGTTCTGTTGCATTCAGCTCGCAGTTCAAGAGGTTCGCGGAGGCCAATAGGGACTCTTACCTGAGGCCCGTCCCGCGACGATTGCCGATGTTGGGGAACTAGCGAATGCCAAAGTTTCGTTGTACGTAACACGATGCAAGGTCTCTGCATCCACCTACAAGGTTGAAAGCCGGTGGCTCCAACGGTCGCTGTGCAGTACAGTCCTGTACCTACCATGCCTTTTAAGTAGGTCAACACTGCAATACATGGTGCGATATCCGCGCAAGATTACATATAGATATGTGCAGGCCCGTGAAGTAGCCATCCCAGCGATGCCCTCCAGCTTCATAAAGATCAAGTTTACCGTTACTATTACGGACTTGGATAGCAGAGCAATTAGAGGCTTTTGAGTAGACACCTATTCGAAAAAGTAAAACAACGAGAAACAAACGGCCAAGGGGCGCGCACGTGCAAACTAGCGTAAACATCCAGATACTACCTATCCAATAGAGGAGAACTACTGCACAACGTCCATGAGCCGCAGGCTGCGCAGGGATCGAGCGTGGTAGCGCAGTGGACGCAGGTTGAATTCGCCAATGAGATTCCAGATCGATTTCTGCATCCAACTTCACCTAACGTCTGATGATGCATCAGACTATGACATCTGCACCAATGGCACAGTATGGCTACCCGTATTTTATTTCAGACCGAGAATTGTTGGAGAAAGTCGTGGGGCTTCATGGGTTTGGCGGCGTTGAGAGGTCTTTCAGGGTCGTATGAATGAATGACTAGACAAACTACATCCAGTCACTGATCGACGAACTCGACGCAACGATTGCCTGTAAGGTCCCCCGGTGGATTACCACATCGCATCGGTAGAAAATGCAACCTGCGCGAGGACCATGAGTTCCGTACGGGAAATTGGACACGAGACCGGCAGCACTGGCTTCAGCCGATCGTTGCAAGCCTTGAAGCACGCCACAAGGGAAATACTGACGAGACGTGACGACATGTTGTCGAGGAGCAACGTACAGCCTATGGAAATGATGTTTTTCCTGTGTGTTAGTGCCTCATGCGGAAAGAAGCATAATTGGCGACGGCAGTCGGTGTGTATAAGACATACTATGTAGGACGATGGTCCCGCAAACGCCACATGCACGCCTGCAAATCGGAAATATATCATAGACCGTAGCTTGGAATAAAGCTGACATCTAGATACTACCTAGGTGAGACGCCTACCGAGGTATGGGCAGGTATGGTACCTTATAATAATCACATTTGAGTCTTGAGACATGATCGACCCGGACTCTTCTCAGATGCAGGTGACGCAAGTTCTAGTCTAGATCTCTGCTGTAAGTACGGAGTACATACAGTACGAATTGTCGCGAGAATTCCCCGTCTCCTGCCCGTCGAAAACCGAGAGCCTCTTAGCGCGGGTCCGCGGGTCACTTTCAAATTTTTATCAAGCTCGGTTCGCCCCATCGTCTCCATCATCTGCAAGACATGCAGCCAACCGGTGTACCCAAGTATCTTCAAAACCGACTAGTCTACATCCATGCTTGGTACAGTACCTCTAGTGTCCATATATTCTAAAGCTATTTGAAGACGCAAGCCGCTACCTATTTATTTAGCTTGGTGACATAGTCGCCATCGTCGATCCAATTGTTCAATCCGACGAATCCTCTTCACTTTCATTTTGCGCTTTTAGATAAGCAAACTACTTATCTCTCTTTCGAGATTATTACGTGATGTTTTGACATCCTGCTTCCCGTTTGAAACCTTACTCAACCACCTCACCTACACAAGGTCCTATGTACACACATGCACTTAGCTTATCTTAAGCTTCGATATCACATGCACTTGCTTCACTATGCACCATAGCAACGTTTAGCCATCCGTCCCAACTAGAGGTCCCCACCGTACGATTTCTGTGTCTCTAGTCGGGTTCTGTAGATGACTATACGTGTCTCTCTACTGTAGATACCCACTCAACCGGCTTCACTTCACATATCTCTTAGTGAGCCGGCTGTCGTCACCTCATGTAGATTACCTTCTAATAACCCCAGCGCCACCACGGCCATGTCTGTCCCATCATTTGGCTTTACCTGGGCTCGGAGGTCGCCCTCTCTCAGTTCGCACCCGGACGAGGGAGAATTTGCTCATGGCAGCGGCCAGGAACCAGCCCATCTTGCATCAGGCCCAGCCGATTCAAGACAGCTCTCATCTTCCTTCGGTCCATCCAATCACCGAGAGCCAACAAGGTCTTTTATACCTGGTTCTGTACAAGACCATCTCTGTGTGTTCTCAGCCCTTCTAGATGCAGAGTCCGTCCTCGTCCCTTCTAATATGTCATGTTAGCGCCCCTTGACAGTGCTGGATTCGCCCGGAGTGTTCGCGAGGATACCGCTCAACTCGCTTCATACATTCTAGCCGACAAGGAAGACAAGAAAAATGCTTCTTTCCTCACCCAAAGATCATCTAATTCATCACCGCTGAGCTACGACCGCATACTAAACGATGATACTCACCATAACCATACCGACAGAATAGAAGAGGTTTCGGAGCCGCCTTCGCCTGACAGTGAGACAGACGACGCGGAGGATGTCGGTCCTTCCATGTTGACGAGCATGCTTCGACGATCTCCCCCCGAGGATCTCCCACCATCCGCTTTTATAGACCATAGCACGTACAACAGCAGGTTACGGAGTCCACGTTCCGTGAGCACAATGTCACTGAACACCACAGAATCAGCCGAGCCAAGCCGAGGCGCGAGCGAAGGCGCATCTGAGGCAACACCCTTGCTGGGCCCTAAGTCACATAGATCCCGATCCCCAGTTGACCTGGAGGACCTCGAAAACCAGAAGCCTCAAAAAAAGAGATGTAGTCGGACGTCAATAAGAGAAGCGGCTAGGAAAAGGATACGCCGTCTTGGCGTTGCCATAAATCCAAAAACGTGGGACAAGAAGACGATCTGGGATAAAGCCGTCATAAGCCCTTTACATTGCCTGCCAGCCGTGATAGTAGGATTGCTTCTTAACATTCTGGACGCTCTTTCATATGGTGAGTTACCTCCTCGTTATCTTAGGTAGCCCCCGCTAATGACTTGCAAGGCATGATTCTGTTTCCTCTAAGCAATCCTATTTTCGCGAGCCTGGGCCCCGCCGGGATTTCAATATTCTACGTTAGCACTATCATCGCACAATTAACATTCTCAACCGGGAGTATATTCAAAGGCGGTGTCGGGTCAGAACTTGTAAGCACGACTGTATGTTTACTTGTACCGTACTAACCAGACTTAGATTGAAGTCGTTCCTTTCTTCCACAGCATGGCAGGTACAATAACTGCTGTCGTGGGTGAAGACAAGCCAGATGCTGTTATTGCAACCACAATCACGTCTTTCGCGATCAGCTCGATGCTGACAGGCCTCGTTTTTTATTTAATGGGGCGATTTAAATTAGGGTACATAATAGGCTTCATTCCTCGTCACATCCTCATCGGATGTATTGGTGGAGTGGGCTGGTTCCTTGTTGTCACAGGTTTCGAAGTATCGGCTCGACTGGGCGAATTCCACTACGACCTAGAAACAGCTCGACGACTATTTGAAACGGACACACTTCCTCTTTGGTTGATCCCCCTTGCTCTCGCCATTCTCCTCTTTGGACTACAGCGAAAACTCACATCTCGCTACGTCTTACCAGCTTATATTCTCTCTATTCCTTTTGTTTTCTATTTTGTTGTGCTATCGTTGGACAGCTTGAGTCCTGAACACCTCAGACAAACAGGATGGATTTTCGAGGCACCTGAGGCCGGCCAGCCTTGGTGGTACTTCTGGACACTCTACAGTAAGGTCTAACGTGTCAATTGCCACTCCGATTATACTAACTCGAAGCTATAGAGTTTGAACTAGTTCATTGGGGCGCCATCATAGACACATTGGGAGCCATGTTTGCCTTGACCTTTTTCAGTCTATTGCATGTCCCTATCAATGTTCCTGCATTGGCACAGAACGCAGGTGAAGACAATTTGAAACTAGACCACGAGCTTAAGCTTCATGGTGTTTCTAACTTTATCTCCGGACTTGCAGGTAGCATACAGAACTACCTGGTGTTTGCGAACACCATATTCTTCATGAGGTCAGGGGGCGACAGCCGGCTAGCTGGCTTCCTTCTGGCCGCGCTAACTTTTGTGGTGATGACTGTTGGGCCAGCAACTATTGGTTTCATTCCCGTAATGATGGTCGGAACACTAATATTTGTTCTTGGATTTGAATTGATGTTGGATGCTTTAGTAGCACCACGGCGGAAGTTGAAGTTGGTCGAGTACCTAACAGTAAGTCCTTGATAGCGCGGCTCTTTTAAACCGATGTTTGTTAACCTCATTTGCAGATAGTAGTCATTGTGCTGACTATGGGCATCTACGACTTCGTGGTTGGTATCTTTGTTGGCATAATTCTAGCTTTCGTTTCTGCCATCTTCCATGCATCGCAAGTATCTGCGATTCGAGCGACATATACGGGTGACCAAGTTGGGTCAATGGTTCGGCGCAACCCTTCGCAACATGATTATCTCCACGAAGTTGGGACACAGACATACATTATCAAATTATCAGGCTTTCTCTTTTTCGGGACCATCGTTGGCGTGGAGGAGAAAATTCGGGAGCTGATTTCCGATGATGCATTCAAGCAGCGCCCTATCAGTTACATGATTCTCGACCTACGACATGTCACGGGTATTGATTTCTCGGCTGCCGAAGGATTCAAGACTATTAGTAGGTTGCTACACGGTAAAGGTGTGCATTTACTCGTGAGCGGTAAGGACGCTGGAAGCAGCGTGGGTTTAGATTTGAGAGCAGTCGGCCTCGGATCCGATGACATCGATGTCAAGTTTATGCCCGACTTAAACTCGGCACTTGAAAGCTGCGAAAACGAACAGCTCAAGACTTTCTACGCCAATCAAGAGGCGTTGAGAGTAACTCGGCCATCACCTTCCAAGAATCTCGATGTACCAAAGAACAGCTCCTCGGCTCAAGCCTTCGACTTCCTATCACAGTCACCACGGAGGCATCATCTACATGAGGCAGCAAGAAATGTACTAACACAGCAAGAGGTTCGACGTACAACGAGATGGCAGAGCATAAGCGAGCCTCTTAGACTTATGCTACAGGTCAGCACCCTAGATCTCCTATACCCTATTCTTATGAGGATCGCGAGTGGCCTAATCAAGGGTTTCTCTGCTCCTAATACTCCCGCAAGCTCCTTAGACCTTGATATTGTTTTTCGGACATTATAATCGCTCACACTAGTTTTATAAATATAGGTCTTCCATAACGTAAGCCAGAAGAATGAAGACTTCTGGTTCCGATCTAAACCATACTTTTCCCGCAAGGAGTTTTCAGCTGGTACAGTCCTATATCACCGTGGAGAAAAGGCCAACGGCTTCTACTTGCTGGAGAGGGGCGAGCTACATGCTGAATATGAAACACCACAAGGCCATTTATCGGAGCCAATCGTCCAGGGTACCACGTGCGGGGAACTGCCTTTCTTTTCAGAGACGTCTCGTACCGCTACCGTTCGCGCCGTCAAGGACAGCGTAGTCTGGGTCATGGACACCGATAGCTGGAACCGACTGCAGGACGAAGAAAACGACGTTGCACAGGAATTACTTCGTGTGTCGCTCAAGCTGACGACGGAGAGGATGAACGCTATGACGAATTATATCTCGGCCGTGGGAAATTGATCTGAGGAAAATATGATATCCATCCACCCACATCTTACCAATTGTGGTATTGCTATATGGGATGGAGAACATTGAGAATCTATCGCATAGGTAGGGCTTACGTTTCTGTACGAGTGGAAAGTTTGGCTCGACATTTGTGGCGTTGGATCAGCATGCTATGTCTATAACCGAAAAGCACTCGTGATTTAGGCATCTTTTGCCTGCACTAAAAATTCCGTGAAACGGGAGATTGTGCAAGACGGGAAGCTTGTAAGAGCCTCGCATTAGCCAGTAAATAAACAGTCAGCTAAGGAAGAGTCTCCGCTTGGAGAATTCAACCGCCTATTGAATTAAGTTGTCAATTTTTTAATGTTGAACAGGGTTGTGACCGGAACCCCCCATGAATCTGAAGTTAGAGAGAGCGTGCTATTGTGAGAAGTAAACAGCACTGGCTTTCTTCCTGATAGCCTACTATATCTAGACTTGTGTCACTACATTAACTAGCCTCTCCTTTCCCTACTCTCTACATGATCAATACTTGTAAGCCATGACCATGTTGCTACCAAAGCTGCAAGAGAAATAATAGATCAGGTTTTTACTTCGTTGCTGATACCCTGACCCTGGCTAAAAGGAGTCAATCTAAGTCCCTGCTTCGCCCGGAGCTTAACTTTAGATGTTCTAAAGAGGAGCAGTAAATTCCATAAACCGACATCCCGGGCGGTTGAAGGAAGCTTGAACACTCAACTCCTGGATAGTACAACATGTTACGGTTGTGTTCGTGGCTAATTGAAATGCTTAGGCCCACTGGTATTGGGGCTTTGGGTGGTGTGCTTATAGGTTTTAGGTTTCTATTTGGCTTGGGGGAGCCGTCGAGGATGAATTTATCTCCCATTTATGTTCTCCCCTTTCTGATAAGGGTTGCTGGCGGTACTTATGGTTGTGGGGTGTTGCTGTACCGGCATATTCTTTATCTCAGGCTGCACCGCGGAACTGAACCCGCGCTGGTGACCAAGCAATGTACCGTCATGACAGTACTATAGCAAGCAAAAGATTCCCACAGCACGCAAAGAACAGGGCTCTATAGCCATTTCCAAACTATTTCCCTAGATTACTGCGGAAATGTTGGAAGGGTCTTAGTCTATTGCAAGAAAGTATGAATAATCACCCAGCAGATTTAGCGCGCACAGTTCCGCGCCTGCTTATGAAGAGGCTCCATGGCAAGTAAGCATCGCGGAACGAGAGTGTTGGCATTCTCTCCTGATGCTCAAATCGACGAGTTCGAGCTCGTGAAGCTCAAAGGATGATGAACATATATAAGGATGGACGAGAGTTGTTCTCGAGACGCTCTTTCGATATGCCCACCAGCCTTCACCATCAACCACACCGAACTACCACCTATCAAACAAGATCTCTTCTACTCTGGCCTTGAGACAATCCGCTACTTATTCCCCCCTTTTATTTAAGTCTCGTCCATCCCAGTTACCACAATGAACTACACCAAGACCAACCACTCGGCCCCCTACGGCTCCATCTCGCCAAAGCTGCCCGCCCTCTCGGCGGCGGCCAAGAGCGTCCTCATAGCCGGGGCCTCGAGCGGCATCGCGCAGGCCACGGCGCGGGCCTTCCTCGAAGCAGGCTGCGTGCGACTCGCGCTCGTCAGCCGCCGGGTGGATCTCCTCTTGCCCCTGGTTTCCGAGCTGAAGGCGCAGTATCCTGAGGCCAACGCCGTGACGTTCGCGGCGGACATCCAGGACACCGCGGCGCTCGAGGCCGCCTTTGCGGGCGCACGAGAGGCGTTCGGGGCGGGATCGTCCATAGATGTCGTCGTCAACTGCGCCGGCTACCAGCCCAGCCTCGCGCCCGTCGCCGGAAAGGACCAGGGCGACCTGAGAGAGTGGTGGAGCGGGTTCCAGGTCAACGTCCTCGGCGCGGCGACGCTTGCGCGCGTCGTCGCCTCCCGGGCTAGCCCCGACGCCGTCGTGCTGCAGCTCGGCACGGCTGGCGCGTTCTTCCCCGCCCAGCTGCCCAGTACGTCATTCCCCTGAGTGGTTTTTTTTTTCGGTCTAGAGTAATATTTAATTTCTAATGCGTGAATTTTGTACAGTGTCCGGGTACGCGGTCAGCAAGCTGGCTCTCGTGAAGCTCATGGAGTATTTCGGGGCCGAGAACCCGCGCCTACGCGTGGTTACGGTGCACCCGGGTATCGTGCCGGGTACCGAGGGTGGGAAGAGGATGGTTGCGCAGTCGGGTTTGGACTGGCCTGGTGATGATAGTGAGTCCTGTGTCTTTCTGCTCTTGTGAGATTTCATCTGCTAATAGCGTCAACCCGTGGTATCTAGTTAACCTACCGGCGCACTTCCTGGTCTGGGCTGCTAGTGACGAGGCCAAGTTCCTCAAGAACAAGTTTGTATTTGCCAATTGGGATGTTGATGAGATGAAGGCCAGGGAGCAGGAGATTGCGGGTTCTCCTGAATTGATGGTTGGCCTCAATGGCTTCCCTCGAAACGTCGAGTAACTGGTTGCATTATTAGTATGAGAGGACAGCCCCAGACATTAGAAGACTTACATGTATCTACAACATAATCTTTGAAAATCCTGTTGATTTCAAGTTCGAGATTGATGACAGTAACGAGTTATTCATACTGAATCAGAGAAGGAGTGCATAAAAAGGGGCTTGAAAAATGGCGGTAAAGTATCATGTCTGATGACTTTGATTCTCTCATAAACGTACATAATATTCTACGCCCAGTTTACCCGTTTTGTAGCCCGGTACGCCAGACTACCCAGGACCAAGATAGGCCATTCTTCAGGCCGGATGCCAGACCCGTTTCTTTACACGACCCGCTTCACCTCGAAGAAGCGACGCAACCACCATACTTGGAAGAGAGACTCGCCAATGACGACGCCGATAACAAAAAGATTCCACCACTTGACTCTGCTGTTTGTGCTCTCGGCCGTGTTTCGGTGGGTTCGCTCACGCATGACGATATACGATTGCTCATCCTTGACTTGGCTGATCAACTCGTTTAGGGTTTTAACTGTGTTTACATTGTCAGTGTATATTGTCTAGGTAAGAGTTTGAAATGGCGAGGCCGTCGTACTTTCGACATCAAGGGGATCTTGTGGAGCATCGGCTTCCGAGACGTAGACAATGCCGTGGACATTAAATGACACCTCTTTGCTGTTCGCGCCCCAGTGCTCGTTGCCGAAGCAGTAGAGGAACCTGCCGTCGTGCTTGGCGGTGAATGAGTAGTCGCCGTTGGAGACATCCTTCTGGAAGGTCTCATATTGGCCGATCGGGTTCGTGATCTGGGCACGGCTCATCCAGTCAGCTATTAGTTCTTTCTCCCGCCAACCGATGCAGCGAGTGAAGTGAGGTAGGCTCCCAAATCATACCCAGAAGTCAATGTCCAGATTTCCGGCGCTGCCGAATTCCCTGTCGCCGACCTGGAAGGTGACAGTCATGACATCGTCCTTGTGGAGCTCCTCGTGGAAGCATTCTCGACCGTGGGCAGGAAGATTTATGTTGTGGCCGAGCACAGTCTGCAAGAGGCCGGCAGCTGCTAATAGCGCGGCGGAGGAGAAGAGCATGTTGCCTGGAAGTAGCAGGACCTAGGGCCTCGAGGCGTCGGCGACGGTGCGGTGTTGGGGAGGTCGTCGATTGTTTGATACCCTATTTGCTTCTAGTACGGGCGCAAACGACACAGCGGGAGCAATCTCGACATTGACACTTGACACTTTGGCGATTCCATCAACGATGAGACTGGCTTAGCGGGCTTTGCTGGGCTTGGCTTGGCTTGGTCTCGGGGCAGGGGTCAAGTTACCTGGGAAATACTTTGACTGGCTGCCACAGCTCCACTCGAGACCCGCCAGGCTTGGGTGCGGCCTCTCAGTTGCCCACTGGTATTGGACAAGTATACAACTTCCCAAGGCTCCCGCATGCAGGAGTCCACCTCTTGCAGGTGCCCGTTTATCAGCCCCCCAGCAGGCCCCAGGCTCTACCTTGCGGTAAGTTGATGGTGCGGTACGGCCCCACTGTCCACTGTTCTCGCTGTGGCAATGTTGGGTGCAGTGGGTTGGGCTGCGCCAATCGTGGGCGTCCAGTGCACGAACAGCGTTGTGGGTACTGCTGTATGCTGTGCTGTATACCTACGTATGTGGGTACGCTAGCAGTGATAGATAGCAGGTACAGTGCTGCATTGCGCCATTGTTGGCGGAAGTAAGGTTGTTGGCGGGAGGTACAGTGCTGTAGGTACCTACCTACTGTACCTACTTTCAGCAGTTTAGCTGAGCTATGGCCCATGGGTTGCATGGAATGGGCTGCCTGCCATTGCCATCGCTCTCGCTCCCAGGCTCCACCTCCACTGGGAATCTTGATTGCTCTCCAACTACCTAACCTACCTACGTACTCCTGCTGCTGTATGTTTGTACCTACCTACTCCCCTACTACAGTACAGTACCTCTTTCTTGCCCCTGTCATTGTCCCTCCCCCTCTCCAGCCACATCGCCCATCCTAGCCAGCATAGGACCAACCGACGAAAAGGCCTTTTTACCTAAATCCACACATCTCTTCACCGATCCTGACACTACATCACCCTCTGCATAACCTCCCCCTTTGATAACGCATCACGACAAGATCTCTCCTTCGCCGAGCAGGTCTCATTGTTGCTGCCGAATAGTAGTAAGTTGCCGGCCTTTCGATTTCGCTTTCCCTTGGACAAAGCGCGTTCCATCCGGCGCCAGCCTCTCTTTGCCGCTGCCGTCACCGTTGCTAGCGTTTTGGTCGTCGCAGCCTTGCTTTTCTTGGTGTCGAACTCGGTTCCGGCCCATTTAGCTGTCTACCTGTTCACTTCGGCTCCCCCCTTCGCGGCAGCCTAGAGTATCTCGATACAGGGCATCCCTCACCCCCCGTCTCGGCTGTCATCGCGCTGATCGCAGCTCAACGATCGATCTGTCCTCAGGGGTGTGAGAACGCGTATATATCGCATCGCTTCCCATCACCGCTTCAAATCTGCGCTGTCTGCATCATCTTCGGTGTTCACCGTCACATCACAAGACTAACATTATACTTTGGACAGTTCCGCAAGCATTCGCCTCGTTGGGAATAGTGGTCTAATTCTTCTCTCGTCATACTCACGCATCAGAAACCGGCATCATGGGTCTCGCTTTTTCCAAGATATTTGACAAGTTGTGGGGGAAGAAGGAGATGAGAATTCTGATGGTTGGTCTCGACGCCGCCGGAAAAACCACCATCCTCTACAAACTCAAGTTGGGTGAAATTGTCACAACTATTCCTACCATCGGTATGCGAACCATTTGCCTTTCCCCCTTGGCCGGTGCTATCGCCTGCACCTTACGCCCTATACTCGACTACTGACGTGTCTTGGGCAATCTGCAGGTTTCAATGTTGAGACCGTCGAGTACAAAAACATCCAGTTCACCGTGTGGGATGTCGGTGGACAGGACAAGATCCGACCTCTATGGCGTCATTACTTCCAGAACACACAGGGTATTATCTTTGTTGTCGACAGCAATGATCGAGACCGTATTGTCGAAGCCCGCGAAGAGCTGCAGCGCATGCTCAACGAGGATGAGCTTCGAGACGCCATCTTGCTCGTGTTTGCCAACAAACAAGATTTGCCTGTAAGTTGCCCTCCCACCGCACGAATGTGGAAGACCATCTTGCTGACGTGACGTGACACGCGCGATAGAATGCCATGAATGCGGCCGAGATTACTGACAAGCTTGGTCTCCATGGTCTGAGACAACGCGCCTGGGTATGTTTCCCCTACGATCAACTATTCTCCATTATTCGCTAATGGACCGCTAGTACATTCAATCTACCTGCGCCACTTCCGGTGATGGTCTATACGAGGGTCTCGAGTGGCTCGCTACCACCCTTCGTAAGGCGGGACACCAGTAGAGGATATACACATGACGGCATCCCGATCGCTCGACCCATTTCTTCCTCCTCATTTTTTCATGGGTCTGTTGTAGCTCGCAGGTTGTTTCCGGAGCAGGCACGATATAGTCATAAATTACGCATCATCTCGGTTACCTTTTCCTCTAGTAGTGGGCGGTCCTACGAAGTGAACCTACCGCTCAGTCTCTGCATGGGCCATCCGATGGTCCAATGCAGAGGTCTGAATTCGGAAAGAGCAAGGAAGTGGGCGTACTGGGACGGAACTTGTATGAATTGGTGTTACAGACAGCAAAAGAGATCTCTCTGCGTTGATTAACAGCATCGAACAGCGAGTCTTTTCTCGCAGATGGTCTGGTCTGGCGCGGGAGGTCCACCGTCGGTCGACCTGACCTCGCTGTATCGATGTGTTCCCCGTTGTGCTCACTCCTAATAAGACTTCGTTATCCTATTAGTATACAAGCTACATGCTCCGTATTTCCCGTCTCCTGCGTGTGGTTAAATTCTTGAATTCCAAGGTTCAAGATCTCGGACTGTTGCAGAACCAAGAAGGGGTATTCCGGCGCTTCAACTTAAAATAAGGATTGCGTATTAACCAGTTAGATATATGTGAACTGGTCCAAAAACTTGGGGTTGCCGTCGGACTTTTCTTGCTCAATAGCAACTCTATTGTATGACATAATGGGAGCTGTGGAAGTGTCTGCTCGGGATATTTTATACGGTAGTGCCTACTGATTCAAGTACAAAGCTAAAGCTTATAATTCGGTACGTAGGTATGTAGACGCTATCGAGCCATCGGCAAAAGATTTCGTAATGGCGGTCAAGCGACTTTCCCAGCCAAGCTGGACAACGGATTAGATAGAATGACGCTGTGCAGTAAATGTCCCCGCCTATGCCGGCTACCTATCCGTGATCGGCCGACAGGGCCGGCAATGGCCGACTTATTTCACCAATTGTTAGGTAGCTTCCATGTTCCGATTCCTCTGCATGCTGGAAATCGAGACCACCCAGAACATTGCATCGGCTCTGATCTGCTCGATTGAGAGAATTGCGGAGGTTGAGTTGGATTATCGCGGTTACAATTCTCAATTGGTTCACTATGAGGTTCCCTAGAGCCGCTGTCTCGACAGCCGGAAAGGGCATTCGCGCCCTCGGCATCTCGACAGAGGCGACGCCAACGCCAACCCGTGTGCGAGCTTTCTCGTCCCTGGGCGTCACCAGCACGAACACCAGTGTCTGTTCGACAACGGCAACAGCAACTGTATCATCTACGACAACGACGACGATAACGAAGCTACAACAAACCAGACCAACATGTCTTCGCTCTCCAAGCTGTCGGCAAACCCATACACCCCACAGTCGTAGGGCATACGCCTCTTCGTCCTCGTCTGGGGAACCTCTGGGCAAAACAGCTCTCTACGACCTCCATCTCGACTACGGCGGTAAGATGGTGCCGTTCGGCGGCTTCAGTATGCCCGTGCAATATTCAGGGGGCGTGAACTCGCACCACTTCACGCGGGAGAAGGCATCGCTCTTCGACGTGGGGCACATGGTGCAGCATTGGTTTGAGGGCCCGGGCGCGACGGCCTTCCTGCAACGCATCACGCCGGCGAGCCTGGAGACGCTGCCGGTGCACCAGAGCACGCTATCGGCGCTCCTGTGGCCAAGGACGGGCGGCATCGTCGACGACACCATCATCACGCGCCTCGGGCCGGAGCTCTTCTACGTTGTCACCAACGCCGGCTGTCGGGAGAAGGATCTCGCCTACCTCAAGGAGCAGCTCGCCGCCTGGAAGGGCCCCGACCTCAGCCACGAGGTCCTCAACAAACGGGGTCTGATCGCTCTCCAGGGCCCGCTCTCCGAGGAGCTGCTCTCTGAGATCCTCCAGGACCCCGCCGAGACCAACCTGCGCGAGCTGTACTTCGGCCAGAGCCGTTACGCAAGGATCGAGGGCGCCGCGGAGTCGGTCCTCATCAGCCGCGGCGGGTACACGGGCGAAGATGGCTTCGAGATCTCCATCGCGCCCGACGACACGGTGCTCGTGACGAAGATGCTGCTCAGCGCCGCGGGCCCCGAGAGGCTGCAGCTCGCGGGCCTCGGGGCGCGCGACAGCCTGCGGCTCGAGGCGGGCATGTGCCTGTACGGGCACGACCTCGACGACTCGACGACGCCCGTCGAGGCCGCGCTGGCGTGGATCGTCGGCAAGGACCGGCGGACCCCCGCGTCCGACGCCGACAAGTTCCACGGCGCCGACGTCGTCCTCGCGCAGCTGACGCCCAAGAGCAAGGGCGGGACCGGCGTCGTCCGGCGGCGCGTCGGCCTCGTGGTCGAGGGGGCCCCCGCGCGCGAGGGCGCCGAGATCGTCGACGGCGACACCGGCGAGAAGATCGGCGTCGTCACGAGCGGCTGCCCTAGCCCCACGCTCGGCAAGAACATCGCCATGGGCTACGTCCCCGACGGCCGGCACAAGGCCGGCACCGAGCTCCGGGTCGTGGTGCGCGGACGCCCGCAGAATGCCGTCGTCACCAAGATGCCCTTCGTCCCGGCTAAGTATTACAAGGGACCTTCGTAGGCCGGTGCGGTGGCCCTGATGAGTAGGATATTGGGGAGGGCGTGTAAGAGTGTGAGATGCTATACGCTTAAAATTGGGAGCATACTAGGTACTTCTCATGTGGTTATGTATGCAATTGTCTGCTCTGCTTTTCGTCTTCTACAATTCTAGCAGCAGCAATCATAGCTCGGTTGTTTTCAACATGATAGGGTCGTGGCATGGGACATGAAAGGGGGACGAAGAATAGGATTAGATACCCTCAACGAAAATCTAGACGGTGAAATTACTTAACTACCTTACCTATACTGAACGCTTTTTCGCTTGCCCCTTTCCTTAGTTAAACGTAATTTTCCTCTATGTGCATGTGCTAGTGTCTGCAACCTAGTAGTCACAAGATCTATTCGTGGAAAAGAGCATTGACTATGGTATAATTTTTTTCTGTTTTTTTAAATCCTATTTCATATGACTGACATTACGTTTTCTGGTATCTAAAATGCTTGCTCCAAACGAGTAAATAACCGCTTTCTCATTTTTACCACCACCGATTTTCTGAACCAAAAATCTACTCTCCTAATTTCCTCTTTCTCCCGACTTACTACGTCTCTCCAAGCAGATCCATACGAACCTCCTTGGCGATAACCCACCACCCCGCGGCCTCGATGATCTGGCAAATGACCTTGAGCTCGTCCCTGGTCCGTGGGGCGTACACCATGGTGAACTGGCGGGGGACCGGCATCTTGAACAGGAAGCAACGGCTAGTGAGGGGATGTCGCTGGCCCCAGCCCTTCTCGATGACCTCCTTTGCATCATCGGGATGTAGGTTCATGTGCAGGGAGTGGTCCGAGTTGTGAACGTGGCAGATTTCGCCCTGGCAGGTGTTGTTGACCGGGTAGCGCGCAAACAGACCCAGGCCGTGCTTCTCGAAACACGATGTGCCGATGCCCATCTCCTCGGTGTGGATTAGCCCGTGGTTCTCTAGGATCCGGCGGAGGGCGAGGTAGCAGTCCCTCGACCCGAACTGGTTGACCTGCCGCTGCGGCGCGATGCCGACGACCTGGGGCCGCGGCCCGCATCGGTAGGGGAGTGGTTTCTTGCGCAGGATCCCGCTCGCCGGCTGCACCGTCTTGTCCGCGGGGAGCGGGTCGAAGGGGTTGCGGAGGGCCCAGAGCTTAAGCCAGTTGATGCGGACGTAGCCCGTGAAGGTCGAGGGCGTGCCGCCTGGGCCGAGCTTGATGAAGTTTTGGTAGTCGTTGTGCACGAAGAGGATGACTGTGGCCAGACCGATGAGCACGGCTACCGTGGCGGGCTGGAGGAAATGGATGGCGAAGATGAGGGAGGCGGACAGGACGAATATGGTAGGCCCGTCGAGCGTGACGGTTAGGGAGTCCTGCCTTATAGTCACACTGAAATACGGGGGCGTGGTGATGCTTTCGACGGAAGGGGACTCTGTGACGAGAGATTGGGTACTCAGGTCCGCCTGAGTTAGAGACGTTGCCATGGTGGTTGTTTTCTGACTTGAAGACAACTCAATTAGGATTTGTTGAAATGCCTGAAGTGATACAGGGTAGGCTTCATGAAGATAGATATATAGGAGCTACTGGGTACTGGGCAGATATGAACTATCATAAACAGCGAGAAGACAACAACAACAACAAAGAGTCAAGGAGGGTGCCAGTGAATCCTGTCTAATAACACGGTAAGTAGTTCCTGTACCTTGCATACGGCAAAAAAAAAAAAAAAAGTAGGTGGGTGGTTTGAATTGGGCTCTCCTTTATGTATGTAGGGACTTTCGAGGTGCGTCCTTCCCAGCATGCGCTTTGTCTGCATGAGGTCAAGTGACGATGCTCTGTACATGTTGGGTCGGGCCAGGTCAAATTGCCTGATGGTGAGCGATGACCGGCTCTGTGATGTCAAGCCCAGCGTGATTGGGCCAGATGCTAGGCCAATGATGTTTTCATGACAATTACCAAACTACCGATCACCGATGATACTGGAGGGAGCCACTGTTGGTAGGGTTAGAGATACACAGTTTCCGTACCACTCATCATGGTCATGGTTCATTGGATCAAACTCGATTGGTTGGGCTTTTGAGTCAGTCAGCTACAGCAGTTCTGCCTGCCCAGACAGGGCCTAGACTGGGACCCAGGTGGTGGTGTTATGGGCGATAGGAGGTCTCGTGGTCCTCAGCCCGTATACCGATATTCGCAAGTGTCAGAACTACCTAAGTTCAGTAACGAGTGTGACCGCAACAAGACTTGTGAGTCGCGTAACATTTTTGTCAGACGTGCTGGCGATGGCGATGGCGATGGCGATGGCGATGGTGAGAGTGAGGGTGATGGTCGTTACTGGATTGCGGCTACAGTACACCGTCTGGGCCCGTGTTCGGAGGGCTATGGAGGGCCTTGCCAGGGGCTGTCGACGGTCATTAGACCCATACCGGGGCTTGCCTTGACCGGCACGTTACCTGAGTGGCCTCAGCTCCATTTCAGATCCAATGTTCGGCGGCCCAGATGCGGTGACAACGAAGCCACGGCGTGCAGCCGCCGGCCGTCGGTGCCAATGAGAAAGCGATTTGTGAAGACCCAACCAGAGTCTGCTTGCGCAGACTGTAGCCACGACTAATAAGCCGCAGCATGGGACAGAGCATCGTTCGACCTAGTACTCCGTATACGGCAGAGGAGGCCCTTGCATTGTTACAAAAACGGGAACCTAGGGGTCGCGTGAGCTGTCATTGTCGTTTGGTTGTTTTTTTTTTGGTTTTTTTTGGGGTTTCTCCTTGAGCTGTCTTTCCCCTACCAATGAGGCTTTGGGGAATAGGTGCGTATAGGCTACCTAAGTACTGTACCTACCTCCTCTGCATGAAAGGTTCCAATTGGGCACCTGCACCTGCACCTGCAGTCCGTGGACTCTTCTGCCACATCACATATTCACCTAAACAATACTTGCATCTACACGGTACCTCGAAGGATAGAGCCCCCGGAGGTCATGTGGAAGTCGAAACCTATCGCACGTGTGTAAACTTGAGCAGTCGAGTCGACCTCAGTCGTATGATTAAAATCCTGTCGACTCCTACCTACCATGCGGCAGGTATACTGACTGGTAAGTTACTTTTTTTAACCTTAACTTAGGCTTGCTGGGTAACAAAAATGAATAATTCAACTATTCCCGACCTACCTAGAGGTACCAAGGTAATCCGTATATAATATAAATAATCAATCATTAACCTACAACATAGATCTCTCCCGTTTTTTCTCAGCTCTACAGTAGGCATTCATAGCCCACTTCCATAAGGCTAAAAGGGGTCATACAAGTTTTGCACTACAGTAAGCCAAGTACTTGTTATCAGTCCAATCATGCTTCATAGATCGAGCATAGCTTCGGATACTACTAATGCGCTGGTAGGGTAGTATAGGAATAGGATGCCTCCTACCACTTACTGTACAGCAGGTATTGTACCACAGCATCAACAAGATAGAAAATACTTAATGTAAGAATAGGAGTGGGCGCTTCCCGGGTCGGGCTAGAGCCGCGACGGATGTACATGACGGATGTACTGTACAGTATGTACATGTGGTGGTGTGGGTAGCAACGGGGCGACGGGTGCCGGTTGCTCGTGGCAATGAGCTTGGTGGGCTGTGAGTGGCTGCGCCTAGAGTGCTTGTTGATTCATTGGACAGCGACGGGCAGCGATGAGGTAGTAGTGGAGCAGTAATTATTGATTTTCCCTGTTCTCGTCCTGACCCCGGCCTGTATTATCCGTCTTCGCGTTTTAGGAGAACTTCAAGCCCAGTCTTCCACCCGCCGCTGGCATTGGAATATTTTATGTTTCATATACCTGTAATTTGGCCATTTGCGGCGTCCTGTCATTGCTGAGCGCATACGATCTACTTATCTATCGTATTATGGCGCCACTGCACTGCTGATCTCGGACATTTGTTACTGTTATCGCACCGTCATCGTCATCATTATCGTCATCGCCCCCCCAATATAGAGAAGACTACATCGTGACGGTAGAGCTCGCTCGTTCTAGTCAAACCGGTTCGTCACTTCGTCCCTCCTCCTTCACCACACCAATTCTCCCAATCTTGAACGCATACTAATATTGGCGTAAAACAGCTCTTTGCGGCGCCTTACGATGGCAGGCCGTCTGCCCTGGAATACAGGAGGGCGTTCGCGCCATGGTCGCAACTCGCCGCTCCCCATCTACGAGAAGCCTCGCACTCCGAGCAGAGAGCGCCTCACTAACGACTCTTACGACGAATCCGACTATGACGAATATTCCACTACATCCTCACCAGGGACAGGCAACTCGCGCCAAAACTCCACCACCACCTCTCTCGCTGTTCCGATTCTGTCGAAGCCGCGCCTTCCTGTGCTTCCTGTGTCGCGGGGGCCGGGAAGGCCATACTTTTATCGCCTACCGAATAAAGTGATTCGGTACCTGTGCTTCGGCCTCGTGTCGTTCATTGTTTTGTTAATCTTGACACTGGCTCGCGCGAGCCAGAACGAGAATAGAGCATACGCCGAAGGTAAGACGGGGATAGTAAAAAAGCCGCCTGCACCTCATGTATGGGAATCATATCCCTACCTTACTAGGTACTATGGTGGCATAAGGACTTTAGTTCCAGCGGCCCAGAACAAACCAGAGTATCCTCGCGCTGAGGATGAAGTACCCCTGGACAAGCTAGGGCTCATCCAAGATGCTAATAACCCCGAATCCGCTCAAGTTCAGGGACGAGGCATCCCCCCCAGCAAAGAATTCGATCTTCATCCTCAAAGTATCTTCAAATCTATGCCCGACCAATTCACTGGGTGCTTTTTAGACAAGGAACACAAGGTCCGGGTTCCTCCCATTCGTTACTACGATGGGCGCCCAAATGGTTTTCCGGATCCTGTATTGGGCTCTTCTGAGCTTTTCGGGTTTCCCGAAGATGTCTGTTTTGAACGTTACGGCAGATATGGGCCTTATGGTCTTGGATACTCCGCGAGATCTGGTGGTCTTGGTGCTGGAGAGCACGGTGACAGAGAGGGGTTCGAGTCGACGTGGGAGAAAGTACCACGAGTTGATTGGAGGTCGATGAACTGGGCTGAGATCCAACGGCAGTGTTATCATGAGAATGCTGCCCGTTACAAGCCTCTGCCAGCAAGACAACCCACACCACAAGGCTTCTTTATCGATGAGGGCGTTCCTGTCAAAAGCCTGGCTACTCGTGACACCATACTTGATGAGCCCCCGACGTCTAGCACTGGAGAGACCGAAACAAGCCAACACGCGGATCCAGCCACAAATGAAGTACCTAAGGGGGCCAAAGGGAATGTCTTGCCCAGAACAGCTGTCGTTGTGCGATGCTGGGACGAGTTTCTATGGAGAGATGAAGATGTCATGAATATGCGTTCCCTAATAACCGAACTGGTGCTGGCTTCAGGAGGTCGATATGACGTTCACCTACTCGTCCAGGTCAAGAACGATGCAGCCCATCCAATTTGGGCCGACTCGGACACTTACAAGCGTCGAATCGAGGAAGCCATCCCTGCAGAGTTGCGTGGTATAGTTACTTTGTGGACAGAAACCCAGATGCTAGCTCTTTACCAGGGTATATACGACCTCTGGGCCCGGGGTCCAGAACTGCCTGTTCATGGCGTTTACCGCGGGCTGCAAATGGCTATGCAATACTTTGCCTACCTGCATCCTGAGTATGATTATTTCTGGCAATGGGAGATGGATATCCGCTATACCGGCCACTATTATGATCTGTTCTCGAAAGTCGAAAAGTGGGCAAAGGAGCAACCACGAAAAGGACTGTGGGAACGAAACGCTCGGTTTTATTTGCCGTCTGTGCATGGGTCATGGGAGGACTTCAAACAGATGGCTAGAGTGCAGACTGAGATGGGAGTTAAGGGTGCCGACAATATATGGGAGGGTGTGCCAGGCGCTGAAAAAGACAAAACTAATCGTGGTGATAAGCCCATTTGGGGTCCAGAGCGACCCAAAGACCCGAAGGATTGGTTCGATGCCGACAACGATCCCACACCGCCGACTACATATGAGAAAGACAAATATGTATGGGGAGTGGGCGATGAGGCTGATTATATTACCTTAAACCCATTGTTTGATCCCGAACACACCAGCTGGGGTCTAACAGATGATATCACTGGATACAACGAAGGTGACGAAAACGGAAAGCCCCCGCGACGCGCCCAGATCATAACAGCCTCGCGCATGTCGCGCACTCTCCTCTTGGCAATGCACAAAGAAACCGCCTTCCTGAAGCACCACGCTTTCCCCGAGATGTGGCCGGGTACTGTGGCTTTGCATCATGGCTTCAAGGCCGTGTACGTACCGCATCCCGTGTATATCGAACGCGAGTGGCCGACCGAGGTCCTAGCGCAGACTTTGAACAACGGCAAGAACGGCGCCAGCGGTGGTTCGCGCACCTCGGTCTTCGGAGACCGCGAACACAACTTGGAAGGACTTACGTGGTTCTACCGCACCTCCTTCTCGCCAGATCTGTACCGCAGATGGCTCGGTCTCTCGGTGGAGAGCGGTGGCGGCGAGGAGTTCGAGCTCTTCGTAGACGAGAGCAAGAACAGCACCAGCATCGAGGAGATGCGCGGCGGCGAGGGCCGCATGTGTCTTCCGCCCATGCTCGTCCATCCCGTTAAGGGCGTCGTGCTCCCAGTCGAGGAACAGCTGCCCGAGCTCACGATCCCGGAATCGGATCCGGCAGCCTAGTTTATCGCCAGCGGCGAGGGCGAAACATGAACATAAAGGATACTGCTTTACGTTGCATAGCATAGGGATGGCTTCTACTTAATTTTTGTCTATCTCAACCACCGGATATATACGTACATGAAGGTCTAGGTACGATGAGGCGTTGGCGGGGGACGATGAGGCGCCCGGCGTACCTATTTGATTCTCTTTATTCCACGCCGAGTGGCGCGTGTGTAAGAAACTGCAAGGTCTCACTGAGGATGGGAAAGGGGAATGCGGGGGTGTATGTATTCTGGATCTCTACACAAAGTTTTGTGTGTATGTATGAGCTTAACGCGAGCCCTTAGGGTTATTGGGTGATATTGTATTGCATACATCAACGCCACAGTTGGCGCGTTGTACAAACAACGATAGCACGTTACTTTCAAGTCCCGATCACCTAATTATATGATCGGCATAACAACTTGGGTTGTTTTTTTTTCTTGCGCGTGACAAGTATAATCTGTTTTTGGAGGCCTTCGTATAAAGTAAGATTTTACTTCATTGGTATTCTTGATCTGAGCTCTTATACTCCTATCTACCTGATGCAATGAGCCTCAATACGGTATTTCTCTAGTCGGTGAGATGATATGGACGTAGAGGCTTAGGGTGCGGTGCTTCTTGGCTGCTCTCATCTAATGGCCGCGATACACTCGACTTAGCTTGTCTCTGACGAGAAAAGAAGAGTCTTGGCTACCGGCCACTGGATTTGTAAGAAGAATATACCAGTAAGGGCGAGATGCCGGGATCCCAACACCTGCTCGCTAGTGGTATTCGGTATAGTGGGCATGTTAGTTCCAACTGTATTTCGATAGGCAATCGATCCAACGGATCGCAGATAACGTAAATACGTATGTCTTCTGGCACACTAGAATGAAGCGAAATTGGAGCTGTGCAGCCCAGGTAATATAGGGGCCATTAGGTTATTGTAATCAAGGATGACAACGGTGGTAGTGCATCTGTCCACGTAGATGTCTCTCTTCTCTTCTCTCCCTCTTTTTTCCTCAGTCCTCGTCATCGATACCGTGGTCCTTATCCGAGCGGCGATATTTCTCCTTCCCCGAGGCGATGGTGGCGCGCACGGTACGGCCGTCGAAGGCGCGGCCGTCCATAACGTCTATGCAGGCGGCGGCGGCCTCGGGCGTCTTGAACTTGACGCTCGCGATGCCGTCCTCCTCGAGGTCGTATAGAACGACGTTGGTCACGGCGCCGAGTTTGGAGCACTCGTCGCGGATGTCCTCCTTGATCTCGAGCATAGCGGCCGGGTCTTCCTCGAGCTCACGCAGCGTGAACATGTGTCGCAGCACGACCACGCGGCCTTTGAATGTGTTGGTCTCGAGCTGCGCGGCGAAGGGGCTGTCAGCGTCGTCGTCGTCCCAGTCGGCGAGCTTCGCGTCCAGCTTCTGCGTGCGCTTGATGACCTTCTGCTTCTCCTGCTCGCGGCCCTTGTCTCGCGGCTTGCCGGCGCCTGTTATGTGGTTACTGCGATGGTTGTTGTTGGCGGCGGTATTACTGCTGCCCTGCTCCCCGGCGCCGGCACCGTTGCCGGTCTTGCCTTCGGCCTCTTGATCATAGTGTGTCTTCTTGTACTTCGACTCGGCGGCCTGCACGCGCATGCGCCCGCTTGAGAGCCCCGACGCGGTGTACCTGAAGTCGGTGTCGTCGAGCAGCATGATGGCCATCTCGACGCTCTGGGGCTTGAAGAAGACGATCAGCGCGTCGCCCTGCAGGGTGCCCTTGTCGTCGGCGTAGAGCTTGATGCGCGGCCGGCCGCTGTCGATCTCCTCGGCGATGACGCCGCACTTGCGCGAGAACACCTCGTGCACCTCATCGACGGTTGCGTCGAGCGGCAGGCCTGTAACGTAGATGGCGGTGTTCTGGCGCGGCGGCGGGGGCGCCCGCTGCCTCTTGCTGGCGTGTGGCTCAGACGCGCCGTTCTTTCGCTTCCTGCTTGCGTGGTCGCTGTTGTCGTCGGATGCCCCGCCACCGTACGCCAACTGCTGCTGTGCGAGGAGCTCCTCGTCAATGCTGGGAATCCATCGCCTGAGCTGGGCGTCCCATTCAAACTCGGACCCGTCGTCCAGCACGCCGATGAACTTGTTGTCAAGCCGCGAGAACGAGATACGCTCGTCGCTGTCGAACTCTTGTGGGTCGGTGGGAAAGGGCAGGCCTGGCGGTGGCTCTGAGTTAGCCATGGTGGTTGATGATGTTGTGATCTCAAGCCTTGTCCGGATTGATTGTATTCTCCGATGCTGCTCGCTGGGCTTGAAGTGAAGTTGGCGTATTGGTACCACGGTCTGAAGACAAAGACCCGTTGACGATGTGCAGGAAATGAGGTGCAGAGCTAGCTACTGTGTTATTGCAGTTAATGTTTCGAGATGGGAATTTGATGGTTGATAAAACGTCACTGTAGAAAGCTTATAGCTGAAAGGTAGCTAGCCTGCCTAACTGGAGGTGTACATGTGGATGTACAGTATGTACACCCCACATCCACATGCATGTAGTTTACCACACCAGCCCACATCGTGATGCAGGTGGCTGTACCGAAGTATATGTATTGATGGTATTTCACGACAACTTCCCGTCGTTAACCGTTGACATTAATTGTTATAGTAATGGTAGGGGCTTAAGTCGCCTTATTCCCTTTCCCAATAAACCCGCGTTATGGTTAGATGACGATATAAGAGTTTGTGAAGCTGGATACTCGGGCAAATATGTGTCTGTTGGTACAACTGTGATTGCATGCCTTCTAGCTACAGTAACACATGATGCTAGGTGCTGCGGAGAGTGAAATATATACCATCAACTCAAGACTGAGGTTCGCCTTTTGCCTAGGCAGACGTGATTCATTTTCTAAGCCTGTAACCAGAAACCCCACGCCTGAACGCCTGAACGCCAGACGCAAGTATGACCCCTCAACCAGTCCCATAAGAATTGGCTGCTGATCAGTAGTATTTATACATAGTCTCCATCACTGTCATCGCGTCCTAACGCTGCTTAGTTCTTGCCCTTCTTCTTCTTCTTGGCGCTGCCGGGCGTGGAAGCCGGGGTATTTAGTTCCACATGTACAGCCTCATCATCACTGACGGCCTTGGTAGAAGAGCCCTTGGCCGAATCCTCCTCTAGCTCCTTCATAAAGTCCTCCTTGATCGTCTCTCTCCGCTTCTCCCACCACTGCTTGTCTGCTTCTACACGGCCTTCGATCTCCTCCAGCCGGGTGCGTAGGACTGTGTTGGCGGCTATCTCGTTGGCTGACTGGAAGATTATTTGCCCCCAACCTGGTGAGAGGGCATTGGCCTGTTGCAGAATGAACATAAGTAACAACGTTCTAGTCGTGGTTGGATAATAAGACCCTCTCGGAGAAACCTACCTCGCTCACCACATCGCGCAGCTCCTCCTCGATCTCCTTCTCGGCCGCTAGGAATCTCTGGTTTAGGTCTTCGCCCACACTACCTCTCTGTAATAATGTGTTGAGCGCCTGCTTCGATGTGCGGATCTGAATGATGCGGCGGATATCTTCAACAGCCCTGCGCAGGAGCGCAGCTCGGATGACGCTATCGGGGATCTTGGGCGCCTTCTCCTGCCCAGCTTCGGGTTCCATGTGAAGGAGTGACAGGTAAATGTTCCGTTGCAGATGCGGGGGAAACCATGGCTCTAAGTTGGCACTTTGCACTACCGGTTGTATAATGTTAGCTTGTGAATCCTGTAGTATAACGTGTCGTCCTAGCCTGGTTGGGCAACCCACCAGCTTTCCGTTTTCTGTAGATGGTCGAGAATGTGTATAGGGAGCCACCGAGTACCGTAAGATATGCGAATGGGAGCGCTAGGCTCATCCAGTCAATGTCGAACATGTTGTAGATGTATTGCGCCCCAAGAAATGGAAAGGAAAGACAGCAGTTGTGGGAATGCGAATGGAAACGAGAGACATGGGCTAGATGATTACTACCCGGTGGCATGTGCCTTTTTGGGGAATTTGGATCTTGACACTTTTCCACAGTCGCTAGTTCCCCATTGTTTGCAGGTAGTTGGCTCAGCCACAGCAAGATACTCGCGCTTATGCACCTTACGTTCTTACGTAAGTCTCTTGTGGCTAGACGCAAAGTACCTAGGTTAGGTACCTACAGCAGGGTGGGTTCATCCACATGCTTGATGTGGATACAGCTTCCTATGGACCCACTACTTTCTTGAATGCAAGAAGTGATGCAGCTAGCTAGCTTACCGCCTAAATTTTCATGGCAGAATTTATATTAGCAGTCCAGAGAAATGGTATAGCTTGAATCACATCGCGCCGGAGGAAGTTTTAACGCCAGCTGAACCCGTGGCCGGAAACATGTCGGCCTCACGACCTGAATTCGTCAAATTGACAGGCCACAAGAACTTCACCCAGCGTCTCGTCCTCGCAACCCTTACCGGTCGACCACTACACATCTCCAAGATACGACCCAATTCCCCCACCAGTCCCGGTCTCACCCCGCATGAAGTCTCGTTTCTTCGTCTCCTCGAAGCCATCACCAATGGCAGCTCTATGCAGATCTCCTACACAGGAACAACAATAACATACCAGCCTGGACTCATCACCGGCGCTGTAGCTGGCTATGGCGCAGGCGACGGCGACATCATTGAACATAATATCCCAGCAACGTGTACACGGGGCATTACATACTTCCTCCTACCTCTTTGCCTGCTGGCGCCTTTCTCCAAGGCCCATATGAATGTACGCTTCTCTGGCCCTGGCGTCATCACGGCGGCCACCGAGACGGGCGACCTATCCATCGACTCTTTCCGCACTGCGATCCTCCCCCTATACGACCTATTTGGTATACCAGCGGTCCGAATCGAGCTGCGAGTTTTACAGCGGTCATGCACAGGACAAAGAGGAAGCGGTGGTGCGGGCATAGTCGAACTAAGATTCGCGAGCCAAGTACGCTTACCCAAAACGTTACATCTTCATAGGAATCCAGGGCGGATAAAACGAATACGAGGCGTTGCATACGCCACTGGGGTGTCTGCCTCGAACAATGCACGTATGATACACTCTGCGCGAGAGGTATTGAATGCCTTTTGCGTGGATATCCACATTGCCGCCCAGTATGACCAAGCGCCGCTGGTCGCAGACCCGGGAGACAAGGCAGGAGGGAAGAAGAGAATGGGCATTGGTTTTGGTCTCAGCCTGGTTGCCGAATCAAATGTCACCGGTGTGCTTTTTTCGGCGGATACCATCATCCCATCGAAAGGAGGCATGGTACCGGAAGATATCGGGAAGAGGTGTGCGTATCAGCTCCTGGATTCGATTAGCCAGGGTGGCTGTGTCAGCAGAGCAGCAGCTCCGACAGTGTTGACGCTGATGGCGATGGGATCCGAAGACGTCGGCCGCCTAAGGTTCGGAAGAGATATAATAGGCAGCGAAGAAATTATAGAGTTGGCGCGAGACCTAAAACATTTTGGCGCAAGTAGCTGGGGCATAAGAGATGTAGATGAGGACGACACAGACGATATCATGATTGCCGTCAAAGGATCGGGTCTAGGGAATGTGAGCAGAAAGGTCGCGTAAATGACCATACAATATCCTATAATTTTGTACAATGATCCTCCTGCTAGTGTCACGGTTGCCGTGGCTGTGTGGTAGTTAACCTCGCTCTTCTTTGAGCTGCTAACGCGGCAAGAGTTGCATTATATCCGACATTTTGCAAAGTGTAAGCGGCTGCGCTCTCTGGTGTGTTTCCTGTGCTATGCCAAGCAGTCCGGAGTGATTGTGGAATATGAAAGCTCCCAATGATAGCATTGCCTGACTGTAGGACATCTGTGAGATCCCCAGATCGACTGGCCCGCGTGACCCCCGACTGTCCGAGCAGTCTACTTCCTTCTCCACCACCTGCGATCTCGTCATCACTGCTACCATCGCTATTATGATTTCCTAAGGGCCTCATCTCAACATTATCCATTTCGGTTAGCTCGTCTATTTCAGGAGCATCTCTTAAGACCCCCCGTTCTTCCGAGTCGTGATCCTGGGTGGTGGTTGGTATCGCAATGGCGATTCCTGTCGAGCCCGTGTTGACCCGTGGAGGTTTTATCACATTCCTAATTCTCTCCTTCTCTATATTTACTGTAACCATGAAGCACTGGATCGCCAAGACTACCGCGTCAAGCAGGATCAAAGTAAACCTTGTCGATGGGGCTGTCTGTCCGATGAAATCAACAAGAATGCCCCCGTGTAAGTAGCCGCGAGATGCTTCTCCGGCTTCGAGAGGCGACGAAATTAGATGCAGGAACATGCATAACAAGTTCGGGGCGACAATAGCAGAAATATGGTAGTTGGGCACTATTAACACGGTGTCTTCGGTCTTGGGGCTGACGAAAAGCGTTTGCGCCATCCATCGTATGAACAAGCGGAAAAAAGAGCAGCTGCACAAAAGATAGTCAGGCGTCTGGAAAGAATAGAGAGCTGCGGAACAGGGAGCCGGGTAGGGAGCGCATACTCCATATAGTACAGTATACATAACTCGGCATACACCAACGTGTCCAGGTTGAGGGAAAGCTGCACAAGGAACTGCAGCTTCATGGCAAGGCCTTCCTTCGCCGATGGTGAGAGGGGTGGGCTCTGCGAACCGGCAGAATCATGCTGTTCTCGTTCGGGGGCAGGAGACTGGCGATCGCTCTGGGTATGGCTGTCGGCTCCGTGGCGCTGGTTAGGAAGCAAGGGATGGTCCGCCGGCAAGGTCGGGGAGGGATCATTGTTCATAGCTCAGCCTCATTCGACGTGTAGTAGCAATGTGAGGAGGATAGGATCTCACATGCTGTGAAGTGGTGCTCATCTGTGGGAGAGATTGGGTGTAGTAGGGCGACTTAGAGGTGTGCAGAGGTGTGCACAGGTTGCTGACAGACTGCAGGCCCAGCCAGGGCGTGTTAAACAAAAGCTGATCAGTTAGGTGGTCTACCTACCTACTGTAGTACACTAGCGCAAGGGGGGGGGTATCCAAGACGATCACCGAGACGGTCACGGATTTTGAAAATGGTCTCCGTTGTATGATATTCTTTTGACGCTCTTAGCGTTGAAGCGGTCTCCACATCAAAGCGGTCTCCAGTTTAAAAACGATCTCCAGATTTTAAAAACGATCTCCAGATTTCAAAATGGTCTCCGAACACTAGTACAACCCGCAAAAGAAATATTCATTTACCCGATTGTACTTTTTTTTTTCTACGGTTACAAGGTCTACGGTTACGAGGTTTACGGTTACGAGGTTACGGTCTACGGTTACAGCTGGATTCGAACTACGGGTTTACGATTACGGGTACAGAGTATTACAGTCACACTACGGAGGTTATTACGCGTGAAAGGTAGGTACTGCAATTGATTATTATAAGGCCATTGTGCTTGTAGAAATGGCAGTTGCAAATAGGTGTAAGTGGTGGTTGAAGGTGCAGTTGCAATTGCAGTATTTTGGGGGGGGGGGGGGGGCTGGCCCGTACGGCCTGTAGGCAGTGGGTGTGGCCTGTAGGCAGTGTAGGCAGTAAAATTGCCGACATGGTCACAGGATCCACAACATGGTCACAGAATTCCAACATGGTCACAGAAAAATCAAAACGGTCACAGCCCTCCAAAAGCGTCACAGGTATTCCAGACTATTTCGGGCCGGCAATTATTTTAACGCAAAAAATCATATTATATATATGACAGTCACCGTGATTATGTTCAAAATAGAAAATGCAATTAGAAAATCTATGACAGTCACTAAGTAGGTGACAGTCATGGTGATCATCTTGGATACCCCCCCCCTTGCGCTAGTGTATGTAGCAAGGGAGTGTTATAAATGCTTGGCTAAAAGCGGCATGGCTCAGGTGGGCCTCTTTTCCCGATTTAGGACTGCACAACTTATCTGTAGCAGGTCAGATTTTAAACAGGTCGGATTTTTAAACATGAAGAACTGCTATCTAGACAGGAAACTAAACTACTTTGGGCAAAGTGTGGATCTATTCCTTTTATCTACCCACTTCTAACCCAATTTATACTAGATTAAAAGCAGCAGATAAAAAGTAGCGTTAAGCAACTTAAACGCGCCACGAAAAATCACTACAGTACGTTATTCTTTTACCCAGAAGGGCTTCGCCCGGAAGGGTTGGACCTCTAAGACTCGGCCGCTGTCCCTCACGGTCCGGCCCTCGCCCCAGCCGGCCTTTTTATAACGCGAATTCTTATTTTTTTTTTTTTTTATAGTTGTATTTAGTATATTTTATTTGCAGAAATTATGTTGCGAAAGGGCCGGCTAGGGCGAGGGCCGGACCGTGAAAGACAGCGGCCGAGTCCCAGAGGTCCAACCCTCCCGGGCGGAGCCCCTCTAGGTAAAATTCGTGGCGCGTTTAAGTGGACAGCCATATGTGGGGATTTCCCTAAAAAGGTTTAGTTTCCTGTCCGGATAACAGTTCTTTATGTTTAAAAATCCGACCTAGATTTTAAAGCATAAGATTTCATTATCTAAGCATAAATCTAAACCTTTTTAAAAAAGACTTTACTTTTATAGCTTATTTATATATACTATAAAAAAATACTTTATATAACATTTTTTAAACATGTTATAACACTTTTTATATTATTATATTTTTTATATTATATTAATTAAATAAATGTAATAAAATAATAAATTATGTTATAAAAAAACTAGCTAAAATAAAAGCTAAACTATAAAAAACAATAATTAAGTTTTTAAAAGTTTAACTTTTTTAAACAAAGCTTTTTTAAATAAAAAAAATTACGAACTTTTTTATAAGTTATTTAACATAGTATATATAGTATTTTTTATAACATATATAAGCAGATTATTTATATATTTAATCGCTGCTTTAATTTTAACCTAATTTATATTGAATTATAGGCAGCGAAGGGATTCGTATAGGTGATTTCCCAAAGGGGTTTAGATTCATGCCCGGATAGTAGAATCTCATGCTTTAAAATCTGACCTGTATCTGTGGGGTTCCAGATGCAAGATGCGTGTGGGCCTAGAAGTGGAACCGACTGCGATAAGATAGCGCGTATCGATAAAATTTTTGGTCAGTAGAGCTAGCAAGCAACCTTCAGTAAAATAGTTCAGCTGCGACATCCCACTTCGTTACTTGCCTTCGATGCAGCGGGTTCTAGGATAACGAACATACGAGATTGTGAAGGCGACTTGCATACCAAGAGAGAAATCGCGGTCGCTTAATACCTCTTGTTGTCCCACCATCTAGCTGAACATCAGTTTCGTCCAAACAGGCCGATCGACGGATTCTCAGCGACCCCGAACAAACGCCGTGACAATGGCGGCTTCCCAAGTCACGCTTCGCAGTGACGCCGCCCCTTCACCTCTTGAGCCTGAGAAGACCCTGCGTGCCTCGAAGGCCCTGGTTGCGCACCTGAAGGGCGAGGCCGAGAAGGCGGTCGCGAACGCGTCGAAGAAGGACCTCCTCGCAGACGACGAAGTGGGCGCGCTTGGAGAGACCCCTGTATTCGTCACCTTCACCACCAAGCGCCATCTAACCGACTCGCGCAATCTCAAGCGTGAGTTTACTATTCCGGCCTCGACTATTCTTCGAAGCGCGCTTTTGCTGACATGTAGCCCAGCTACCAAAATCCCAACCCCGTTCCCGATCGAGACCGACTCGGAGAAGGGAATATGTCTGATAGTCGCTGATGTTCGTGCCTAAACCAACTTCTCCCAAGTTTTGCGTGTCGCGCTGACTTTATAAAGCCCCAACGCCACTACAAGAACCTTGTTGCCGATTCCGAGTTCCCCGCCGACCTCCGCAAGAACGTGTCGCGAATAATTGATTTTGGCAAACTGAAGAAGAAATACACAGCTTGTAATAAATCCTCGTTTGCTCTCGCATGAGTATTTACTTATACTCGTGTTGCAGATGAGAGTCAAAGAGCTCTATATGCTGAGCATGACATATTTCGTAAGCAATAGTCCGCGACTTTATCTATCTAGGATATTACTGACTGTTATTCGTCAAAGTGGCTGATACGTAAGCCAACCGCTTCTTTTGGCGAAAGCTTTGAACTAATAATACTAGGCGCATCATAAATCGCCTCCCTGGCTGTGAGTAATATCATCGAAGTCTTGTTCTGACCTTTCACAAAGCAACTGTAGACTCGCCTTGCCAGGGGAAATCTGATCATCCTTACATTTTCTTCAAACCCCAGTTCTGGAGAGGTTATTGACTTTGTGTTATAGTATTAGGAAAGACGTTTTATAAAACCCAAAAGTATGTGACCAGCAATTTTTCGAGCGCATCCGGCATGGAGCCGGTATCACCTGAATTTTGCGTCAAATCATATGACTAACTCATTTTTAGGAAGAGGCCCATACCAATCGAGATCCAAGCTCGTATACCCAAGGTACTTCAACCGATCTGCGGGATTGTCCCTTTACCTGCGGAAAGACACGGGACGACTAATACCTATGTCTAGGCTGCTGGCAAACGCGTCAAGCCTGCAAAAGGCGATGTGAACTCGTGTACATCAGTTCAGTTAGCTGGGGAGATCAAGCGAGCAGTGAGTGTTCTTCCCTACAAGGGGTGTTGCAATGAATGTAAAAAGCTAATGCATATGATTAGGTAGCAGCGGCGCTTGTTAATTTATCGCCGTCCACCAACCATGCTGTGAAGATTGGCTACGCTTCATGGAAGCCAGAAGATTTGGCTGCGAATGCTGACAAAATTGTTTCCGTGGGCTATAGCATTTACCTCTACGTTTGGCGTCTACTAACTCTATGCTGAAGGTCATGGTTAATAAGCTGATCCCTGGTGGACGGAAAAATGTTAGGGTATGTATATTTATCCCCGGAATGTTTCGCCTAGTAGAAACACGGCGCAGACTTGACAATCACTAACTCGAATTTTCAAACTAGAGTATCTACCTCAAAGGCGAGACCCACCGAAATTCACGCAATATTCCCGTAAACTAACCATTATAAAGGTCCCGAGACGGTGGCGTTGCCTATATACTTGACGGATGAATTGTGGGTTGATAAGGAGAAGGATGTAGTCGATGACGAGACGGAGAAAGCCAAGGCCTTGCTGGCAGGGGAGAAGGCGAATATCGGCAAGAAGCGCAAGTCATTGGAGGGCGCTGTGGAGGAGGCCGAGCCTGTGGCGAAGAAGTCCAAGAAATCAAAGGCAGCCAAAGTACCGGAAAGCAATGACGACAAGCTTGACAAGGAGATCGCGGAGCGCAAGGCGGCCCTGAAGAAGCAGAAGAAGGCTGCGAAGAAGGCGGTGGATATATGAGGCTGCTAGAAGGCACCTCCTGTATCTACCTAATTTGTAACATGGTGGAGTTTGGGGTTTAATAAACAGCAATAAGCATGCGGCCATTTCACCCAAACCCGTCCTACGTTAAAAGTGAATTCTTCGAACCTGTCACCACGTGTAGCAATGTGGACCAACGTAACTAGCATCTCTACTTGCCCCAGTCAAGATATTTACTCTCAGGGAGTATGAAGTGATTTATTCGGGCGTTTACGTTCTATAAATGAAGCCGGAGGATAGGGTCGGGCTCCAATATAAGCCTATGTCGGCACTCGACGAAACTACTGATGATAATACATATCATAAACGATTGTCCAACTCCAAAAACGCCAATGAAAATACAGCCTGCCTATCAGGCGAAGCTCACAACTCGCCTACGGCATCCTGTTCTCTCTCGGCAGCCTTGTAGGGGCCGAAGAACTCGGTGAAGGCGTCGGTCAGGACCTTGTCGGAGAGCTGCATGTGTTCGCCGGGGGTGGACTTGAACTTCAGGCCACCCTTGCGGTCGAGCTCGCGGAGGCCGATCCAGTCCTCGGTGTAGAGCTTGCGGGCGCGGAGGGGGATGCTCTGCTCGCCGTCGACGTCGTCGAACCAGCCGGTCTCCTTGGGGATGACGGTGGTGTCGTCGTCGAAGACGTAGAGGACGAGGTTGTCGAGGGCGGCGAGGTTGCGGGCGTAGGCGGGGTTCTTGACGGCGCGCTCGTTGTTGATGTCGGCCAGGAAGTTGGAGTGGGCGAGGTACGAGTCCAGGTCGGCGGGGTCGCGGAAGTACTGGGCGGGCACCAGCCGCGACTGCACGAACGACGTCCACGTGTTGCCGTGCAGCAGCGCCATGGCGCCGCGGCACAGCCAGTCTCGCGACGCACACGCGCGGTAGTCCACGATGCCGTTGTGCTGGCTCCCGAACGTCACGAGGTTGCGCACCGGAGGCGTGTTGCACCGCTCCACGTACCCCCGCAGGAACTGCCCGCCCTGGCTGAACCCCACGGCGTCGATGGCCGGCGCCGTCGAGAGGATGGGGTGCGCTGCGAGGTCGGCGCACACGCTGGCCAGCTGCTCCGTCACGTTGCCGTAGAAGGTGGCGCGCCGGTCGTTCTCGGCGCTCGCGTCGAGCCGTATGTAGTACACGAAGGTGCCTGGGTTGGCGGCCTCGAGGAGCTCGCCGACCTGGCGGATGCCCTCGGCCGCGTACGTGTCGCCTAGCCCGTGCCAGATGACGACGGGGAGCGGCGTGTCGTCGTTCACCTCGGGGGCGCGGGGGGCGGCGACATGTTGGGCGGCGGCCTCGGCTGGAGCGGCCAGGAGCTGCGCGAGCGTGGCTAGTAATGGGACGGTTGGGATAGAACGCATCGTGATAGATGTCGTATGGAATTGGGTGGTGTTTGTTTCTAGGATGCTAGGATTCTAGGATTCTAGACATGGAGGTACTATGTAGGCACTATGTAGGCAGCTATATAAGCTACATGTAGTAAAGATGGTCTAAGCTCTCAAACCTGCTACCTTCCTTGCTTATCCGACTTATATAAGCAGGCTTTCTTGTGCATATTCTCTCTTTCAACTCCTCGACTTCTCCTCTTAAACAATTGAGTAATTTGTTAACTGTGTAGTTAGTGCCTGGCATCTAATTTCTTTCAAATAGGTTATCAACCGATGCTATCTAAACCTACACTTCATTTAGTACTCCCGTCCGACAGTACGTAACTGGGACTTCTCCAACGGGTTCCATCGGTCCACTTAGGCTTTCACTATTTGTACATCCTCGTTACATACAAGTAGTTCGATTCTGTTAGTCGAAACTTGTTCCAATCGGGGACCTGCGACAACTTAGAACCCGGTTTAGTACAACTCTCTCCTGTTCCCGTCACCATAGCACCATAATAGCGTTAAGCGTGCTCAAACCACCCCTGTCCATCAACTGGCCTGTCTGACCTATCAATCAATAGGACTGACTATAACAATAAACATTTTTGTTCTCGAGCTAGCTTCAGGGTGGCATTCATGAGGTCGTTCTAGCCACGCCCCGAGACAGCAATCAGCAACATGGCTTTAACCGACTCACAGATGGAAGACGCGTCCGACGCTGATGTTGCCGGTGCATCTACATCTGCTTCAGCCTCGGCCTCGGCCTCAGCCGCCGGCTTGGGCTCTGCTGGTCCTTCGATCGGCGTCCTCAAATCCGGCCGCCAGTATCTGTTTGAGAGCACCATCCGTGGCAAGCTGGCCAAATTGGAGACGGACCTTTCTAGGGACGAGGCCGCGCGTCTCCAGGGTGTTCAGCTCATCGACGACGTTCGCAATGCATTGCAGCTGTGCGTGGCCCATCTCGTCTCCCATCGCGGTGCCGGCGCTGATGGGTGCTGGTACTGGTGCCGTCAATTACATCCAGTAGTCCTGGCGCTGGCCTTTCTCGTTGATCTGCTGACATGCGCATCTTAGTCCCATCATCACCTACATTGCCGCGTGTGGGTACTATCATCGCTTCCGCCTCGAGTTTGATACCAAGGCGTACCAATGGACCGATGCCGCACTTGCTTGTCTCTTTGTAGCTTGCAAATCCGAGGATACGCTCAAGAAGTCCCGGGAAATTCTGTGTGCGAATCACAACCTCAAGAACCCGGACCGTACCACTACTCCAGATGACAAGGTGAGCCGTTTGTACTCATCATCACTCGTTGCGCTAATTATCCGTAGATCTTTGACCAGGGATCTAAGATGCTCATTAACCTGGAGCGCCATGTTATCGAGACCCTGAGATTCGACTTTCAAGTCCGGAATCCCTTCAAGATACTGGCCAAGATCGTAAAAGCTGTTCTTGGCTCGGATACCAAAGCGTCCGACTTCTTCGTTGACGCATACAAGGTTGGGATTGACATGTACAAGACCTTCGCACCACTAAAGCACACTACCTTCACCTGCGCCTTTGCCGCCGCTCGTCTCACGTCTCTCATAACTGCGCGCTCTGAAGACACCTTTACCAACCTAGACCCCGCTGAGTATCACACACGTGAGGAGTGGGTAGCCGAGGTCATGCTCGATGTTCTCGACCTCTACACAGACCATTATCGGTCAACCCTACTGGGTCAAGAGATGAACCCACAAACATTCATTGACGTCAAGATTAAGGTTAATCAGCTAATCGAAACGGCTCAATTTCCACGCTACCATAACTTTTGCGCCGAATGTGCGCGTGAAGGATTTCCGAGTCCATCCTCTACTGGATCGGCTATCTCTCCCGCAAGCCCCGCCGGAACTAATAGTACTAATATGCGTGGATCTAAGGGACACGAGGGAACCTTTCGTTTCATTTTTGACGCTGAAGAGGTTCGCCGGGAGAGGGCAGCCTATGAACAGTATACCAAGGACGAATGGGAGGAGTGGGAGGAGGAAGTAGAAGAACCGATTCCAGAGCGCGAGAATCGCCGTCGCAGCGACCTTGGCCCGGAGCCTCGCGCTCCTCCTCGAGAGCCGCGTGGTGATTTGGGCCCAGAACCTCGTGCGCCTCCTCGTGAACCACGAGGAGCCCGAGGGTCTCGTGGTCACGGTCGTAGTCGTGGTCGCGGACGTGGCCGAGGTGGACATGACTCCGGCTGGCATCCTCGTGATCGCCACGACCATCGCGGTCGTGGTCGTGGCGGTGGCGGCGGCGGCGGCGGCGGTAGTGGTAGTAGTTTCTACTAAAGTTTCTTACGAGTTCGGGAAAAGCTACAGCATCTTCCGGTTTCTGCATTCAATTCGAAAATCGCATTTCTGGTTTGGCATGGCAGCAGGTGTTTCGATTGGAGATACTTCAATTGCATGGAAAGGAACGGCGTTTTAGGAAGATACCCATTCGCATTTCGGGCCGGGTCGCCTTCGCTCTTGATAGGACCCGTTCCAAAGGTTTAGGCCTTTGCCCAGGTAGACGCCGGCTTTGTATTTGAGACAAAAATATTAACCCGCCTCGGGTGAAGATTCGTCCTCGAGAATAGATTACTCACATTATAAGTTTGATATCACCGCTGTTGAGATTGACCCTGCTACGGTTAGGAGAACAGTACTTTGCATTTTATGTACAGTGCTTTCATACAGTATTCGGACATGAAGACACAGTTCTTCGGCCGCATACTAATATCACGCGCAAGAGTTCAATATCGCCACTCAATCAATCTCAATCAAAACGCATCCCTACTACATCCCTCTATTGTAATCTTTAGCAGATATCTAAGGCCGGTTTAAATATATGCTCGAAATGAATAGGAAGCACTCCCAACCAGCGCCATTTTAATACCATGTCTTCTAACTAAGCTATCCCGATTCTCTCGCTCCCTAGGTCATCATGCCTCGAAAGGTTAGACATTCTTCATGATAATGCGAGCGAGCGGACAGTACAAGCGACGTTTCAGCTTCCAATCATCTACATTTCTTACTATGTATCCCAGTGGACGATGGCTAACGCACCAAGCCAAATGAATAGGTCAGACCCCCAGCAGACACGGCGCAGAACCGCGAGAACCAGCAGCGCTCGCGGGCACGTCGCAGAGAGCACGTCGCGAGCCTGGAGGCGCGGGTGCGCGCCTTCGAAAGCAGGGAGGTCCAGGCTACCCTGGCGATGCAGCGCGCGGCGCGCCACGTCGCGTGGGTCAACGAGCGCCTGATGGAGCTTCTTGCCTCCAAGGGCGTCGCGCGGGCCGAGGTCGACGAATTCCTGAGGCGGGCTGGGGAAGCGACCGCGGGGCGGGAGGACTACGCCGGTGGGGAGTCTTTCGGTGTGGGGGTTCCACAAGGTGGAAAGGAAGGCGAACATGGAGGAGGAGATGGATCCAGCGCGAATGAGCGAAACGCCGCGGATACGGGTATGGGGGTGGGGGTTTCGGGAGACGACGAGCCTGACGCCTGTGACGGGGAGGAGTCGCAGACACCGAAACGAAGTGTTGGCGACGAGGTCGACGAAGAGACCCCGCCTGCGCTCGTCACATCGTGCGACGACGCCGCGGGCATAATTGCGGGTTTCCAAGGCCACGGCGACGTGGCGCATGCGAGGCGGGTCCTGGGGTGTGGCGATGCGACGAACTGCCACGTCAAGAACACGCTGTTGTTCCAGCTGATGGATGAGGCGGGAGGAGGGTCCTGATATGCAGGCCCCAGGGGAAAGGCAAGGCCATCTCGGGCCAGGATCGTCGGGGATGATTCCGAAAAGCTGGGGAGAAGCCGTGCAGGGAAGGGGACGGATCATTATCTACCGGGCCGTAGAGGGGTCGGCCCTTAATACGAGAGAATAATACCAAGGTATTGTACGGTCACACGGTTATCACATATTTCTATTCCTAAGTATACCGTCGACGACACGACGTTTGATAGTTTAACATGATGAGACAGCAACATGCTGTGGATGTGAAGACAAGACTGAACCTCACATTTGGTGCAGGCTGTGATCCTAAAGGCGGAAAGTCATCTCTTTCTTATTAAAGGGAAACCTTGTATCTAGGCTTTATATGATACGATGCCGAAAAAAACAGGGCATTAGAAAAACGCACGAGTTCTCTCGTTCTGTTCTCTAAGTACCTATTCTATAACAATGTAAAAATGTGGGAACATAGAACTGCTGAAATGTGGGCTCTGTACGACGGTTGAGGGCGCTCTTGGCGAGGAAAAGGTTGCATGGAGTGTGTCACGCCCCTACTCTTATTGGCTAGAATCGTTGACAGGCCTGTACTATCACCAGTCTTTATAAGTTGTAAGTCGTGTTCTCGAAAAGGTGTGGAGACGGAGAAAATGATTATTAGAAAGGCTCGTCAATGAGAACCATCTGAGATACCTTGTCCCTGACGCAAGTGAGAAAGCACTTCTCTATGACAAGAGCACGCAGCGTCTTAAAACACTGTCTATTCCATAGCTACATACCTGATGGCCGACAAAGCCCCAATACACTCGGACTCACAAACACCCCAGCCGGATATAACCGAAGCAAATGATGATGAAATGCGAGCAAAACACAATGCGACCACCTCCGACCTCGAGAATCAGGATGGTGTCTCGGATGATCTCCCGTCAGCCCCTAAGAAAAAGTCGGCGTTCAAGGCTCTCGGCTGGCTTGACAGATATCTTGCGATTTGGATCCTGCTCGCCATCATACTTGGCGTCCTTTTGGGAAACTTCGCACCGGACGCGGCAGCCGCACTTGATCAAGGAAGATTTGTAGGAGTTTCAGTGCCCATCGGTATGTCGTGCCTTTGCTACCCCTATTTGACCCTTTCACTCGTATGGGCCGCTATTTCTACCTGTGTCTTGCCCAAGGCCGGACAGGTAAAGATAACAAAATATGATATGATAGCAGGCATGCTAACTATCAAGTGTTTTTCTTCTTGAAGCCGTTGGACTTCTCGTTATGATGTATCCAATCCTTTGCAAGGTGCGATTCGAATCAATAGCAGAGCTATTTGCGCATCGTAGCATATGGAAGCAGATAGCGTTTAGCGTTTTTTTAAACTGGATTGTGGCGCCGTTTCTCATGGTTCGTCGGATCCCTTTTCAGTATTTCCCCGGCACTGTCCGCTACGATAGAACGCGCAGGGTACCGTAAGGCGTAAAAGTCTACCGTGATTTACCGTGGTTAACACTCATTGTTCGCAGCTGGCACTTGCGTGGGCAACCCTGCCGGACCAGCCTGACCTCCGCACGGGGTTGATTCTCGTGGGATTGGGTCGATGCATTGCCATGGTAAGAACCTTGAAGACCAGCACCCCTTGCCTTCGTACAAGCATCTGATGGGAGACGAAAACCTAGGTTTTAATATGGACAGACCTCGCAGGGGGTGACGGGGAGTACTGCGCGATTCTCGTAGCGATTAATTCAATCCTCCAAATTGTCTTGTTCGCACCGCTGGCCGTCTTCTTTATCCGCATCATCAGCCACGAATCCGAGGGACTGGACGTGCCCTATGATTTGGTCGCAACTAGCGTAGCAGTATTCCTCGGAATTCCTTTCGGCGCCGCATTGATATCGCGCTTCGGCCTGCGTGCGCTGGCTGGACCGGGATGGTACGAGAACGTGTTCCTCCGATTTATCGCACCCTGGTCTCTCATTGGTCTGCTATACACAATCATAGTTCTATTCACCTACCAAGGCCAGCAAGTTATCCACCAGATCGTCTCTGTAGTGCGTGTCGCCATTCCGCTCCTACTGTACTTTGTCATCATTTTCTTCCTAACGCTGTGGGGAACACACCGGGCCGGTTTTGGGTATAGACTTGGCACTACCCAGAGCTTCACGGCTGCGAGTAACAATTTCGAGTTAGCCATTGCTGTTGCTATCGCGGTTTATGGTCCGAGTGACCAAGCGCTTGCTGCTACGGTAGGTCCTTTGATCGAAGTCCCTGCGCTGCTAGGGTTGGTGTATGTCGTTAAGTGGGTAGAAAAGAGATGGGCATGGAAAGACTAAGTGAGCCGCTCGCAGGGACAAGGGGAATGAAACTTTACTGGATATTGGCAAAAGATTATACTAAAAAATAACCCCAAAAGACAACGGTGTGGTACCTGACGGTGACATTGGGTTCCCTCTTCAAAATCCGATGATGAGGTGCAGCTGACCCCACAGCTGAAAGTCGACGCCTTTTGGGAGAGCTGTCTGACCTGCTTCCAAGCCACATTCGTCTTACGTCACTAGGCGTACCTTTGCTAGAATCGCAATCAGCTAAACATAGGTTATGTCGAGCATACCGTCTACCCAGGGACTGATACGATTTTGAATCATAATCGTATGATCTCTAACACCATTCAGGCAAGACTAGTGGGGGCAGTTTCATAGCTTGGAAGTTCGCGATATTTAGGTGTCCTGGCGCTGGGAGCATGGGGTGACTAGTGTACTGGATAGCACATTCTAGAATCGAGGTGGTGCGTATAGAATGACGGCGCTATGATGGCTTGGCGAGATCAACGTGTCCATGCGTGAAGCCGTGCTGACTGGGTGCCTCACCCCCTCTGCGATTGATTGATTTGTTGTCCGTCGCGGTCATTAAACAAGCTGAGGCCTATCGGGAAATATCCGGCCTCATCAAGCGCTGATAGGTGCTCCCTCGTTGTGGAGTCTGCCATATTCCGAGCGAAGGATCAATGGAAGGCAGGACGGCGGGATCAACCTAATTGATAGATCTACAGTGTTGGGCGCGTGGTCGATTCGATCTAAGGCTGATAAGTGGGTATGTACAAGGGGCTTTAGTGTACTATAAGCCCCACGATCCTAGATCTCGGAATTTATGTGGGTGCAGATGTCTACTTACCCGGTTGCTGGTAACGGTAGCAGGGGTATGTGCAGCGGTAGGCTGACACCATCTTCTACTCTGTGACAAGACACCTGTCAAGGCGGCATGCTGTAGATGAATCCCGTCGTCTGATTTCATCCTCTAGACTAAATCGGCTCGTCTCCGTCGCATATAGTTTGACAGATGTCCGCATCTATCTTGACTATATTTAGAATGGGATGGTATACCTATCCCTATACTGTTCGCAGCGTCACATTAGAATAAAAGGATGTTTCAGCTCTTGAATAGACTGCAAGCATCATAGTAGTATGGTTTACCTACACGTAGCTTCTGCGAGCGATAGCATCCAAAGAGAAGTCATCGACCTTCGACCCCTGACCCCGATCCCCAGTCAGCACGGCGCTCATAATGATCGAAAGAAGCGTTGAGGGGATCCATGCCTTGTACAGTGTGTGCTGCGACAATTTATCTCTCTTCCCAGGGATGGCTTTTCTTTTATTTTCCCGTTCAGACTGACGCGAGATCAGGAATAAATGCTATTGTTTGTTCCCAGGCCTTGCTGCGGCATCGTGTTAGCATGTTCCACAACTCCGATTTCAGACGTTAGTTTAAGCTTCATATCGCCCCGCTTTTGCGTAACGGGAAGGGAAGTAGCTATGTTTGACAGTCGATCCGGCTTGTCATGTGTCATTCCCTAGGTTATTATGTATAAGCGAAGGAAAGGGAAGAAAAGGGTAAAACTTAGATTAGACAGTGTCGCTGACCGTAAACTGTACCTCGGGCTAGCGCCGATTTATTACGCAGTCTCGACTCACCAGTCATGCCATTGCTTGACTTGTAAAGTCCCTGTAACCACTCATGGTAGAGCCGGCACTGGTTTGGGTGGAGCTTAGGCCAATTTGGAAGCTCGCACAAGGTAGCTAGTCCCTGACGCTGCGTTTCAGCCAGTGGCTGCCAATGTCCATGCTTTACATTCGAAAAGACGGCATGTTACGGCTATGTCGTGTTACCCGAAGCGCTGAGAGGAAATCTGATAGCTTGCTAGTCCTTGCTTGCCAGGGAAATGATTTTGAGAACCCCTGCTCACCGCCGGCTGGGTGCTTGTTTGGTATTAATTGAGGCATCGGACATTAGGACCCGACACACGCAGAGATATTTTACTCGACAAAGCAAACATCATTTTGAGGGCCAATACCACCCTCGCAGCGGCCTAATACCTTCTTTCGAAAGTCAACCTACCAACGCAAACCCTGACAGCCGATGCAAGGCTTCAATGCGAAGCAAGACCTTTTCTTTGATCCCAACGCCTTCTGGAACTTGCTGAAGAACATGATGAGGTCAATCATTGTTTACAGTGGACTTATTGGGATAACAAACCGTATATAGCCAGCCACTATAGGAGTAGCTTTCTATACCGTTGCGAAGTCTCGGTCCAACTGTGTCGATTCATACAAACTTGGTGCTTGCAAGATGATGGCTCAACAGCACGATGGAAAACAGCGAGGATGTCGTCTATATCAGTGGATGATCTTTTTGGCCAGACAGGCAAGATGTCTCCGTCACAGGCACAAGTTCTCTTGATCTAACAGCATTAGTGTATGCCTATGGCGTCGCCGGATCGAATATCTTACCTCGAGAAGCCCCTGAACCCGTACATAGCGGACTACGATTTAGGGCTACGAAGTCACTCCGAATTCGAGACACGTCATTGGTACAACCAGGAGAAAAGCCACATGGTGAAGCGCGCTGACTGGCGTTCTCAACGAGAGAGACGGAACACAAAGCCCCCAACTGACGATTACGTCTGGAACAAGTATGGCTTACTTCAAGATACTCGACAGATACCCAGGGACGTCTCATGCCGTGGCCCTGATTACCGAAAATTGATTAATGACAAAGTCATCGCCGACACTGTCAGCGTTATCATCGCCTGTAACACGACAGTCAAGGAAGCTGAGTTTGGGTCTCTCCCATGCATATTCTATGTCCATGGAGGTGGCCGTTTTGGAGGGACTCCATACTCAGGCTACTTAGAGCGAGCCAAGGAGTGGGCCGTTCGCCTCAACGCCATTGTCGTCAGTGTCGACTATCGCTTATCGCCTAATGAGTCAGACGAGTCTCCCACAGGCGAAGAGCCCGCAAATGACTGCTTTGATGCCTTGAAATGGGTATACCATCACCTTGGGACAGACGATGATAGTATTCTGAAATATGGTGATCGGACAAAGATCATTGTTTTTGGAACCTCTGCTGGCGGTGGTGGTGAGTAGTGTTCAACTTGTTCTCTTCCGCGTATCATCTCTTACAAGAGAAAGTCGCGCCTTTTGGTGCTTGGAGGGCGCCGTAGGGGTTTCGCGTACTCTCCAAACACCTATAGATACCGTATGACACACACTGACCTTGCATGTTATAGTGGCTGCCTCAGCTGTCTTGAGGTGGTGCCAGGAAAGGCGTGATGATTCTGCTACGGCGCTCGGTGAACTCCACGGGCTGCTCTTGGAGGCACCTCAGCTCGACGATCGGTGCAACACCCGGTCCCATGAGGAGTTTAAGAATGGTAATATGTTCACATCAATGGATGCACTCCAAGGATGGAATGCTTCGCTTGGATCTCGCCGGGGAACTGACGATGTCAGTATCTTCGAGGCACCGGCCCGGGCGTTGGATACTGATGTTAAAGGTTTCCCTCCAACTTATATTGAAGTGGGAACTGCAGAGCCCTTTAGAGATGAAGTTAAGAATTTCTACGGCACGCTTTGCCGAGCAAACGTCGAAGTTGAGATGAATGCCTGGCGTGGAGGCTTTCATGGGTTTTTCGCAGCTGAACCCAATGCACTCGTTTCAAAGCTCTGCAACCTAACTAAACTGAGGTGGCTCTGTCGACGGCTGGGAACCCAGGATATAGACTTGGAAAAGGAGTATGGGGAGGTCAAGGAAGCTTATGACGGTAGGTTTAAGGAGTAGGGAGGATTGGCGCTAACATAGAAGGGTTTTTGTTTGTTTGTTTGCTTGGTTTTTTTTTTTTCGCTTGATTTTGAAGTAGCTGAAGTTGCAACGGGAGTAATGACATCTCAACGGATTCTATTGTCTTAACGAGTAAGAGTTGCAGAACATATTTCTGTTTCTGTTTTCATCGTGGGAGGTCTCATCTGAAAACCGATAGAACATAGGGGTATAAGAACATTGAAGGAAGCTTATAGGGTATTGGGTCTTTCGTCACAACTTGTGTGGATTATAGATTAGTCGCAGAGAATACACCCAGTCAGGCTACTGGTCTAATAGCAGGTAGGACATCCACGATGCAACAAATATAAAGATAGATGATATGAACATTAAGAAGTAGGCTCTTGAGAATGCAAGCAATTGAGAAAAGGTGCAGGGAGCTATGACCACGTGAGTACCTCCAGTGCGCCAGCATCGTACGACAGCTTATCAGATAAGCCACAAACGCAGAGATAAGAGGTGGAAAGATGGAGGAAATACCTACCTCGGTGCAGTAGCCCACCTGACTCGGTGGGTGGGTGGGCTACCGTCCAGGCAGGTAGGTATGCTGTGGTACGCTGCGCTACAGCGCGCGACGGGCACCTGTCCAGCAGGTTAGGCATACCTTAGGTAGGGACTTCTAGCTGCTTCGGCAATGACGCACCGAAATCAAGGTCTCGTGAGTGTTGCCAAAGGGCACAATCCCACTCGTCGTCATCCCTGCTCGGGCACCCGCTTTCGACCAGCCCACCAGCCCACCAGCCCACCTGCGGCAGGTATATTCTATCATCATCGCTGCTTCTCCATACCCTAGTGTAGCTTCACCCGCCCGCAACCCACCTCCCCTGCCTTCTCCCAACTCAACGTATAGGTAATTCCTATTTCTCCCTTCCAGCGTGTGCCGCAACACATAAGCCATATCTCTCGACATTATTTTTGCTGCCGCCGTATATTAGATTTCACGTCGTCCATCGTACCGCGCCCCCCTCGCTCCCCACGTTCAGGCAATATGGCGCCGCCTCCGTCTGCCAATCTGCCCCTCGGCGAGAGAATCATGGCTCTCGCCCAGACGCTGCAATGTATGCCACCCGCCCGTCTCAGCCTGGAACTGTCACTAACATCGACTCTCCCGACACGACACAGTCGCTTGGTTTAGCGGGTACGTGAAACAGCCGCCGCAGCCCACCGAGACCAGATCTCGAGCCACCTCAGCCCGGCGCTTGCCCGCACCAACCGACTATCCAGTCCCGGCAGCAGCCAGGCATGCGTCATTCTGCGTGGGAAAAGGCTAACGGCTTCCGTAATAGGCATCTGGTTCTCATTCTTTGTATTGTGCGATACTCGCTCTCGTATATTACCTTTAACTACTATAGCGGTTGGGCCCGGTTCACCTACCGCCTATCCTTCCTCTCCGCCGCCCTCACCTACGGCATAGTTGTTTATAAGACATGGCGTGCGAGGCAGAAGGTTGGAGCCAAGAACCCCGGTCCTCTGGGGATTGTGTCCGATGAAAACGTCCAGTATCTCGGTACGTCGCCTTCCCTTTCTCCCCTCTCACCGCCTGCAACTCCCGTGACCCCACTAACCCGCCTCTCTACCCACAGTCATGGCCCTCGTCTGGCTCCTGGTCCCCCAGTATCCCCTAGCGCTGTTGCCCTACGGCATCTACTCCGTCTTCCACGTTGCGACCTACACGCGCAGTAACGTCATCCCCACCATTCAGCCCAACAAGGCCCCTGCCGGCGCTGGTGCCAAGCCGCAAGGGAACCCCCTCGCTGAATCTATTGGGTCCTTCGTCAAGACGTACTACGACGCCTCTATGTCCGTCGTTTCATCACTAGAGATTCTCATCTGGGGCCGCATCTTCCTTTCTGCTCTGCTCTTTCAGAGTCGCTCTTGGATACTACTTAGTATATACACCGCTTTCCTCCGAGCTCGGTTCTCTCAGAGTAGCCACGTTCAGAACTCGTTCAACCAGTTGGAGCTTCGTGTAGACTCGATAGTGGGTGCTCAAGGCACCCCCCCAGCTGCCCGATCTGTCTGGGAGGGTGCCAAAGGTGCTGCACGTCAGTTCTACGTCCTTACCGACATTAGCAAGTTCACAGGTGGTTCCGGCGTACCAAAGAAGACGTCCTAAACGGAAGACGATCACGGCCTCAGTCAGAGTGCTCATTCTGAACACGTACGGTGGTGAAGTGAGAAGATGGAAAGTGACACTACGTCAAGAGGTTGGCAGTGGACTGGGACTACAAGTAATGGTACCCGAGGACTTTATGCTCGGCTGGAAAAGTGCCACCGGGAAATGAATCGGGTATGATGGTTAACGGCAAAGGCATCCGGAATCGCGCATGGAAGGGGTGGGAAAATTGTTGGTCTGGGGGTGTTTGATTCTGGTTTCTCCCAGGAGTTTGGTGGATGGGTCGGTGTAGAGCAAAATAAAGTAAATACTTTGTTGCACCTCCCGTTCCTTCTGCTACTGTGCATCGCAAATATCCAAGGTCTGACTCGAGGGCTGTCAACTCAAAGTTGGCGTCAACACTCGACGCTACTATGCATTTTTGGCGAATGTTTAGGTCGGGACAGAAACACACGTCCACCCAGGTCTTGATATCGTAAGAGGCCTCTTTCCCCAATGCCACTTTCACACCGAATCCGGGAATGCGGGGCCCATGGTAACACTGTTCACAACTAGACTGACCAGTTTGTCAACCAGGGACGTAAGGCATGATCTAGCAAGCCTTGTATTGGGCAAGTTTAGGGCGCGAATGGAGACCATTTGCAGTTGTAGGCCTGACTTTACTTGTCTTTAGCCAAAGATCGTATTAGAGATTATATTATGCAGGCAACACACAGGATAAGACATACTTACTATACAGGAATGGATAAGCTACAGTTCCCGTCTCTTCTACGTGCCGTTTTTTTTTTTTCACCCAGGTAGGTGGGGGATATTGGCCCTATAGGTCAAGGAGGAGGTGGAGGAGGCACATAAAGGACCAAAAACTAGGATCAAAAGTTGGGATATTGATTTCACCCAGACTCGGAACCAGAGACCTTCAGTGTTATATATATAGTTATATATATACCGAGACTGATGCGATGGCTAACCATTTTACGAAACCATTGAAGATCAACGGCAGTTGATGATTTATTGCGGCATATACTGAATACTTAGGACGTTACTTAAGCCATATCACCAAGCCCAAGCCGAGTTATACCTATCTACTGTAAGTAGCCGAGACTAGACTAAATCAATAGGTAACTACGCAGGTACCACAAACCGCTGCATGATATTTTAATGCTAGGAGACGTGTCTAATATGGATCAGGGACAACCGCTTGTGATTTTGCTGCAGCAAAGCGGGTAGGAGCATCTTTGGCGAAGGTATCCAGTGGTTCCAGGTTGACAAATGTTCCCAAGTGGCACCAATTGGAAGACTGTTTTCAAAATTGACCCCGGTTTACTCGTTACAGTTTAGCATTCCCCCTCGCCCTTCAGTCGTCACCGAGCCCCGAGCTGTGGATTCAAGCTCGGACAGGATTCGAGTCCGAGCCAGGGTACGTCCAAGGCGCTAGGAACGCACATGACTTCGCGACCCTCACGCGTCTCCTATCTTTGGGGGAACGCGCTGCCAGGTAGCTGTGAGTCCATGCGGCACACGGAACAACATTGTTGATAAAGAGAGGCCGATCCTTCACTAGCCGAGTAAGTGCCGCAAAGGAGTTGGTCCGCCCTAAGATTAAGCCCTCACCCTGGCAGCACAACTCTACTGTATGTTGTTGTTGGTAACCGTAAAGCGGCGGTAGTTTTACATCTCCTCCTCAATGAGTCATGTTGCTTCCTACGGCGAAGGGCTTGCTAGGGTTTCTACGTTGCATGGCGGTATCAGGGATATAAAATGAGCCCGTGAGACTCCTAAGAATGAGAGGGGTCATTCAAGATCATCGTTAGATTCGTCTCTCTTCTCCAAGCTTAACTCGACTATCCAATATCATTCCTACAGTCGTCGAGATGGATTTCACTAAACTCCCCACCAACTTCTTCGTGACTGTGGTCCAGTATACGAAGGTTGTACATAGCGATCAATATCCTTCAGTCGACCCCACACGTGATCATCTCAATCTTGCGGGCAAAGTTGTCATCGTCACAGGAGCCAGCCGCGGTCTCGGTGCAAAGGTAACGAAGTCCCGAAGTCTAGAGGTATTGTTTTAGCAGAAAACATTTACTAATTCGACGGTGAAGGCTTTTGCACCCGCCTTTGCCAAAGCTGGCGTGAGAGGCCTCGTGCTCCTAGCAACCAATCCTGAAGGACTCAAGAGAGTCGAGCAAGATGTCAAGAAGATCAACTCTACAGTTCAGACACTAACCATCGTTACGGACATCTCAGACGGGCAGGCCGTAGCATCTGCGTTTGAAGAGATCAAGGCAACATTCGGTCACGCCGATGTCTTAATCAACAATGCCGGCGTGAATAGTGATGGCGAGGGTGTCCGTATCGGCGATGCAGATCCGGACGCATGGTGGAGGCAGTTCGAGATCAATGGGAAAGGAACCTTTCTCGTCACACGATCATTCATCAATCAGCTGCCGACCCCTGAAACTCGAGCGACTGTTATCAACCTGACCACCGGGGCGGCCTGGAAGGGTAACCCCAGTGAGTAACCCCTGGTGTCATTTTCTTCCAGTTTGGCCGCTTGCGGAGTCAAAATCTTCCCATTAGAGCAATTGACGTGTCTCGGGGGCATGCAGAATTCCTAAAACTTGTGCCGATTTCCCCTAGACGAGTAATTACTGACTCCGGCGAAATACAGTGATGCCCGGATACAGTGTCTCGAAACTCGTGGCTCAGCAGCAGATCCCGTCCATTGCCGCCGTTCACCCCAACATCACAGCAGTAGCGTTACATCCAGGCCTACTGGACACCGACATGTTACCTCAGAGTATGCGCCATTTCGATCGGGAAACCCCAGAGCTTGTTGGCGGTCTTGCGGTGTGGCTCTCTCATCCCCATGCCCAATTTTTGAGCGGGAGGGTTATTGCAAGTCAATGGGATGTGGATGAGTTGCTATCGCGAAAGGCGGAGATTCTGGGGGGCAGCGACTTGACTATTGATCTTGTTGGAAAGTTTGGACCCCAGCAGTTTTCTTGAAAAGAGTCGTTGGCGCAGCTTACCCCATCATATTCTCGCTGATACAGAGGTTTTCCGTCGTGGGCATTGTCCTCCAACTACTTATTATATGAGCCTTCGGGTTTAATTTACTATAATACAATGAATGCGCCGTTGGCTCGAAAGATACGCAAATCCTGGCATCTCCTCGACCTTGATGTGCAAACCAAAGGTCCGTGTCACACGTATGGGTACGTATTCTGTACCCGAGGGTTTAGGACACCCGATATCATGTAAATAATCATATGCGCAGCGGCAAACTACCGATACGAGGTTCAGGTGAAATTAGATCAGATTGGAAGAGCTAGTAGCATTACTTCATTACTTATGTGGGAAATGTCTTGGTATAAAAAAGGAAAAAAAAAAGAGAAACCCCCGAGTAAAGGCAAGGAATGCAGCTAACGGTTTATGCGTGTAAAGCTAAGTCATGTGTCTCCTTTTCCCGAGTCCCCTGTGAACGCCTGTCCCTCCCTGGTTTGCCGCTCCCACTATTTTACATTTTGTCCATCCCTTATTTACACTGCTAATATCTATGCTGATGATCTCCGTTTCAATTCAATTGAAAATTTGTCTCCTATTAAGGTCTAGGAGTAAAGCCTCTATGACGAGCCACATGACAAAAACAAAAACTATTGTATCCCATTTTACCGTAAATGTGATCATCTTCCTAGGTAGAATAAAGACTATTGTCAGTAGTATAATCGACACTGGGCCGTGTTAGCACAAAGAGAATATTCTTCCTCAACGCCGCAAGCATCGATGGTCTTTGAAAGGGGCCAGTGCGCCTGTCCGCTTTTCAGCTAATCTTGTGGCCAGCCTTGAAGATCGTTAATAAATTATACGAATTATTATAACCTAGCAACGCCTACTTGCAACATAACGGTGTTGTCATAAGTCCCGAGTTTTGATTAGTAAACCTTCATAAAAGTAGCGTACCTATACGGTCTAGCCATGGATAACGAAGATCCTGACAAATATTACCCATACCCTACGAAGGGCGTCCGCTATCATAATGCGCCAGCGGCTGCGGACTTCCGTAATAAGAAACTGCCGTGGCGTTATGGCGGCGAGGACGAAAACTACGAACTCATGGATGTGGACGAGGGTGCACCGCCTGGGCGAGGTGATATGCCCAGCTACCTTTATGATGACGAGGACCAGGAGGATAGCGATATGTCTTCTCCCGAGCGAGAGACGATTGCTGAAGAACCGGGTGAGTGCTCCTTTTCCGACTTATGGTCTTGAGTTTGAGTTCATGTGTGGCTTATATGTGTCGTCAAATCGACATTTCCGCCCAGAATTATTTTTCTAACATGGAAGCAGCGAAAGATGATCTTGACCAAGGGACGTTTGGAGTCGAGCTTGAGTTCTTGGTTGTGCAATGCCCAAGAATCAGAATGGGTGAAGACGGAGAGCTGATGCTCAAGTATGTCGTTCTACATTATTCCCAACTTAGAGAAGAAGAAAAGGGGTGGCTTCTAAAACCTAAAGCTTATAGGGATCCGCATCCAAATGACAACAGGTGGATCTCAACCACAATGACCGCTTGGGAGATTGAAGAGGCGGAAGGAAAAACCGATGCTTACAAAAGTAAAAGCGGCGCCTCCGATGACTCCGATGATAGTCATGACTCCGATGATAACCATGACTCCGATGATAGCCATGACTCCGATGATGAGGCCATTGAGTACAAGCGCTCCCAATATACGAGGGTAAGGGATGACTTAATTTGTGGGGGTGTCTTGTCACACCTTAACTATACAGTATTCTGACTAAATTTAATGGCATTAGAACAAGTTAACCCGCGTTCTCAGAGACAAGGTTAGTTGCTTGAGTAATTCATTCTCTCTTTTAGCACCTCTCATGACCACGAACTGAAAGGGCATATTCTGTACTCGCTACTTCTGCGAGCTCCCGAAACCTCGAGTAATTCTTACCACCGGTAGACATTATTAACTCCAGTGTTCTGAATAAAGGGATTGACTGTAATCAAATGGCCCGAGGGAGAGATAAATCCGCTTGACAAATACGAAGATTTTGTGCAAATCAACGATTTCGACGAGAGCGAAGCCAGCGATGACCAACGGGAAGATGTGTACCCCAACGGTCCCGATCTCAGAGAATTTCGGAGCGTTTATGATTTCAACCCCTTCCTTTCCCTAGAGAATGATTCGGCCAATATCAACGCGGCTCTATTAAAATGGCAGGGAGATTTTGAGCAATTCCACAAAGACCGCAAATTAAAGGTAGCTAGGACAAAACTTGTAGATATAGAGATGGTGCTAGATAACTGTATCACAGCGGGGTGGAAATTAAACGAAAGACAGCGCGAAAGCCTTAAAGGAATGCTCCGCGACAGATTGATAAACCTACGACACCTTGCGAAGCAGCGGAGCGAAAACGAACGAAATAGACAGATAGACCCGTTGCATGTCCCAGTTCCAGGACTGAAGGCACAATACAAAGCCTGGACCGTGACAATCGACCAATCTGTAGATGGCAATGGTATGACTGGGGACAGATACGGCAATACGAACATGCCAAAGCCTTTAAAGGAATATTATTGGTTTGGGGCAGAGGTTGTTAGCCCGGTGCTCCCGATGGGAGACGAGCGAGCTCGACAGGCCATCAGGGATGCCTGTGGCTCCCTGCGCGATACACTACGCTGCCATAAGCCCATGAAGGTTTCGACGGGTCTACATATCCATTTAGGTCATACCAAAGGTTGGACGCTGTTCCAAGCTAAGCGGTTCGCTAGCTTTTGGTACTTGGCTGAAAAAACGATACTTAGCCTTCATAGGGAGGATCGTGATGCAGATATGAAGGTGAGTGGATATTTGGATTATTTAACTCTCCCGTATTCCCATGACGAGGAGAGGGTTGAATCAGGTCATCGACAGCTCACGCTTCAACAAATGTACAGCTTGGCTAACTGTTTACTACAAGTGGTGTGCAAAAATCGCAGGTGGTTCCAACTTATGGCGCGCCTTGTAAGTAGTCTACGATGCCGGTTCTTTCAAGCCTACCAGGATCTAGGACTTACATGATTCAGGTACTCAGCCCAACCTGAAGTTCGCTCTGGGTGCGGCTATGTCTTACAACGCAATTATCCACCAGCTATAGGGCAGGTTTACATGAACCAATTCGCGAATAACGTGCCGAACGTGAACCCTGAACTGAGGGATGAACAGAAAACAATATTATTTTATATATGGCATTATAATACTATAACGGAGCTGCACGAAGCGCTGGGGCAAAATATGTATTGCAGGCCGGGTGTCAAATGGCGAATTCGAGGAAGGGACTCCTCGCTGCAAGGATACGGCGACGATGATATCGTGCCAGAGCCGGGGACAATAGAAGTGCGGATCAGTAAGTATCTCATCCTCAGGCCCGTTTTCTTGTTTTGGCAGGTTTCGGGGCACGAGATTCCCTCTCCAGGACAAACGTGTCGGGAAGCTGCCTCGAAATAGCGATAGCTGACTCTGGGTGTTGCAGTGCAAGGCACTCTAGATGCCGATCACATCAACAACTGGATTGTGGTGCTGGAGCGCGTCGTACACGTCGTCCGGACTTTGTCCGACGACGACTTCTCAAACCTCCTCGACGCATTCTTGCGCGACCAGACACGAGAGCGACTTCTTGAGTTGCTCGGAGTGCCTGACGATATCCGGCAGTATTGGCGAGACGGCAAGAGGCGAGATGAGAATGACCGTTATTGGGAGTATCCTGATCATGACGTGGTGGACTGGAAACAGCCGTTTGGTGAGTGCGCCGTCCCCATCTGGAATCGCATTCTTCGCTAACGTTGACTTGTAGATGTGCCAGGTTATAAGGCAACTCATGGAGCTTTCTGGGACTGAAGGGAATACTTTCAATTGAATAGTTCTATTTTTATCTCTACCGTACTATACCTAATTGGAGTGGTGGGGGTGATCAGGGCTGAGCCACAACCCCTTCAATTGGTCCTGCCTATTGTGGCTTGCTCAATGATGATGTCATCTTCTCTAGGTACCGTAATGCACTGATGTTTACAGTCTACAGTACACCCCCCACGTCATTCTACCAGGAAAGCTTAGACGCAATGGTGCTTCATATTTAATACACCAAACCAAATAAACAAGACTATCCCCAATAGCAAAAGAATAGATTTCGTCTGTTGTTCTGATCACCCGTCCGCCCATTATTCATTATTCATTATTCATCATTCATCATTCATCATATCCGTGATACGGTGCACCGACTGCGACTCATGGTATTACCCCATCGCCTAATTGTCGACTGTCGGTTCACTTCGTAGCTATGGCCTCTCTCCTGAGGCAGATCGTAGCAGGGCCTCGTGCCAGACATCCCGAAGCTGGGCTAGACCTGTGCTACGTGACCGACAACATAATTGCAACGTATGGCGAGAGAGAGAGATTCCCTGAACTGGCCTGCCAGCTTGCCCACATGGACCAACGTATGCTAACATGTGATGCAGTTCCGGGCCTTCGCAGACCTACCCTCAGCGCGCCTATCGCAACCCCCTCGACCGCCTAGTCAAGTTCCTCGATTCCCAGCACGGCAAGGATTGGGCCATATGGGAATTTAGAGCTGAAGGAACTGGCTATCCGGACGGGCTTGTGTACAACCGCGTACGGCACTACCCTTGGCCCGATCACCATCCGCCGCCTTTCCGACTGGTCCCAATGATCCTCGCGAGCATGCGAAATTGGCTGAGCGGGAACGACTTGGACGCTGACGTGTCTGACCTTGCCCAGCACAAGTCCAAGCTGGCCACGCAAGTGCTGGACGCCCTAAAGAACAAGAAGAATGAGCGGGTTGTCGTTGTACATTGCAAGGCTGGCAAGGGGAGAAGTGGCACTATGGCGTGCAGCTATCTCATCGCCGAATGCGGATGGACAACAGACGAGGCAATCGCAAGATTCACCGAGCGGAGAATGAGGCCGAATTTCGGCCCAGGGGTATCGATCCCGAGCCAGCTTCGGTGGTTGACTTATGTTGACCGCTGGACTAAAGGAGGCAAGAAGTACATCGACCGCGAGGTAGAGATCCTCGAGATCCATGTCTGGGGCCTACGCGATGGGGTGAAGCTTGGCGTTGAAGGGTATGTGGACCAAGGCAAGAAGATCAAAGTCTTTCACACATTTTCAAAAAAGGAACGTCAGATTATAGAAGGCAACGCGCCAGGTGGTTCCGGGATGATGGATATGATGTATGAGATGGCAGGCTACGGCCAAGACTCAACGACCGCCCAACAGAGCTCAGGGAGGACCGAAAATACCGACGACAAAGCCAATGTCGACGATACAACATCTCCTCAGACTGATTGCGATACACCAACCTCAGCAACGTCAAAAAAACGGGCTTCGAAGAGCCCACCTAAACTTATCTCTCGATTAGCTCGCACTGGCTCAACTCGGTCCAAAGGGTTAGGGGGCAAGGAGACCTCAGAAGCAGTCGGCACGTCCTCCGCGATCTCACTTGCTGACGATAGTAACGAACTGGAGCCTGGTGGCATGGCAGTCATCTTTAAACCTCATGCGCCTATACGAATTCATAACAGCGACGTGAATATCACCATAGAACGCCGCCACCGGACACCAAAGTCAGTAGGGCTTACCATGGTTACAGCTGTTGCTCACGTTTGGTTCAATGCCTTTTTTGAGGGTAACGGGCCAGAGCAAAACGGTGTGCCAGATGATGCTGGCGTTTTTCAAATCGATTGGGAAAAACTGGACGGTATCAAAGGCTCTAGCCAGAAAGGCACCCGCGCTGCGGATAGGATTGCTGTTGTCTGGAGGTCAATCAAACCTGAAGGCAGCGGACAAGAGGTGGTGATTGACGAACCAGGAATTAATGCTCCAGTTCCTCAGATGCAAGCTGCCGATTGGAAGGGCGACAACTATGAAGATCCCGAAAAAGAAAAACACCTTGGCCTTCGTGTGCAGAGCCCAGATAGCGTGGGTGTCAGCAAAGCAAGTAGTATCGCAGATGAAGCTGTCGGTGAGAATGAGAGCAACAATAAGGACATCGATGACGACTTTGAGGGTCTCAAATCACACAGCCCCGATGAAGAGGAGAGGGAACATCGTTCAAGCGAGACTACCAGCAGGACTGAGGGTAAGCAGATAGATGGCAAACAGAGCAGCGAAGACTCACTTAAAGCTTATGCAGAAAAGCTACCGAATCCCGACGGCAATGATAAATCATAATGATAATGTCTGCTAATATATGTTTAGTATAGAGCCTTGAATAAAAGAGATCACAACGACAGCACTGGCAGTGTACCTGAGATCTTTCGAGGTCAACGCCAAGAAACATACAGCGTCGCAGTAACCAAATAACTCCATCATAAGTTTATCGTCCCCGGTCGGGTTTTTGATCCTAAACGACAGGGACATGAATAATATGATTAAAAGAAGAGAAAATAGTATTTGATCTGTAGTCCGGGTAATAGCAGACAATTATCCAGGAGCTTCAAACGCAACATCTTACGAACTGTGCTTAAAACATACTCTACCCCAACGACGATCAGATCATTATGAGGCACGTGGAAGTATTCCCGGGGAAACGCCACCCAAAAGCGCAGTGTTGCATACCTGTACCACGGTAACTTTTGTCGCTATAGCATACGCTTAACAAGCTCGATAGTTTGTTCTATGTTATCAGTCCTCTCCATCGCGACACCCCACGTCGGGCCCGCTACTCCGAGATAGGGCGTAGGGTTACTCGAGGCATCGCAACCTCCCCCCTTCCTCAAAGCGTCTGCTACTTGCGCCCACAGCTGCGAAGACAGCGTGGTGATGAGGCTCATGTACATGGATACCGTAGCCGGCGGCAACAAGGGTCCGTTGAAGTCCACTAGAGACGGGTGCACGGCGTTAGTATTCACGCGCGCCAATCGTAGAGGAAGCTCTCTTAGAATCTACGAAGATGGGGAGGGGGAAAAAAAAGACACCGGAAATCCCTTACCGCGCACCGCGGGCGAGCTGATGCCCCCGCAACCCCCGACCTGGAGCTGCGGCAGGATTATCCCGGCCGTCGAGTGCGGCGCCGCGCTCGTGCCCTCTAGACACCGTCGCATCGCCTGGAAGACGCACTTGTAGATCTCGACTAGCTGGCAGTGGCATGAGAGGAATAGTAAGACGCTCGCTTCGTCGAGGTGCTGGAATGGCTGCATGGGCGCCGAGACTACCGGCTCGTGGGAACTCTCGATAACAGCCGGCTGGACTGTGGGCTCAGTTATAAATCCCTGGTGTGAGAGTACGTGTGGTGTGTATAGTGTAGGTTCCATCTGCGGCGAAGAATAAGAGGCAAGTGTAGGGGTGGCGGTTTCAGGCGGCGGATAGGGGTTCTTCATGACGTTGATGAACTCGTTCGTGGCGCGGAATACCTCGTCGAGCGCGAGTAATGCTCTTCCCCTCCTGCTACTCTCCATGGCGCTCGGTACCCCTTGGCAAGTTTTGATGGAAGGGAGTTTGCTGGCGCATTCGTAGAGTGCCATGCTTAGGCTTGTCAGGCGCCCGATTGTTGAGGTGACGGGACGTCCTAATCCACGGCTTGGATTATCGTGGTAGCCGCTGTATAATCCATAAGGATTGTATGAATTGGGTGAATGACTGCCCCTCACAGCGCCTATTGTATCTTGATGAATTGGTACGATTTCAAAAGTGTCTCCGTCATGGTTGTTCAATGAATGTATGCTTTGGGACTCATTGAAAGCCCTCGGCTGGCATGGAACTATACTCCCTGAGCCAGATTGCAAAGAAAATCTGGGATCGGAATTAAGGTACCCTAGGTTAGAGATGTGTTAACGCAACTAGGCCAAGCATCGGCATTCTAGTCGAAGGCCTACCAAGTTCCTCTGAATTACTCATTCCCGTGTTCAGGAAAGATAACCAGTCGCAGCTAATATCCTCCGGTACTCCAGCCATATCTGGTATTGCCGGTCCTAAAGCCGGAGCCAAGATGCGCGGTTCGACCCAAGTACCGGGCCCGGGGTTTGACGGGTCATTCCGGGTGCCCCGACGTCCGCGTGACCGGTAGTGGCACTCTGTCTTCAACCTTGCGCACCTCTCACAGCTTGTCTGCCCTTTCGTCTTGATGCATCGGAGTTTCTGTCGATGACAGCGGTTGCAGGCCGAGCGCGTCTGGGAACGGGCGGGTGGATTCGCCGACGCTCGACCATTTGCGGGCGATCGGTCCACGAGAGATTCCATATTAGTAAATGAGTCGAGGGTTGATACTGTATAGCAAAACCTCGGTAGCAGGACCGAAGTTCGAACGCCATGCCGCTCGGTCAATGGTCTGACTAATGCTGTCGTCCAATAGGCATCGGGCCGGACCCACGAGGTTCGGGACCGTCATGTAGGTTCGGCGTTTTCCAGCCAATCACAATATGGTGAACGCCGAATGAATGATATACTCATGGCCCCTGACTAAAACATTGCTGCTAGAAACGCCGTGTCCGTTTTCTCTAAATCCATTTAAATCCCTTCGCGATTAATAATAAGTATAGATATATAAATGACTTTTATTCCAGTCTCGTCGTGCTGCTGCTCCTAGGTAGAACCACACAACACACCAGGTCGCGATTGGACGGTATTATTACCCTGACACTAAACTTACATAAAATTGCATGAATCTCTCATTCTAGTCTCATCTTGAAGCGTCATCACTCGCCTCAGAGTATTTTATAAAATGGTTTCTCTCTCTAGCGTTCGTTCGTCCAACGCCCTGATTTCTTCCACGTTACCTAGTGGACTAGTTGCCCTCTTCGTTGGAGCAACTAGTGGCGTCGGGGAGGCAGCTTTGAAGAAATTCGCACAATATGCCACTCGCCCGCGCGCGTATTTCGTCGGCCGTTCGCAAGAAGCCGCGGACCGCATCGTGGCCGAGTGCGAGGCACTTAACCCCGCGGGCCGTTACATCTTCCGAAAAGCGGACGTTAGTTTGATTCGCGTCGTTGATGAAGTATGTGAGGAGATCAAGGCAAAGGAGAAAGTCATCAACCTCCTTTTTCTCAGCTGTGGGGTTCCAAGTATGGACCGTAGTAGTAAGTCCCGATAATACCCACTGAGAGTCCTCGATCGTATAGTACCAGAAGACATGAGTTGTTGCTAACTATCTACCGAATACAGAAACGGCCGAAGATATTCATCTTCTAGCCGCCCTGAACTACTATGCCCGCATTCGCTTCGTCGACAATCTCCTCCCTCTTATACGGCTTGCACCAGGCCTCCGCCGTGTCGTTACGGTGGGAGGAGGCGGACATGAGAGCGAACTTGACAGGACGGACTTTTCGGCTCTTCGAGTTCCTACGGACAAGCTCCGTGGACATCTCACAAGTCTAGTGACCCTTGGTCTTGAAGCTGCAGCACAGACAGCACCTGACGTTAGTTTTGTTCATGATTACCCGGGCACGGTGCGGACAAAACTCCTAGACTATTTGCCAGAGGAGGTGCTGCAGACCCTGACATTCATGCCCATTGATGAAAGCGGTGAAAGACAACTATATATCGCGACATCTGCGAGGTTCCCACCCGCTAACCCCGTGGACATTGTGGGCGTGCCGCTGGGCGAGGGAATCGAGGTTGCGACAGGAATATCGGGGGTGGGTAGTGGTATGTACTCTATTGGGTCCGACTGCGAAGATATATCACCTACCGTACTAGAGCTATTAAGAAGTATGAAGGAACGCGGTCTAGTCCAAGAAGTGCGCCAGCATACCGAGGATGAGTTTCGCCGTGTCACTGTTTTAAAGGGGCCATTGAGTGTTACTGAGCAGTCTTGAGCAATGATTCGAGGACATCTGGGTTACCCTCACCCGGGTAGCTATAGGAAATAGATGAATGTATGGATGTGGTTAGCAAGGAGAAACTTCATAACTCTATCCGGCGTCAGTATTCAGCTAAATTGGTGTTATTTTTGATACTTGACTATCTCTCCCCCAAATCGTCAGACTTTCTTCCTTAGTCATAATTGTACTTTGACTGATGATATCCCCCGTACAACTCTTGTGTGATAATGAAAGCATCAGTTCGTTTATTCGACGTTTGTGAGAGATAGTGTAGTAAGTATTAGCATCCTAACTAGGCGGCTCATACAAGACGTGGTCGGGAGAGAGAGCACAAAGTAGCGTACAGTAGGGCGCTGGTAAAAGGCTCTCACCATTGTAATTCTTCCCCTCCAACGGTTTACCTCTTCAGGAAGACCGACCGAGGTATATTTACCACAACAAGAGACTGGATTGGAACTTTTTCAGACGGATCATTAAGCTTGCTGGACACCCAGACGCTATGTCTACAATGGTTCGGTTACTGTAGGTCATCATCAATACCGAGGTAGCTATAAACGTGGTGTAGATTGGAGTTGCGACGAAGCCATTGGACGGAAAAAATAATTTGGTCAAGTAGTGATATTAACGCTGCGTGCAGCTCTCTCGATAACCGGATTAGGGACCGAGGGATTATCCATATGCATCGGGCAGTAAACTTTACGATTCATTTGAAAATATGTATGCTGTTTGCTCGTTTCTTTCGATTAGCCTTATCTCGCCAGGACGATCTTGTATCGAGAATTGTTAGTCTTGGATTTCGGAGATGGTAACGGCCTTCGATATCGAGTGATGATCTTCATGGTGATCTCAGCAAAGATCTGCTTTTCTCGGCCAAACTAGTGCCGACTGCATGGGACTACCACGTTTTTGGAATTGCAAAAATAACAACAAGTATAACAACAAGTATAACAACAGTACAGCCATTGTTTGAAATTTGGCTAATGAAGTATTAGCCCAACGGAAAGACTGACACCGTCTGAAGGAGAAGGAGGGTAAACACCTGGCTGTAGAGAATACCGCCAGGATGCACAGACCGATAAGTCGATAACCTTGGAATCCATTACACGACACCTTGACAGATCTTTAGTGCTGCTTGTGGTCATCCCTCAGATGACTTTTCCCTCGATCCGGTGTCATATAAGAACAACTGCCGGTCATAACCCATTGCCGCCATGCCGTCCTTTAAACATAGGAAGCTAAGATCCGGGTCCTGTCCTGATAGCAGCTCGCCCTGGTTCAACCTTCTTAGTTGCCAAGCATTGGATTGGAAGCATGTGGTTTGGAGGCCAAGACAGTGACAAGTCTCTTTTTTTGTGGCCCGCTGAGGTCGGAGAGTGTGATAAGACTCAATTGCCCCGACTGCAAGTTGGGTCGGTATATACAGCCGATCGATTGATTAGTCTCTAATGAATAGCCGACCACGAGACAGCAGTACATTCGCTAAGGTGAACCAGCAAGACATGGACAGGCCAATCGGCACTGAGTGTTGATCCCACGCGTCCTGCATCCAAGAATCTGGTCGGCAACCATCGCTTGCGCGGCTTGAAGCGAGCTGCAAGCCATGGTTCCTCGTATGCGCTCAATAAACAGGCGCGGAATCGTCCAGGTTTTCTATTGAACATAATCTACCTTTGCCAGGTTTTGAAGCGCCGGATAATGGACTTTAGAGGACGGGCCGTGACGGCTCGCTATCTATGATGGACTCAGCGCGGTTTGATGAAATCAACTTCTCTGTTGATTTGCTGCTCCACGGGCGGGGTCTGGCATCCAGGCCGTTGTTTCTAGAAGGCCAATGATTAATAGCACCCCTTATTTAGTGGTGAAGACTGGAACAGGGTCTCATCTGTGTATGACTGATATGATTAAGGCTTTCGGATGCCGCTGATAACGGCTAAGATCACCCTTGCTTGGGTGCTCCGGCGGCCATGACAGAGCCATGACTGGCAGAAAGGCCAACTGATCGGCGCCGTCTTTACTCGAAGTGGGAGATTGAGCTGCAGGTTGCGGTGCAGACAAGACACGGCAGAAGAGCGCAGATCTCGACGGCCGTTTCATTATGTTCGATCCTTGATCGGCCGATCGACAGGTGCAAGGCTAAAAGGCGTTACGATCGGCATTTGGGCAACACTCGGTTCCTGCGCTTGGGCAGATCAGTGATAGCGGAGGGTTAACAGAAATGGAAGGAATTCTGGTGCTGGTGGAAATAGGAAATATCGCACAAAGAAGAATGCAGAACGATCAGCGACAGCTAGTGTACGGGCCTTTTAATGGAGAAGTCATTATTTATACCTATGGAAGGCGACGAGTCCTGCTGACTTATGGTGGAACGAACTACGCCGAGGCAATTGCCAATCCCTGTCCCCAAACGGTAAGGTACTCAACTAGGTAGGTACTAGGTTAGGTAGGTACCTTGGTAGGTAGTTTTGAGGACAAGCCCCACAGGTTCCTGGTCTACCACCAATCCCGCGCCGGAGTAGCCGGCTATCAAAATGCCTAAGGCATATCGCTAGAACCTACTGTATCCTACAGTACTGTACATCAACGCAGTATACCACTCATGCAGTGGTTGGCCGCCGTCTTTTTTTTCTCTCTTCACTTTCCTTTTTTCCTTCTTTAGATATTGAGCCAACCGAGCATACGACAGTTGCGTCGCCATGAGCACCTGCAAGGGTCGGTCGGCTCTAGATACCCAAAGGTAGTATTGCGTGCATGCAAGCCAGAACACTGCCAAGAGGTACCTGATGAGACTGTTTCGATTTCCGCCGGCGACTCGCTCATTGGAGCGACTGGATGGCGAAAGCTACGAAGGGTAACATCTTGGGACTGTTTAGCATGTGCATTCAGCCGAAACCCCACCATTGAGATATCGGAGAATATGCTTTATCAATTCCTTAGTGCCTGGCTTACAGATCAGAACACCAGGGCAATCAAATGGCTGGGGAGCTGCAGCCGTAGCGAGTCTTGATTGTAACCCAGGTGAAGCTATCGTGTCACAATGACGAGTTTTGGTATTGGAGTACGTTATTCATTGCAGATGTGTATCATGCAACGAACAGCCAAGCATCGCTTGTATGCAATGCTTGTATGGTATAGAATGGTGACGAAGATCCGTCTAAGATCATTTGCTTCATTCGACGACATCGGAGCCAATGTCGTTGCTACTGTACGCGTCAAAGATCACCCAACATCTCGGACTCTGGTGGGCTCTGTAGTAGTGTGGTTAATATCAAACCCTTGTCGGGGTTATCAGTCTTTCAGTGCTAAAAACGATATGCGGCTACCGTTGGTCCTGTTGACTGCCGATCGCCTTGGTGCTCTGCGCCAATAAGGCACCGGGACCCCTGAGCTCAATCCTGCGTGGACCCTCATTATAGTCATGATGTTTGAGTCTTGGCTACTATCTCAGTCAGGGATTATATATTGACTTGATGAACTGTGGGCGCGTACAGTATACGCAATAGTAGTGTGGATTACATGAATACAAGGGCTAGACTCTACCTTCTTATACAGGTCAGCAGCACATAGCACGATGTACTGTAGATGCGAAAACTGCAGTAGCATTGCCGATCAGTGTAGAAATCCGAACGACCGCAGTACGTTGATATAAGGAGGCGGGCTTGCCTTCTTTGACTATCGAAAGGACTCCCCCAAGTCCTCGCCTCTACATACTCTCATCCCTTCCTTTCGAAGCTGTGTGCTCCTTGGTCGCTCGTCTCCTTTCGATAACATCCCAACACCATCAACAATGGCTAAATTCCTCTCTGCTCTTCTGGCTATCGCCGCCCTTCTTCAAGTTGGCACTGCTGCCCCTTTCTATCCTCCAACCAACGCTACGGTGGACATAAAGGCCAGACATTACAACACAACATTTACGCCAGTACTTCACCAGCGTGAAATTCGAACTTTCCCTATTGCGCTTCACCGACCTTAAGGGATACGTTAGCACTCTAGTACAAGCCACCTGAGCACGCAGCACTGTATATACAAGACCTCACCGAGACTTCGATCCTGGCCGTTCCCTTAAAATGCGGGCGGTGCTGTCTACATTTACCCACCCATTACTTCGACGATAAGAGTCAATAGGATGTCTTCACACATGACAGCCTGTTATAAGCTACTCGTGACACATTTTCAACGCCGGTACTTTCAATCATCAAGCTGGGGGTCTCGGCCTCTCACTTTACGTTCACGGCAATAGACTAATTTAACGGCCTTTTTGAAGAATTACTTTTTGATGGGAGAAAGGGTTTTCTGACTTGGGATACATTGGGCACCTTGGTGTTGATGATGTCAACTATATCGATGGCGCTGGACGAGCATGGAAATGGAAATGGGCATGTATAACTGGTCTTCTGCTCTGCAGAATTACACTCTTGGTTACCTATAGGATATCTCAAGTCAGCACTACTATCGTTCACGTCCAAATACCAGATTCGCTTCGCATTTTATTCACCTCCTGCATGTTATCAGCCGTTGTCATAGCTACTCGTACTCTAAATCTACTAATTACAATAAGCGACACCAACAACTTAACAATAATAACATCCTAGTAGCCACTGTCAAGAGCGCTGTACATGAAGTAGGCAATAGATACTTGTTACACGAAGATCTCTAAAAGCTACTTTTTGTGAACGAATCTGACTATTTACGGGCGTTCTTTTGTTGTATGTTTGCCTTGTAATAACTACGAAACGTTGCTTATACCAGGTACTCTTGCGACTGCAATTCGATGCCTATGCAAATGGCGTTCCTCCATTCTTGTCTACCACTACCAGGTTGGCTCCTTGTCCACAAGTGATATAAGTATCCTATTTGGACTATAATTAGACCATTGGATAAAGCAGGGGAAATTGGTGCCCAGTCATTTTAACCTGCTAGTATTAGATCTGCATCCTTATCCAATAACGCCCTTATTGAGCAACCCTACAGAATGAGCATCCACTAAGCTCAGTTAGATACCTGAAAACGATATTATATCGGTTCTGTAGGCTCAGGAACAATACCTGCCCTGAAATATGTTATCTCGGATTTAATTTGCCTCGTATTTGGGTATTAGAGAACTAAATGAGAGGAAACTTTGGCTCGAGAATGTCAACTTAGGTCGGCTTGGCCTACGCTAAGGTACTTTCTGTCAGGATCTCTGTAGTAGGGGGTATGTGTCAGGATCTCTGTGGTTGGGGGTATGCAATGACTTCTATTGTTGCGCAGGGGTTCTAATCTGGTGAGGCTACGCAATATCGGTCTATATACACACATGCCCTTTGTTCTCGATCAGGGATCGTGACAGTATGCAATGACTTCTATTGTCGCGCAAGGGTTCCAATCTACTAGGCTACGCAATATCTGTCTATATACGCACATGCCCTTTGTTCCCGATCTCAAGGATCGTGACACTTTCGATTTTATTGTACTATTTTAATTACATGTTGCATATGATATCACGCATTTATAACTTAGCTATAATAAAATATGGAAATATTTCGAGGCCGACAATCGATAGTAGAACTAAGTCTAACAGTCTGTAGCATGGCTCTATCACTTATTGCAGCCCATCCTCTGGAGTCAATAATTTCCTATTTCAGTGCTGTTTTAGCTCTTGAGACATGTTTTAGGACTACATACCTACGTAAGACCTACTGTAATTCCAACAGCTCTGTGAAACAGTAGAACAAAGGGGGCTTGTAGATATAAGCGGCTCACCCTCCATTTACTTCGATTTTTTCTTTTTTTCTTTTTTGAAAGGCTATCTCTTTGCCTGGCCAGCAAAAAAATAGTCCTTCAACAACTACCTAAAACAACCACTTAAAAAAACCCACTCAAAAGCAACGGTCGGAGAGCTAGAACGATTACTTGCCTAGCTACTTAACAAATGGTTGTTAAACAACTACCTAGTCTACGGTAGCTGTTTATCTGGTCTAGCCAACCAGGTAAGCAGCTATTTAAGGCACCAAAAAAAAAACCCTATAAGACATATATATGCACCAACTCAAACAGCTTTTGAAATAGGTCTTAAGAGCCAAAACCCTACCCAAAATAGTAATTTATGATTTCAGGGGGGTAAGTACTAGATATAATTCCGCTTATAGCATAGCCGAGAAGCGTTTAATGATTTAGAAACAAATTAGTAGCTTAATAACGATGGCACATTAATACTCTTTTGGCTCTCGATTATACATTTACATATAAGTCAACACGCGGTGCACTAGAAAGCACTTTAATTGCATGATAGGGTTTTTGAACGCCATTTACAGTAAACCCTGGGTTGTTAGTACGTTGTTCTATTAAATTTAAATTACCTGGTTATCTGTTACGACACCAGAATATTTAGGTAGTTTAGTAGCTCACATCTCTTGATTCTTCACCCGCGGAAGGTTTAAATATATAATTATCATCAACACCGGGCATATTTCAAACAAGCCTCTATTCGCAGCTACTAAGACCTAAACTTAAAGCTACATATTATAGCCTATACGCAATAGACAGTATGGCATAGCCGATAAATTCCAACATGAAAACAACTTCAGCCCTTTGAAAGAATGCAGGAAATGGAATGTGTTGCAAGGGGCGTCTTATAACTTCAAACGTGTTGTTGGCAATATTGGTTAGGTCAGGAAATTGTGGAAACTGAATGCGTAGGATGGCTTGGCGTACAGTTTTAAATATGCTGTCCGTAATACTAGCTAGCCAAAACCACTTTGGAAACTGGATGTGAAGCGGAACGCGCTGCAATCGATGTATTATAAATTCAAACCTGTTAACAACATTTTTCAGGTGGGAAAATCCAGGAAATGAAATATGCTCTCTGTCAATAGTATTGATTTGAAGTAGAATGCGCTGCCAGGAATTTTTGATAACTTCAACCCCGTTGTTAGCAACATTGTTTAGGTAGGAAAATCGAGGAAATGAAATACGCCGTATGGCGTGGCGCACAGCTTTAAACATTCTTTTAACGATGTCGGCCAGGTAAGAGAATCGAGGAAACGAAATGCGCCGTATACCATGGCGTACAGCCTTAAATATCCTGTTAACAATATCGGCTAGGTTAGAGAATCGACGAAGACTAAAAGAGGTCAGATTTTTCATCGCTTCAGTGGTATAATGGACAAGTAACCATGAAGCGTTTTCCCAGTAGACCGGAGCAAGGCAATGAAAGTATCTGCGGGCCCCGAGGCCAAGAATCTCAAAGTCGTACAAGCACCTGCTACTATTTTGTAGAACTGAAAACGCGTTTTGGGCTTCTATAACTTTAGCCCGAACTGTGAAGTTCAATAATACGAGACTAGAACTGAGGATCGCCGAACTTAAGTAGGTCAGTTGAGTCTCGTATGCTAGCTTGATCTCATCGGCGGATGCGTTTGAAGAGATATTAAGTACATCATAGTAACTGGCGGTTTTATCCTGGAAGCTTGGCTTGGGGTAAGTAGTTGGCAGAGTAGAGAAACTTGGTATTACGAAGGAAATGTAAAATTGCCCGAGGAGGATACCGAAAATTAAAACTAGCAGGAGGCCAAGCCAGCTCCGTTCAGGGGGGCGTGGCATTTGAGGGGCTGGTCGCGCTCCTTCGGCGCCCTCCCTATCCATTTGCAGAATGAACCCCTCTTGAAGGCGTCCTGGTACAGGCGGTGGTACGTTATCTGCCATATCGCTGAAGTTTATCGGGGAATTCTTCAGTTTGTTGACAACTAGGTTTAATATGGTCAATTTAAGCGATACTCGTCTAGGCTGTTGTTGAAGCTGGTGAAGCTATGAAACTTGTGATACGATAACTCAGCGTGGCTACAGGGGATATAAATAAAATTCTATTCTGGCTATAAGATACCTATTCTTTTGATTTAATCCCATTGTTACCTTATTACCTCGTTAACGAAACCATTGACTTTGTTTTTGTGGCATGATAAAAAACCAAAGTAAAAGGAGGTAGAACAAAGGCCGTATTTAAACACCTTTAGCCTATTGATGAAAATGCATGGTTTCGCCTACTAAACCCAAGAAAGTGAAGCCTAAGAGGTTCATGATGGGGCCACCTAAATCTACTCTGTCGATGTTTGCAGCGGTAACAAAGGCCGATAATCAAGGGCTTTGAGAGATATTTGTCACAGAGCAGGCCGTAGTTACTATTTACGCGAAGAATCGTTACAATATTCGAATTGAAATAATAGTTTATGGAAATGATGCGTTTTGATAGTTTCAAACTGGAAGTAGAATAGGATAGCTAGCCTTGTGGGCAGGATAATTATTCTTCAAGGGTCCTGTTATGTAATAGACATTATTATTATTGTCGATAAGTTGGATAGAGATACATTAACGTCGACGTACCTTTCGAGACCAAGATTTAATTCTCCGAGGCTCGCTGATTATCGGTCCTATAATTAATTATTTAATTCATTTGGGGGTCGAGCAGAATAGGTAGGTCTCCCTAGTCGCGGTGCGGCATCTTTGCCAGTGCTCAGAGAGTAATGCAAGAGGAGAGGAATCATATTATAACTGTATCTCTTCTGGCATGTCATGGAAGACACTGCCTTGTGCTTGTTTAAAGCAGCTCCTTAGGCTCCTCAAGTGCACAAACTGTAGGCTCGCTGGTGTAATATTCTTTCTAACATACCTCTAGCTAGTGATGCCTCATAGTGATTGGGTAGTCTTATAATATTCCCAACGAAGAAATTGTGAGCTTCTGCTCGAGCTGCTAAAGTACCGCACCGCTAACTACGATGAGTTACCATCAAGAGGCTACCGTGCCAAATGCTCAATATCACCTCCGCTCGAGCATATCCGGGTTTTGTTGTTGTATCGACCTGCTGGTAATATAAAAGGTACCTGCCAAAGTTGATGCTCGGAGTCTAATAATGCTACCTACATTTGGTCAAGGGCTAGCAATCAGTACCAGGTATTGTCAAGTTCATCCATGCAAGGTAGGCTAGCTAGGTTGTATCTGCATGCATATGTAGCCTTCGCGACAATTATCTTTTTATTTGGCATTTGCCTTCGAAGCCGTGATATATAGTTAGTTTCCTCTTAGTGCTGCACAACGGTGGCTTCATCAGCCCAAAACTGAATAATACCTCACTCACATCTCATACCCGCCATAGGTACATGTAATTATGTGCCAGGCAGCTTCATGCTTGCGAACTAAATAGGAAGCAACGCAAATGTCAACAGCAGCCACTACGTTTGTTGGCTAATTGCTCTTGGGTCTTCCACTTTCTACTTCGTGCTTTCCGCTGCCACCCTCCCACTTCCCGCCTCTCAATTTCTTCTCAACATATACCAGCAACAACCTGCTTCGCTCTGAAGCACCATCTACCTGCTAGTAATAGCACGCAATTATCGAGGGACAGGTACGTACGGGATTTTTTTCTTCGTCCCAGCTGCTCCCCCAGTCCACAACATCACTATCCGAAGCCTTGTTTCACATCCACGCCCGGGATCAAGATATGTTGACTAATGTAACTACTTGCGTATGACTGGCCTATCTCCTACCCACGCCAACCATTGTTCCCTTTCTTTACTCTTCTTTCCAGCGGACAGAAAATACCCATCGACTTAGAACGCCATTCTTCAACTCGACGCGACGCACCTGTGCCTGGTCTAATTCATGTTGGCCCTAGCTCAAGCCGAGACCCTCTGGCGGTTCTGACTCGTACTGCCTGTTGATGCACCGGACTACCTGCCGTTTATCTACTTGCTGCATTGATTCGATCACTGTACAGCGCTTCCTCCACATCTCTCACCTCATACTTTGGCCTGGCTAGGGTTTTCCAAGTAGTAAGACGCTGAGAGGGTCGGATGAGCATAGCTTAACGCGCTCTCTCTCTTCCACGCCGGGGTTCGTCTCCCTTTCGCTCAATCGTTGCATTTTACTTCGCCTTTAACGTTTCATACAAATAGAGAAAGTCGGAAGCGTAAAGTAGCGTTATAACGTCGCTGATATCCCCCAAAAGCACAACCTCGGCCGAGCCGTGGATTTCGCCCAACAACCATGAAACCGGGCGCTCATGGATCCGGCAGAGCCTAATCGATGGCAGTTTCCAACTAACGAGGCAGGCGTTTTATATGGTCCAACTGGAAAGGCGCCCGAAAAACTAGTGACTTGCGCTATATGTTTCGAAAGGTATCCCGAAAAAGACATATCTGAACCCTTCTGTGGCCACCGGCACTGCAAAAATTGCTTTACGCAAAATGTTCGCCTGGCATTCAATTCGAAGCCCTTCGTCCCAGCCAAATGCTGCGCCGTCATCCCAACCGAGATTCTTTGGCAGTTCGGTGCTCTTACGACCGACGAGATTACACAATACCGGGCCAAGATGGAAGAATTAACGAACCCAGGCGAGGCACTATATTGCTGGGGGTGCGCCGCTTACATTCCCCTTGAACGACGGAGTAGGAAGATCGGGGACTGTGGCCAGTGTAGGAAAAGGACCTGTAGAACCTGTCGAGCAAAATCCCACTTCGGCCCATGCGACAAAATAAAGCTCCAAGCCGACAAAGATGATGAAGACAACATTTACAGGCTCGCCGAGTCAAACGGATGGAAACGTTGCCCCAATTGTCTGCACTTGGTTCAAAAGGATGGCGGTTGTGATAAGATAAGGTCAGTAAACACCACACTCTCTACCTTCGCCTGCACAATATATTAACGCGTTCCTAACTGTCTAGCTGCAAATGTGGGCAGGTTTTCTGCTACCTCTGCGGGGCAGTGTTGACTCCAACCTTGTTCCTTTCGCATATATGCGGAACGCAGCAGCGGCGGCAGCAGGGGGGACGGCGGTGGGCACGGCAAAACCAGCTACCGCTCCAACAGCCGGGGCAGCTGCCATTGCCGGCGCTGTTTTCACAGCGGTGGTGGCAGCTCCGAGCGTGGTGGCAGCACCAACAACAGCTTCAGCACCAACAGCAGCGGCAACAACTGCAGCTGCAGCACCAACAGCAACAGCAACAGCAGTGGCAACAGCTGCAGCAATGGCAGCAACAGCAGTGGCAACAGCAACAGCAGCAACAGCAGCGACAGCAGTGGCAGCAGCAACAGCAGTGGCAGCAGCAACAGCAGCAACAGCAGCAACAACAGCAGCAACAACCATAACAACTGTAGCAACAACAGTGCCCGTCTGCATGATGGCCAGTCCTCACCAAAAGTGACTTCTAGAGCTCGCGATGTAGATGTTACAACTGAAAGGTAGAACCAAATGGTCATTACAAAGACTGTGGAGGCTTCCAGGTTACGTCTATCCTTGGAACCTTAGGCAGTCGCCAGAGTCGTCGTACTACAGTCTGTACATCGTTTGCCTTTCCGGATAGATTGTGCATTTTTGTCATGCAAGTGGTGCAGTGTTCTGAGAAAACTACCTAGGTGGTAGCGGTTGATGATGGCGGTAACATATCTTAGCTAATGACTAGCATGAATGCTTGAAGGCTGCAAACACTCTAAGTAATTAGACTTTCGCGACAGATACCACCGGCACTAGGTTAGAGAATTAATAGTAAGATTACTAAACACTGCCAAGAAAGCGTGTTGTTTGGGAATGCAAGTACCGAAGAAGTGAATGATGAATATCCAGTTAGAAAGCGGCTTTTTTATGTCAAGTTGGATTCTTATGATAAACAAAGAGAGCAACTTCCTAAGACCTCCGCCAGTGTCTCGGACCACCATCCCTAAATATTCCCCATGCCCCACATGTGCAGACAGCCCTATGGGTTGGTACCGAGACGTGCAGGGTATAATATGTACCTAGGTACTGTAATGCAGAACGGGAACTAAAGTAGGATTTAGATACACTGTAGGGGTAGGTTTGGGAAAACATAGGATGGATCGTACTGGCTATATTCCGCCCAGGCTTTCCCGAAGCAGTTGCTAGGCGTGCTTAGCAGTACGCCTGCAAATTACCGAGAACACACCACTATAGGTACGTACTACCGTATTTGTACAAGAGGAGCCAAGACTACATACTGTAAGTACTACCGGACAGAACAAACCTAACCTGCTACAACCTAATACAACCTGTAAACGTAGAACATGGACTAGAACACGTAAATTATCAGCCTCAACCTTGATGGAACCGTCGCTGTTAGCAAGCAGGCAGTAGACGATAGCATGGCTGCCGGATGTTGCCCACGTCGCCGTCAGCTTGGAAGGCGACTTGTCACAGTTCGAAAAGCAGATCGCAAACCGCCTGCCAGCACGGGCAGATCCGTTCAGAGCTCTAGATGATGCTAACCAGCGGCGTCAAGCCGCTCGGCGAGGACACCAAAAAGACATCTTGGCCGCTTTTGATCTGTCTCTAGAGGCCACCGGCTTTACCCCTGAGAAGACATGGGGCGGGCGGATCGAGGATCGCGCTAGCCAGTCACTTTCTCCGCGCTCGGCCAGGAAACGCCTGTCCCAGCAAAGACGCATTAGGGCCCTGGCTTTTCAAAGCGCAAGAAGATCCAGATTAAATTACCCGGTAAGCAACTTGGCCCTCCTACGGTGCAGGTTAGGGATCCAGAAGGCACTCTTGCTACCATTGCTGAAATTAACCTCAACTCACAGAATAGTGAGCACCCGCACTGGAGCTGATTGAAGCTTGCAGTCATGCAAACGCACTTCAGACTCGACGCAAGGAAGTCATTGAAGCTATGGGCCAGCACATCTAGATCAAGACAGCATCGTTTAAGTATAGACCACCTGCGTGTACCGTGTCGTTAACCCCCCTTCCTGATGTTTAGGACGAAGGAGCTGACTTTAGGTTTCTCTCCCCCAGCCCCTTACTCCCTACCACAAAAGCAAGCTGAGTGGGAACTATATTCCGAGCCTCATTACTACTAATTCGTGGGTATTAAAAGCTTTAGTTAGCAGCAAATATAGTAGGTAACTCGGAAGACTTAGATTTCTCCGCAGTTATTACACCCTATGTCATGAATAGGCTCCCCCTGAGAGCTGTAGCCATGGGACTGTAAACTATCACATAGCTAACACCATGTGCACAAAGTATTCCCATACGCTTCGACAGCATTCTTTATATAAGCATCCTTTTTCAGTTGAAAACGAAGAGAAATAGAACTATACAATTTTGTGCCCTCCGGCCAATTCATGTTTTACAGCTGCAGTACCGGCGATAAGACAAGCATGATGTTCCTTTTTCTCTTACCGCACATTAGGTTCTTTATTAGCAGTTAGTTATACAAACTCAACCACGCCGTCGAAGTTGTAAATCATATTACCAGTCAGGGGTTGTATCCTCGTTATCTCTTCATTCGATCAGCCCCATGTCCTCGTCGGATGGCTCAGCCATAGCCCCCGGCTTCGGTTCATTGCCGCGCAGCCGGCTACCTATCACATTCTTATTATCGATGGCTTCCTTCTCATCTTGTGCTATTTATGCCGATTACACGTTAGTATCCGGACCGCTTAGGATGGGTTCCCCGACATTATAGACAGCAGGGTATGTCCAGCGTACCTAGCTGCTGGTCTGAGTCCGCACCCTGCGAGGGCACAGGATCCTCTATCTTCGCGTCGTCTTTGACGACGTCTATGGGGCCACCGTCGCCGCGCCTCTTCACGTACGAGTCGTCGTTGAATTCACCGGTCGGGGCCTCGGGAATATCCCCCGGGTTGCCCCGGCGGTCGTCAACCTGATAGTTTGAGTATTTCGACATAGTTTATCCAAGGGTAGAGAAAGATGGGTTTACCGGAATGGTGTTAGCGTTATTGGAATTAACGAGTATGATGGAATGAAATTTGCAGAACGGAAAGACCCTAACTAGTTATAATCTTTTTAGGGAGCCTCCCATTACTTATAGAAAGATTCAATTTACATTGTAGGGAATCAACGCGTATGACATGTGCTTGACTCACCAAGCAACAAGTTACATCATCGACAGCATTTCCCCCTTAGCTCTAATAGCGCGAACGATCAATTAACAAAACACCCTGCGGCGGTTTGAGCCCCGGTATCATATTGGAGGGTGGTGATGCTATACGACAAGGTAGAAGCGTCATGAGCCCAAATCATGACGGATAGACAAAAACACCAACCACTACTGCGAGATTTGTGCGGCTCATGAGCTAGTGGTGGTCTGTGCATGGCCATTATGTATAAGTCCAATTGAAAGATGATTGGTAAATTGGCGATTTGGTTTTTCACAGTTGCCGTACATATGCAGTTTGTACCTATTTTTCAACCATTGCAGTAAGAGGATAGTTGGTACTGTGATCGTTGGTATTGGCAGTCTGGAATAATGGGTTGTAAAAGGAATGGAGACAATACATACCACAACTGTCATGCAGCAAGGTAGATACTGATGTCAAGATTATGCATCACATGGTGCATAGTGGTGTGTGTACCATACCGTGAGGAGTGCATAGATGCTATATGATTCTTCGAGGTGGCCGTGGGTTACTTCCTCCCACGATAGACTAAAGCGAGCACCCGCCTATGGCGATCCAACGCCCATCTCTGAGTCGACCGAAAGTGTATTAGCATGCTCATGGCCCCGTGCCGTGGCCGCAATGCTGTGTTCTCCCCTCTCGGAATTGTGGTTACCAACAGCGATCACTCTAACTACTGTAGGCACCTAGGTACCTAAGTGACTTCAATGCACAGGTGCTCGGAAACGTAGACTTTGACGGGTTTATGCGAATGTCGAAGGTTACACACAGACATGCGTGGGTTGGTGGGAAGAGGTAGGTATCTATCTGGACCGCCCTGCTGACAACATCACAGGCTGTAGAAATATGGATAGGTCGGGGTCCACATAGATCCATGTTGCATGGCGGACCTATACCATGCTCGGATAATCCTACCAAAGTGGTGCGTAGGAAGTCTCCAGACACCTCTTAAAACAGCCATTTCTTCATGAAATCCTTATATATTAATTTATTATTCCATTCTTTATATTTTAAAATATTTAATATTCAATCTTTATAAGCTTTTATGAAGTGGTTGTAATTCTATTGTTATTTTGCGTGGTTTTATGGCCTTAGTTTGCCTGTCCGGAGACTTCCTATATACTGTACCCCACTGTGCTTACGGTAGATACCTCCTTAGCACCCCTAGTTCCCGCTGTGGGGCACTGAATGAGGCTGGCTAGGCAGATCACTACCACAGCAGGCCGCCAGATCAGGCCCATATATGCTTACAACCTTCAGGCGTGCTCCGCACACCTTTCATCCCTTCTTCAAGCTTTAGTCTAGCCTACTACCTACTACTGCTAAGGCTAATACCTGACTTGACGACTTCCCTACTCGTGAAACACTGATTTACTGATACTAGTACATTATAGACGCTGCTTTGTGACTGGAGTCTACATCCCGTCATCTTACGTTAATATTTTACGGCTGTAAAATGCCTATACGGCGAATGGAGATGCGTTTGCATCTAGGCTGGGTTCTATGCCTATCCAAAATGGAAGTCTTGGCAATTTGTTCATTTGGGCTGCCGTTGAAATGTCGATAAATAGCTGGGATAACAACACAGGAAACACAGTAATGTATGCCGAGCTTGGATCAGTTCTCCCAGCTAGCTGGGTACCCGGCCCTTGCAAGCCCGCGCCCTGTAAACACGCTACGAACCTAGAATGGCGGATGTGGCCGGGCCAGCACTGCGCAGAAACTTCTTGGTTCTCATATGGTACACTACTGATATAGTACTAACCCTATCAGTAGACCACGCTGCGTCATACCGTTTCAGTTCAAAAAAAATTATCTGCTCTGGTTGGTGACTCCGTTGTTGACTGGCTAGTGTGAGGTCGTTTCCGGGTTTTTGTAATCGGATAATTGGTCATGGTGCGGGCTGCACTGCAGCATCAGATTGCCTACTTCGGACAGGTTCGGCCACTAGAGTCGTGAGACGATGTCTTGATAGGTAGGCTTCCACAACAGCTATCTGATAAGGATATGGTTATTATGGTTTTTGTAGCTAGGTGAGTCTATAGTGAATGGCGGACACAGTACTTGTATTCCGAAAAAGTAGCCAGTCGACATCTTGTGATTTAACAGCCCGTCCGGGATCAATGGGAAGCTATTCGCGCAAGGTATCATTTCCCAAGTATATAATCGTGGTCACAAGGAATCATGCAGCCGAAGTTCTTACAAAACTTGGCGCAACGTGCTCGTCAGCCATGGCTCTCTTGGCAAAATCCTACGCTGCTAGCCCAGTAGGTAAGTACGTAAGGGGTGTAGCTGTAGTACTATGAAGCCAAGGCGCACAGACATGGGACAGGTCGGTATGAAGTCGGGAATCGCTTGTGTCCTACACTACCTACACGACGCTACCTGTGTTGCACTACGCCTCATCACCCTCAACTCATCGGAGCCGAGGAGTTCCATGCATACACTTGGCGGAGCGCGATATGTAGTGTTCGAGCCTTGTCCTAGTCCCACACATACACTTGGCGGACGCGATATGTAGTGGTCGAGCCTTGTCCTAGTCCCACACATACACTTGGCGGACGCGATATGTAGTGGTCGAGCCTTGTCCTAGTCCCACACATACACTTGGCGGAGCGCGATATATAGTGTCGAGCCTTGTCCTGGTTCCTCACAATGCTGCAGGAACTGCAACTTCAACCTTGTGGCGCAATACAGTACAGGGTCTCTGTACTTGGAAAACCCCATGCAAGGTTCTTTCGGGGCTATGATTCGTTGTCGGTCAATTCTTAATGATAATGATAATAAAAAAACTAGACGCGCAAGATTAGAAAGCTTCGTTTGAAAATAGTATATAGAGGCAGGAGAACGCAGTTAACTAACGGTCTTGCTCGAAGCAAAGAATCAAGATCAAGGCCTTCGTAGAAGCCTGTTTAAATCCTACTGCATTGGCGCCATACTTATAAAATGAATCGTCTCTCCTCTCACATCGTCCTCCCTATTATATGAAATCTGCACATTCTTCCAACTAACACCTTACGAACTGCTTATGATGACGTCTCTCTCCGTCGAGGCGATTATCGCCATCATCAGCGTTGTCGTGGCCTTACCTCCCACAGCCCTAGTCGTTCTTCAATATATAAAGCGCCGTCACCAAGCACATCGAGGTATTGTCTTGGCGATATATCTACTCTTTTCTATTTTCACAGTACTGCCACAATTGTAAATAACCAATCAGAGCCTTCGTAGTAGCCCCGCAGTTTTCGACTTTTCACTATATTGCTTAATTATCTCTGATCGGTTACGGGATGCACTTATATTATTCGGTTACGTAAAGAGATATTTATCTAGTTATATAAATTATTATTATTTTTAATTATTTATAACTAGTTGCGATTAGTTTAAAATAAAAATTTAAAACGTGCGCAGGTATTATAACGTATTATTTAATTAATAAAGCTTATAATTAATTATATAATATTCCAGTTTATTACTATTAATTAAAATTTATTTTTATTTTATTAAATCAGGCTTTATTTAATTTAATTTTTTATTATTAATATATTATATATAATATTAAATTTTATTTATTTATTAATATTTTACTTATTAGTAATTTAATAAAATTATAATATTTAGTTTTAATTTTATTTTTATAAATATTTAAGCTTATTTAGTTATAAAATTATATAAAATTATATAAAATTATATAGAATTATACGGAATTATACTAAATTGTGCTATATTATACGGAATTATATTAAATTGTATTAAATTATATTAAATTATATTAAATTATATTAAATTATATTAAATTATATTAAATTATAAATAATTATACATTTAGCTATAAATAGCTTTATTAGTTTTTTTTTATATTAAACTTATTATTATTATTTTTTTTTTATTTTTATTAAATATTATTTATAAATTTTATTAAATTATATCTAATTATATTTAATTAGTTTATATTAAATTATTAAATTTTTAATTAATTTAAAATAATTTATATATAAAATTTTTTTATAAAATATTATAGATTTATTATTAAATATATTATAATTTTATTATATTATTATATATTTAAACTTATTTAATATATATTTAATACTTTAATTTTTTTTTTTATTATTATATTAAATTATTAAAAACTAAATATTAAAGTTATAAATATAGCTGTTTATTTTTTTTACTATATAAATAAACTTATATTATTTATAATAATACCGAATAAGTTTTTCCGGTTTTTTTTTAACCTTTAATATATTATTATTCCTTT
>MU383901.1:0-95382 GCA_022495065.1 Xylaria telfairii
ATCTTTTAATTTATGTAATTAACGAGGGGTGTTTTATGCAATTAATATAAACAAGTTAGAATATTTAATATCTTAAAGAATATTAGGGCTATAAAGACGGGCCGTATACCATTAAATCGGGCGAAAAAAGACAGAAATTCCCATATATATATTGTTAGGGTTAGGGCTTTTTTAGTGGGGCAATACTTGAATGCCTATGTAAAAACCATGCCTTTATAGGAAAACCGCATGCCTCCGTAAAAATTCCCATAAAAAATAGTAATAGCGGTATAAAAGAACAGTAGTATATTAAAAATTAAAATATTAAATATATATTAAATAAGTTTAAATCTATAATAATATAATAAAATTATAATATATTTAATAATAAATATATAATATTTTATAAAAAAATTTTATATATAAACTATTTTAAACTAATTAAAAGTTTAATAATTTAATATAAACTAATTAAATATAATTAAGTATAATTTAATAAAACTTATAAATAATATTTAATAAAAATAAAAAAAAAGCAGTAATAATAAGTTTAATATAAAAAAAAACCAATAAAGCTATTTATAATTAAACGTATAATTATTTATAATTTAATATAATTTAATATAATTTAACATAATTAAACATAATTTAATATAATTTAATATAATTTAATATAATTTTATATAATATAATATAATTTAATATAATTTTATATAATTTTATATAATTTAATATAATTTTATATAATATAATATAATTTAATATAATTTTATATAATTTTATATAATTTTATATAATTTTATAATTAAACAAGCTTAAATATTTATAAAAATAAAATTAAAACTAAATATTATAATTTTATTAAATTATTAATAAATAAAATATTAATAAATAAACAAAATTTAATATTATATATAATATATTAATAATAAAAAATTAAATTAAATAAAATTTAATTTAATAAAATAAAAATAAATTTTAATTAATAATAATAAATTAAAATATTATATAACTAATTATAAACTTTATTAATTAAATAATATATTATAACATTTATACACGTTTTAAATTTTCACTTTAAACTAATTACAACTAATTATAAATAATTAAAAATAATAATAATTTATATAGCTAAATAAATATCTCTTTATATAACTAAATAATATAAATATATCTTATAACTAATTAAAAATAATTAAACAATATAATAAAAAATCAAAAACTATAAAACTACTACAAAAGCTTTAATTAATTATTTATAATTATAGCAGTACTATAAAAATAAAAAAAAATAAATATAACATATACCTTACAGCTAAATTTACCGTCATACTAATTTACAACTATAACTACTTTTTATAATTATACTTATTTCTATTTCAAAATAGCTACAATATTATTTCCAGTGCTAATAGGGTATTTAATTAAACAGTATATCGCCCGAAAACGCAGGAACTAACGTGTTTTGGCCGAGCAATGTTAGAATTGCCACTTTATATAAGGGCAGCAATAGTGCTTACATCTCTGCCAACCTCGTGTCTAAAAACCGGGTCCCCTTGGGTAGCTAGGTAAGATAAGAGTTGCACTGCCTACGTCCACTCAATCCTATCGCTATTAATCAGCAGTAGCAGAACATTTCACAAAGGAGTCGCGAATGACTGTGTATGGACAATGCCTACCATGCTAGACTACCTACTCATAACGCACCACACTATGTCTCGCATTACGACTTCCTCGTGAAGACTTTACATACGGAACCTTCATAGCCTGTGAACCCTCGTATATTGCTGATTATATAGGCATCATACCAGAAAAAGTCCGCGTACCAATCCAACATCCCACTACACCCTACACCCTAATTACCACCAATCTCTAAATTCTCATAGCGAACATAGTGTCAAGCCCGGTACGAATATGGACAATATAATGCACAAAGAGGTGAAGTCCTCTACGAATATGGCCCGTGAAAATAATAGGAAGAGGAAATTCTCTACGACGTTAGTGGACTCTACGGATGGCAGGGGCTCACACAACGACCACAGCGTTAAGCCCAGTGCTACGAATACGACCGATAAAAGTGATCATCAGGAAGAATACTCTCCGAAGTTGGTTAATTCTGTAGGTGACAAGAGCCTTCCACGGCTTGAGCGTAAACATAAACGTTTCAGAGCTGAAAAAACGGACTGCAAGAAAGAAGAAAACTTTCCAGAAAATCACGTCCAGATATTACAGCGTCCCCGAGTCCACGATCAAGAATTTATAGATCAGCTACACCAGGCTCGGCCTCGCCTCCAGGCTCAAATGTCTTTCCAACTGCAGCAGTCCCGAGCCCAAGCCCCATTTCTAGCTGATCATCTCGCTGATCATCTCGCTGGCCATCGAGCTGGCCATCGAGCCAACCATCAAGCTGACTTAAATTGGATACGTTTCTGTAATCATGTGCGAACTCTATCCACAATAACGCCTCCTACTTTTCAAAGACAGACTGGCTCCAATGCATTTGTTCAGCAACCCACGAGAGGGAGAGGAACAGAACGGCCACGGATTCGGATACTAAACAGGAGAGGTGCTTACAGGCCACAGATACCCCCTATTTCCAGAGTGCCCGATGAACAAGTCGGAACGGAGGATCCAGCCGTCACTCGAGTCAACACTTACCGGGAACAGGAAGAAGCCGCCAAGGGCTTCGAAGACGATGAAACATTTATTCCTACCATCTGTAGACAATCCGAAGAACGATCCAGACAAGAAGCTCAAGCCCGTGCTTATCGAGAACATGGACAAGCCGGCACATTCACTCCCGCCAGCTACAGCGCATACATGAGGAACCCTTTAGCACGACCCCAGGGACAGGCTTCGAGCCAAAAGTGGCCAGCCTATTTCAGAGAACAATGAAATACGCCGAAAGTAAAAGCACGAGCGTTCGGTTCTCGGGAGGAAGAAGGGGTCTCCGAAGTGTCTGGAGACAATGAGGTGTCCATTTCCAGTGTCGAGCGTTAATTTAAAGCGCCCTTCGCCGATGAAAGGAACCGGGGGCTACTCTCTCTTCTTTGCCTTTTTTGCCCTTTTCTGGACAGGGATATCTATTTGGGCTCGAAGTGATCGGCACATGGGCGAAAGGGGGTCCCATTTTATTACTGCGTGCCAAGGTTCGTTTGATTTCATCCTGATGAGCCTCGAAGCTCTCTGGAAGCGACGTCTTATTTATCTTGACTACCTAGTCTTTTGCAGCTTGGACTACACCTGTATCCCCATTCGATAAATATTTCATCAGGAATAATCAAAGCGTGGGAATGTTCATTATGAATATAGTTCATAGACTCTCCAGGCTGCTCACAAGCGACCATGTATAATTAAGCGGAATGGCTACATCAGTTTCTCACATAATGCCATTGACTTAGAATCTTGATATGAAGCTTGGTTTTGTTACGTAGGGTAACGCCAGTCGTTACCAGTGTCGCCCACATACCGTGTTTCGCAGAAGTTAGCGCTGTCGCTTTTATAATACAGCTATAGCTTTGTAAGAAGTCTGTACCCCCATACCTATTCAACCCGCCGCCCGCATCAGCGCAGCCGGCCACAACAAAGAAGACTGAAAAACACATACTATATTCTAGATCCTAATTAATGATTGATATTTGCTTTAGCTGTTAGTCCATAAGTTTTAAGCAATTGGTTTTAAAATGATTTTTTTTTTTTTCATTAATCAGATCCCAGGGCAAGCTGACTGCCGATGTAAAAACAAAGTCTGAAGCCCTTCCTCATTCTAGGGTCATCACCCTGTGCAGCCGCAACTATACAGAACTTCATTTCCCCCCCGCGTCCGTTAATTCCTACTTCGAGTATATCGCATACGACGAGTCGGTAAATGCGCAAGGATTGGTACCTAGTCGTGATTGAAGCTGCGAAGAAGCGTCCCGTACGCTCCCGTAGGCAACGTCTTCTTGTGACGCGAGGACGAGTATATCTGTCGGGTAAAAGTGCATCAAGAATCTGTCGGTAGCCTCGTTCGGCCGCGCACTGCGAATCCAATTCCAACTAATAACTGCTTGACCCACGATAGAGTATCGAGATTCGCTTTCGACGGTGTCTTTAGTCGCATCACTTGGAACAGTTCGTCTTAGGATAAGCCCCAACTGGCCCAAATCTGAAGCTTCGTACTTAGAATGGAATATTGAACAAAAAACGATAAAATCCCCGGTTTGCAGGGCCGACGATACTATAGCAGCTACCCCCTTGGCCTCATGTGAATAAACAGGCTGTAATTGCTGATTAGTTGTGCATAGTCCTTGAAGAGACTGCTCCTTTCTGAAAAGTTTATTGTCAAAAGAATGACGATCATTTGTGATAAACTTCTCGTCGTGTAGTCTCCAAACATCATCGAAGTAAACTCTGAATCCTTCCCACCAATCATCCTCGTATCGATGAAACTCCGATAATCCAGGTGGTATTCCCGGGGGCATAATATGTCCTTTTCGGCGCTGAAGCTCGACTTCTAAGCTCTCCTCGCCGGGTTTGATTTGTAACGCCTCGAGGACCATGTGCGCTGTCTGAGCACCTTGCCTTTCCGGGCCTTCATTTGCATGCTGGGGATTTCTCGCCAGAAACCGCATTACGTATATTGCCAGTTCGAATCTGGTTAGTTGATAGTTGGGAACTAGCCTCTCGGCGCCCCCCCAATCGATCGTTGACAGAATTCCGTATACTCGATCCCGCGGATCGAAGCAGTTCGCCTTCATTATCCAGGCGAGACCATACGCAAGCTTGTCCCCTTTTGGCTCGGGATTTGCACCTGAGGGAAGTAAATCAAACTTATCGATATCATAGAATCGCAGATGGCCATTAACTGTGGAAAAACGTCGTAGAACCCAGATATACGACAAAAGTCCCAAGAGCCACTCCTGTCCTGATATACGGAGTGACAAGGGGTCCAGGAAAGCAGGCTCGTCGGCTGTGAGCATGATCGCAAATCCGTTCAACGCTTGGAAGGGGACTTGGTTGCTGCCACAGCACACTGTAATAGAGCGTCCCATAAATAACTCCTGCTTTATCCAAACCCGTGAGAAATACTGCCTTTGCAGAAACGTTGCGAAGGCGGTTAAAACCTTGTTTATCGTCGCTCTGCGTAGCCTCACTAACCATAACATGGTTCGTAGTTTCTGGCGTGTAGAATAAGTCTCTGAAGGTCCATCCCTCTTGATGGATCGGTCGGAGATCCCCGTGAGAAGATGGCGATGTTCATACAGCATGGGAATTAAGAGCTCGCTATCATCGGCATGTGGTCCAACACAGGAGAACACTCGAAAAGCTCGCTGGTATATCTCCCCCATCATCGCGACCTGATCGCTCTTCTCATCGTTGCTGTCCTGATCAATGCAGATTGAGTCAATCCAGATATACGGACAATCTGGGTCAGTGTGACGTATAGTCTGCCGTATGGCGTCCTCGCAATTTTTTCGAACACTCATAGGCCTGCCGTTCATGAGAATCCGAGTCGTATGATCCGGAGATCCCCAGGTATAGGAGATAGCATTGTACGAAGGCAACGTATTCACGTTCCACGACCAGACCGTGAGCTCAATGGAGAGTTCGGATTCTATTAGATCTCTTGGGCCTGACTGAATTTTAATGAGCCGAATAAACCCTTTTGAATCTGGGAGAGGTTCGTGTTGAAAACCGCTTTTAGAATGTGGGACCGGCATTCTTGCTCACCCGTTTTTCTGTTTATCAGTAACTGCTTCGGTTTTTTAAAAGTCCATTTTAATTTCTAACTCACGAATTTCACTTAGAATTAGCTTGGGTTGTTCGATTACTATCTATAAACGCCAATTCTACCCAGGTGAGCTGGCGCGAAGCGGGGTCTCCAGCTGGGGAGGATCGGAGCGCTACAACTGAAACAAGTAAGATCCCTTGTATCTGACAGAGAGCGCGTAAGCGTGTATAGAGAAACGCGCTTATTGAACAGGCCTGAAACGAATTGGAAACTGCGTGCTGCTATAATTACTTTTCTGCTTGGCAAGCTTCTCTATCATACTCCTATTCTTCCTCGGTTGTGTAATGACAAACCAGACCATCCAACTTTTATATGGGCAAGAATTAATGAGGGTGGATAGCTAATTTGGTTAGTCACAGTCACAGCGCTTATTATTCGGATCGAAATATCGGCTCAGGCAGCTATCACAACTTTGATGCTAGCTATTTACTTCCTTGGGGAACAAGGCGTACGCATGTGAGACGCAGCAGAGTTTTCTATTCCCAGCTTCTCAAATTCTGGACCTATTAAGAATCGTTAGCTTATTTTGACTATAACGAAGAGGCCATTATGCGCCTAGATCTTCCAAAAGCAAATTCCGTGTAGTTACAAGCGGCTCATTGCTATGTCTCACTAGTTGCTGCACTCTTAGTGTTAACGCATGCCATAGTTGTGCTGTTTGTGGCGAAGGGGAGATTGCGAGCTCATGGACGTGTAGACTCTAGAAGGCCTTGGCTTTCTGGAGGACGATGGAAGTATTGCAAAGATATCTATCGAGAATGAAAGCGATATCAGGATTTTCATGGTAAGAGATATCTGAAATTATGCCACTTAGAAAAAATGCCTGTTGTTTATTACCTAGAAATCCAAGCCCTTTAATCACTATTGAACGATAAGAAAACAGAAAAAAAAAAAAAAAAAAGGGGGGGGGGGGGGGATACAGGGCAGAGGACGTGTTTTAGTAAGGGCCGAGTGATCATAAAGCATACATAATAACATTAATCATAATGGGCTAGTCCTATTGGCGTTGGCCGTGATAATCTCTACCTGTATCCTCATATGAGACTATATACCTATACACTTCGCCAAATTATACTAACCAATTCCGCAATGGAATACGCGCGGCACCAATTGGGCCACATAATAGAAATGTAGGGTAAATATAAAGCTGTAACGTAACTAGATCGAGCGCAAGTTCCGCCCCTCTCTTTTAAGAGACTTCATCAATCATCCACCTATATAAGTGCATCTCTTCTTAAAGCAATCTGAATACTTGATACTTAATCCAGACTGGCCATCTTTATTTGTGGCAGAGCGGCGGCGAAGGTAGCGTTCGGGCAAACCACGATGGCCATTTTAGTGTCCAACTTGGAGTAGGCGCAGCTGTGAGCATCAACTTCCAGGCGAGTCTAGATAGGTAACCCGGGGTTTGGAGGGGATCCGGTCCCCGGATCTGGTCCGTAGACGCTTCACTCGGCCTACGGGGCTGATACGCATTCCGCAGTAATATACAGTAGCGGACATAAGACCAGGAGTGTCAAAGTAATAAAAGGAACCGATTTCTTATTCGCTATATTCAAAGTTAATAAGTTACCTAGTACGCGATGTTTTTTTCTGTCACGGAGTAAAAACGACGCCGTTAATACTCCGTGAGTATTAACGGTATTTATAGCTATATTCATTTATCAGCGACATTTTCTATTAGTAGGCAGTGCAAGGAAACCACGAGGCGCCTAGTATAAGAATATTTCCATTGATCCTACAACATCACCAAACCATGCTCCAATACTTAGTAGCTCTCACTTTCACGAACCCAAGTATGCGGTAGGCGATAGACTCTTGTTGTTGCACGGGGTCCTCAAGGCTATGTGAGGCTATCCTAGATACATATACAAAAGTATCTTTGTCTTTATGCCTTATGACGCTCATATTATGGATTAATTCTGCTCAAACCGCCACAAGACCTCTCCTGTCCATACCCCTAGATTATATCGAACTTATGCGCCGCCTCCGGCGCAGCCCCGGAGGAATCAGATCTGGTTCCACGTGAATAACGATCCACCCCTTAGGTATATTTCCTTCTCCACGGTACAGACATTGTGCTGCACTCTCTATGGCCCGAGGCCACGGCTATGCGACCAGCTGCATCTGGCATCTGACGAGCCTTGCACTACAGCTGCTATACTTGGGTGCTTTGTGACCAAGGCCACGGTCATTGCCGCTCCCATCGCCATTCCCATCTCTATTGCCGTCGTTGTCGTATCATCGTTGCCGCCTTCATTGTTGTTGGTTACTCGCAGCTTGGTCCCCATCACTGGCTCAACACGTATACACATACTAAATTCATGTCAGCCCTTTTGCGTGTTATTTCGTGTTGTTTCGTCGTTGTGGCATATAGCGTGTAGCGTTTAGTACCGTTGTGGGCTATATCTCCTTTGAAGTTCCTTGAAGGACACCCACCAATCCTGGCGTCCCGGACCCAGTCAGAGCCTCATTTCTTCTTGCTGGTGGCTAGTTCACGCCTCCCCCCTAGCTTGTCTAATCTCTTGCCAATGGCCATGGTTAGTCTGCATGTCAGATGAAAATCCGACCTGGACATCAGACAGTGCAAGTAGTATGGATCCGGAGAAGATCAACACATGCGTCAGGTACAGGATGCATCCATCGGAGAGGTGTCACCTCATTACACAATGGCTGCTCGGATCATAAGGTTTTTGCACGATTATAATCTATTCTCTCCCCGCCAAGACACAGCTCCGCTCATACACCAGTCAGCCGCGTATCGCGCTCTGAATGGCTTGAATCGTTTAGCATTGGACTTAGCCTCCAGATCAGGGGACCTACTATACGTTTTTTTTATTAGGCACAAACCACCTACACGTATCTACTTCTCCTCTTTCATATTTTCACAATATTGCCACAATTGCGAGTAGCCAATTAGACCTTAGGATTTCGCCCCGCACTTTTGGACCTTTTTCTTTATGGTTTAACCCTTTTAGCTTAGAATTTATATGCACATATACTATTCAATTACGTAAAGAAACATCTATTTAACAACATCGACTATTAAAGTTTTTAATACGAATTGGTTGTATACGATTTATTTAAAGCATAGTTACGTGGAACCGGTGTCTCTGTTAACTAGGTGTCTATTGAACTGGGACGAGTGTAAGAACTATATGGGGTATAAAAAAGGGGGGTGTGTACGAACAGAGGGATTCATAATTACTGAGACGGCCTGGAATTATACCTCGAGTTTACGTTAAATTATACCGATGTCTCATCTAACAAGCTTAATCCTGAGAGGTGCGTCTCGAGAGGGTTGCTTTCTATTTCTGCTAATGTGACGAGGGCTTATATAATAAGGGCTTGGAACAGTGTTCTATTCAACTAATAATTCTTTTTAGATCTAAAGGGTCCATGCCTTCCAAATCCATCCTTTAATGCAGCCTCAACCTACGCCTTATATTTATAAACAGCCAAAGGCTGGCGCCTTAGGTATCTATCTATTACCCCTCCTTTAGCTGTCTTAGTTCCAGTCCGTAATACGAGGCTCCTATGACTCTTACGAGTCCCGTGATAGTTGCCGACCAATGGTTGCGGCTCCTTGAGGCTGCGTGTCTTGCCGGAAGGCTGTATGTCTGGACGGAAGGCTGGCAGGCGTAGGCACCTGGCACTTGGCTTGGTCTGTGTGACAGCTAAGACAGAAACCTAGGAATTCAGGACACAGGGGATTTGGTATTTTGGCAGTCCTTGCATTTCGATTAGTAGACACGTCTGGAAGAAGCATATTCCCAACGGCCAATGGACGAAGCATCACTAATACTTATCTCTAGAGTCAATAGAAAACACTTCAAGCATGGTCTAACAGGGCAAGAAATCCTGTTGGGGTGAAGAATAAGGCGGAATCAATCCGAATATTTGCTTAGTAGACAAACAGCTGAGAAATGCATTCAATACGCATGGACGTCTTATCGTCGGAAATGTCGGATGTTGTGTCACTCGAGATGATCCCCCGCCGGGAAATGGGTAGATTGTGTACCTGCGTAAAGATAGCACGTGTGTAATCTAGATCAGTTCTACGAATAGACAAGTGGAAAGCGCTGCTTTATCGGGTATTTAGGGGCTTACTATCCGATGAACAGCACACAACTTCCTGCAACAGAATATTCGCGTTATTGTGTTTCATTATTGGTGAAATCACCGTTTCTTGTTCTGTGATGGACATGCAGACATAAGCTTTTGGGTAACCATTGAAAAGAAGCGGTGGTCGGTTCGATTCGGATCTACGAGGTTGCAGTTCATAGGGATTACAGTGTCTGGGGAATCTGTAGCGACCTTTTCAATTAACTATCCGAATGCAGCATACCAACTACATTATCAACTCTTTTAAAGCAACCAATGGGAAGTGCATTCCAACCACTAGCTTTAGGTACATTCGTGATGGTTAAGTTGCCTCTTCTGTTAGTTGTGTCTTCCAGTCTTAACTCACGTTGTTACATAATAGAGAGTTCGTAGCTATACCATACCTATGGAATCCATCCGAAAATGAGGAGAACTGCAAGTTTAAGTGCATGACAGGTGGGGGAAACGGTTTCATCAGTCAACACTTCGAGATTGCGTCTGGGACCGGTATCTTCAATTAACATGCGCGCCTGCAGCGTTAGATCATTCCGTAAGATTAATATAAAGCAGTCGAGCAGAAACGCGTTGCTGTGTAGATGATAGATTGCGTGTACAGACTAGGCCGTCATCGACCTGGTCGATTTGAAAAATGCATGTATTCATTATAGAACCTCAACACCGTTGTAGTCATATAGATTCATCAAAGGTAACAGAAATTTGAATATTTAAGTTGTTATATAATGTAGTACTTGAGTAAAAAACAAATTTGTTTGTACGTTCTAAGATGTGTGTTGCGGTAGTACTGAAAGGTCAACAGACCTGGAGCACAATGGAAGCAGAGATACGCACTCGTTCGACATTGTAATTTGTCACAGAAGCGATAACTTTCGATGGTAGGTATGTTCATGAACTGCATTTATATATGATATATGAATATATACGTAACCCCCCAAACGCCTTGCTCCGCACTATGTTTTGCTAATGCACCCATGCACCCAAGGTGCTGACACTCTTAAAAAATATTATGAACAGGACACTAACGCGCCCTCCATCCACCTGTCTTACGGTTTCAACAACACAATGTAACGCTTATTGAGTAGGATAATAAGGCTGGCCTGGAGCTGGTGTGCCTTGGGGACTAGGAAGTTCTTGAGGGTGGTGCTGCACTGTCTGGCCGTGAAGTTGGTGAGCTGCGGGTTGGTTGTAATCCTGGGCGCCAACATATGCCGTGCTTTGCTGCGGCGAATAGGGGGTATAGGGGTCATAGGGAGGAGTCGCGGCAGGGTAGGCGGCAGGCTGATGCTGCTGCTGCTGCTGAACCCACTGAGGCTGTTGCTGGTTGACGAGGTTCTGCTGCTGGCCGGCGGAGGCGGCAGCGCCCGAGGCCTTCTCGACGTCGCTGCTGTGCTTGGCCCACTCGAGGCGGAAGAAGTGGCAGACGTAGGCGAAAGTGGCGACGAAGAGCAGCAAGTTGATGGCACTAATACCAGCAACGGCGGAGATCACTGCGCGCCCAGTTGGGCCCGCGACGGCGACGGTATCACGCTTGGAGATAACACAATGTCCGGCGTTGATAGTGCTCCCGTCATCGTAGCAGTCGGCATCTACTGGGACAACGAAGCTGGCGCGGTATGCAGCGTTGGCGCCCAAGCTCGCCAGCCACAGGATGATCATGAAGAAATCCAAGGACAGTATCGCCCATGTGTTATAACCGGAACGGCAGCCTGCTGAGTGCTCTGAGAGAATGGCATAGAGTGCTATGATCCATGTGAAGATGCCCTATTAGAGTTCAAGATTAGCTACTATACAAAGAGGTACCTCCCATCCTTTCCTGAGAGGTCGACGCAGAGAGAGAGGGTTCACCTACCGAAGCAATCGCAATACCCTGTGCATCGGCGTAAAATCCATGGATGAGATATCCTGATAAAGCGACGATAATGAGTGCGACGACGATCTGTGCGATCCGCAGCCCGATGAAGAATCTCGGCGTCGGGATGACGGTCTCGCCTTTCTTGACTGACTCCATTGCGATCGAAATATGTTTGCTTGACAAGCCCAGGTTGCGACAGTTTTATCCTGGTGTTGCTCTGCCTCTTCGTTATTTCTGGCGAGAGTTCGGTATGGCTCGGAGAGTTGGAACTGATGTTTTCGCCCGAACCAGCACTACGGGCTAGGGGCCTCAGTCTATTTGTACGAATTCCGCTCTACCTCTTGCACCATACGATCCGCTGCAAGCCACACAGGCCGGTTCTCAACCAGACCCGCTTCACGAGGGTCTTCACGAGGGCCCGGATCTAGACACGGCGGGAGTTGGGCGCTACAGAGAGTCATGTCGGAAAGCTCCTAACCAGCTGATCAACTAGCGCTTCAGCCGCACTCCGATCTGGTGAAAAAATGCTGGCGAGCTACGCTTGGCTTGCAGCCACTAACTGCCACTGGTAATTTCCGCTAAAGTAGACATCGCGTTCATAATGAATCATCTCATGCCTGTTCTAGCAGTCTCTCAGCTCCTGCAGCCATTCATGTCGTTGCACGAAGCGAGAAAACCCCAACGGCCCAACGGGGTGCGTGAGAGGCGTCTTGGCAGGGCAGATTTAGCAACCGGTAGGGCGCCTTCACCACCTTAGCTTCGCATCTTCTCTCGATTGGCCCCATCATGACATTGGACGGGCTATCGCACGAAGACAGCGCCAGTCAGCCCACTGCACTGTACTGTAGTAGTGTGCTGTACAAGCTGGCTTGACGATGGACCCTTGAACGCCTCCTCAGTATATTGCCGCTCAAGTGCAGATTCGTAAATTGTGCTGAATTGTAAAACATGCATGCGAATCGTGCGACAGATAACGCCGCTTCTCATGGTTTTATTGGAAGCCCAGGTCGCCTGACTGACTGACTGACTGACTGCTTGGTGTTTGGGTCCGAAATGGGAGGAAGGGAACTTTGAAGATAAGCACGGATGAACTTTGTGGTAGCTTGTCTGAGGTTTGGTTTTGGACGTTAAAAAGCCCCTCCCCTCCCCGGCTCACCACTGACAGTTCTCGTGTCTGTCTGTCTCAATTGAAGCTCGTGCTTAGAGGCCTCCACCCACTATCGAGGTCTGCCTAGATAGTGTGTGTACAGTACCGTACAACAGTACAGCACTGTAGTTGTGGGAAGCCCCAGAGCATTATCGCTAGTTTCCATCACATTTCATCGTGTCACCTACCTACTGTAGATTTCAACAGTTGACAGGTCACCGAATGCGACTTAATCTTTAATGAAGGCGCAGCACCCAGCTGCACGCACGGGTCCACCTTAGAGCGGCAGATACACTACGCTAACCACAAACTATGGATGAGGAGATTAATTATGACGACGAAGTGCCAAGTATAAGCAGGCTTACCAATCCAAGACAGCCATGATTCGAACAAACAAGATGCGTGAGGCTCCAGGTGTATTTACAGAGTGTAACTAAGTACGCCCAAGGCGCCAGTGTGGCAACAATATAGGGGGATGTCGCTTTTGATGCTTCCTCTTATTCCGGACTACAGTAACTAAAACCGCCTCCCGAATCAGCCACCTTTTCTTTCCAGCGACTCAGGTACGAGACGAGACGAGACTTACTGAGTCGATCAGCGTACCTTGCGTCTTCAACCCGCGCTCTAGAGCTGTTTGGTTCATTCTCTTCACGCGGGGTCGGCGCCCAGTTCGGATCCTGTTCGTAGTCCAGATGCCTAGCCTACGCCACCCACGGGTGGCCATCTTCATGGGTTTGCTGCAAGAAAGTGGAATATCCTTTGCCTACTTAGGTGTGCGCATATTACTACCTACTATGTAGTAGGCGGTGTGTCTACTTAAGTGTCTAAGTACTACAATACACTACCATTAGGGTCGATTTGGTTCCAATCTTCTGGGAAAGAACCATGGCCGCTTAACAAACCCTTCTACCAATAAAAGTCCGTTACGCCTTTGAGAATTACCATATCGGGAAATTTGGCTCCCTGATAGTGATTTTGCAATAATACCCCAAGTAGACTAGGCTCGGTAGTCTTATCTCGATACGATATACGTACTGTAAGATTACCTATGTAGGTAGCTTCATAACAGAAACGCAATTTTGTGTCACAACTATTTATAGGTACCTAGTCTTAGATGTCTTGCTCAAGAAAGCTATTACATCTCAACGCTATTGAGATGCGATCATCATATACACTACAATTACGATGAAGATAACGAGTCAAAATGATGAGAATTGCACCTAACTAACATTGGGATCAGACAAGGTACAGCAGGTAGGCAGTGAAGTTCTCCAACCAGTGGCGTGGCGCAGGTTGCCAACATGTTCTAGTATAACCTATTCAATCGTGCCATTGACGATGAAGCGAGCCAATAACCTAAGTAAACAATACTATATAAACTCCTGTCGGAGAATTTTGGACTCTGGTTCTCAGTAGTATACTATGTTTGCCAAGATCTCGAAGATCATAAACAGGCGTATCTGGGCACTAGCTGCTTTATACTACAGTACACCATGCACTGACGGCTCTACCCGGCGAATGAGACGGTAAACGGACGGATACCTACGCCGCAGTGCATACATGAAACGTGCAGATAATTGGAGGAAAATCGACACGGCATATATGACTAAGTAATAGCTATACAGGCTGTGTGACCTCTCATTAATAGTACTACTGTACAAGATGCATTTCTATGTTGTGTTAAAAATCAATAACATCCTACTGGTCTCATCAAAGCCGAGGCGTCCCGGTTTGTTCAATAATCTTGCTCGCCGCTTTAAATTATGCAATATGGAGCTGAAACCATGTCAATCAATTGCCAAATCCGATAGTGTTGATGAGGCTCAGTTCTCTCAAATGGAGGCGGCGAACACCACGTAAGCGCTCCTAATTCGTCTTAGCAGCGTTGCACTCGCAGGACATGCTCACTGTCATTCACCATTCACTTGCATCTTATGATAGAACATGCCTAGGAACCGCCAAGCCACACTCTGAGAACTGCCTACAGCCTGCCGGTGGGCAGATTGAAGGGCGGATCGCCAAAGGCCATTGAAACTACAAATAAAGCTCCGATTGCCTTACTAACATTCGAACAAAGACGTCACTCTTGCGTATCACCTACCCAGTACCGAGCGACCCGTATGTCACGATTCACAATGGGAGTTCAACAAGGCCGAGACTCTTGGTGGCGGCCCGATCTTAAAAGCAAGGAGTATGATGTATTTGGAGACGCATATGATGACACAGCATACCGAAAGCTACAAGAGGCGTGGACAAAAGGCGTGTACGTAAATCCTCAGCGACACATTGAATTTTCTTGCTAACGGGAGCAATATGCTCAGAGAACCAGAGCCGTATCTAGATTGGGTCAAGAAGCTGTCAGAGTCTGGATGGATCCACCTAAGACCTCTTGCCGACTTCATGTCCGTTGGAGCAACGCCCCAGCGTTGGGCGGATCTGGACCCAAAACAAGGCCGAGATAAGGATGCAGGAACGACGAGCGGCTACGAAATTACGCGCAGGAAAGCTGAGCGTGATAAACGCGTCGCAAAAACGAACGTCTGTGTGCTGGATTACTATCCCAATGACGTAAAAGAAGAGTCCTTTACCTCTGCGCTAGATCTCAAAGCGCGCCTGTACAAGCCCGTTGCAAACGAGGTTGAGTTCAGACTCTATGTGGTAGAGGACCTATCAAGAGATGTTATTGAGGCTTTAGGCGAAAAATGTAGGTTCATTCTCTTCTGATCTCTTATTGACATGGGTGCTCTATCGGCACTGTTCTCGTTCAGCTGCGTCTATGGCGCCGTCAACGGTTTTAAGGAGACGGCTAATGACCGTGTGCTATAGATAAGATCGAGCCAGATTTTTGGAGGGCCCAAATCATGGACTTCGCGTGGCAGAATGTTCGAGACCGCTGGAGAAACCCGCCGTTGCTCGACATCGTAGGCAGGCATCAGAACTGGGTGCAGTTGAGATATGTCACCGCTCGATATTTCGATGCCAATGAGAAAAACAGCCAAAAGGAGAAATCCAGCTTTACCAAGGCAGCAGAAGAGGTAGACGGCTTCAATATCTTTCGACGGGTAGATGATGATCTAAGCAACAAATCATACTGGGATAAGGAGGGAGCCATCGTAGGCTTGACGAGATCAAGAGCAACGTTCTGGCTACAGCCCACTAGCTCTCAACAGGGCCCTCCAGTGGGTAAGTGGCTCTGGCAAATCCAATTTATACTACGAAGTCACTAAAATATACACCAGGTATAATGTTGCTGGACCCAACTGTAACTGAAGGGTTTCCATTATGGCGAGGTCGCCGAACACTACGGCCGACGCCTGAATAGTCAGTCTCATGGAGTCTTTCATTTCCCCTTTTAGCGTGTCTCAGAGCCCTCAAGTGCATGAACGGGCATTTTCTACTTCTACTCTGCACGCTCCTGAAACCCTGAGTAATTCTGATTATAAGTGAACATTATTGACTTCCAGTGCTACAACAGTGGCCACACATCCCCTTCGGGACCTCCCCAACAAGACAATTTGTTTCAACATTTCGTCTTCTGGGCTCAGCAAGCAACCGGGCTCTATCCGAATTGCCCTCCCGACCAGCAAACCAAGGCGCATGTGCCCATGCAAGTGCTGTTGCACTTTGTGTGCTCCGAGTGGCTGACGATGTCGGACTACATAAAAGCACGCCTGAACCAACTCGATTGGGAGATTGTCAAGCCCGAGTTCTTCGGGCGGGGTAAGAAGGGCGTGAATGACATGCTGGAGAAATTACACATGTGGAGAAGACTCGTGCCCCTTTATCGCGAGATGGTGTCCGAGACGATCCGGCACGTCGATCAGTTTTCGGGCCGAATGCAGGTCCCGATGGCTTCTTGCACAAGTACAGCTGAGGAGCATATGTTGATCAGCCACTACAAACTGGACCTGGCGCACGTCAAGTCCCAGTTGGAGGAGTATCAGAATCGCATCGACCAAATCACATCCGTCGTCACCGCCGTCATATCAATCGACAACTCGCGCCGCGGCCTGCAAGACAATCGTAACATTGGCCGGCTCACCTGGCTAGCGACGTTTTTTATCCCGTTGAGTCTAGTCGCAGGTATCCTTTCGATGCAACCCGATGTGAGCGTCATCAGTGGGAATACTTTCAAGATATATTTCGCGACCTCGCTGCCGCTGGGTGTTGTGATAGCTGTCGCTGCATTGACGCTTTCGTTCTCCCGAACGGTGACTCGGCTCTTCAAGCCTAAGAGAGCGGGTTAGAACTTGTAGCCACGCTGAAAGAGCGATTAGGCCTCGCAGAACAGGTTTTCAGGGACTTGCTTGGATAAAGCGTGGAGTTTAGGTCAGGTATGAGCGACATCAGGACGAGGCACGTCTTATGAGAGCTAGCCCACAACAGGGCGGGAAGACAGACTTGGACACCACTAGGAGAACGGCGCTACTTGCATCATCATTTGAATTTGTTCGGGTATTAGGAGGTACGGTGGCATGTTTTGCGTGCTTATGGTGCGCGGGCGCTATATAGATCATTTGAATCGATATAGAACTGCTGGATACCCAAACCGACACGAGCATGCACCAAGGCATACTTTAATTTGGATATAGATACTATTTTCCTACGCAATGAACGATGCTTCCATGTCTTTTATAACTCAACTCGCTCCCGGTCGCTCATCAATCCAATGAAAATAATATGTAACAGTTGTTGCTGAGACACCTGAAGCCGTCATTGTCATTATAGAGAATACTTGCTCAAACGTTTCTTGAATTTCAAAGTCGCTTGCCTTATTAGGCCCAGGGGGTGTCCTATCAGCCGATGCCACATGAAAGACGAAGCTCCGAACCCGGGGACGTGAACCAGCTCTCTTACAAGTTGGTATGCTTGAACCCCCCATTTATACATATGTTGGAATGACCTATTGATATGCCTTATCGTCACACCACTACGCAAGTAGAACGTCATTAAGACGGATTCCTTATAACTGCAGACTGCAGTTGCCCATATGCTCATGGTTGAGACAGTGACAGGTATTTTGGCATTACTGAATCTTGTGAATGCTCAACCGTGTGGACGGATTGCTCGATGCGTTCCGAGTGTCCTCGTCCTTGTCTGGTACAAGCTGTACGAAAGTCTTTGGCTAATCCGAATACTGCGACTTATTTCGAGCCGATTCGCCGTGTGTCCTGCGATTGAGCCGCGCCGTCTTTCGAAATTGATAAGTGTTAGGTAACCAAGCGATTGTTCACCGTAACTTTTGCTTGAACTGATATAAAGTGGAACGGATCGAATGTTACGGATTTCGCACGGAACCTATCATAAACCGATGAATGAGCCTGTGCTTATGAGCAAGTAATTTTCTATAGCTTGGCATTGTCGATGTCGGCTGGCCAAGAGCTCACAACATGGACAGAGTTGCTGAACATGGGAAGATTTCAAGTTCTTGGAAGAGTATAGGTAGTTTAAGTAGGTACAAGGTAATTAATTATCTACTTGGGACCCTCGGTTCTCAGTTTCCATACTTTGTAGAACCTTGGCGGTCTGAAGTGCGATTTTAGACTGCGGGATCGCATATTAGCGGCTTTTGGCGGGGCAGCTCTCTTTTTTCTGCAGGTGGCGGCTACCTATTGGCGTGATAGCGAACCAGTGTCCCGCCATCCCACCTTCCACATGGGCATGGCATGCTCACCCGAGGTCTGACTCTGCATCAAAAACGCTGGCCCTTCCTCCGGGTCCTTGTTCTAATTTCCTTAATAACGGTGTCTCTTCACCCTACTTCTGCCCTGCTATTCTAATAGCCTCCCCTTACCTAGGCACAAGAACGAAGCAATGGCCTCCCCCAACGGCACCCACGGTGCCCTCGATTCAACCCTCCCTCATATCCCCCCACGCGCTGCGACAGCTCTCTCGGCGACCGAGCTCATCGGAAACACACCCCTCGTACGCCTCAACAAGATCCCGCAGTCACTGGGCATAGAATGCCAGGTCTTTGCCAAGGTCGAGCTCTTCAGCGCCGGCGGCAGCGTGAAAGACCGCATTGCCCTGCGCATGATTGAGGAGGCCGAGCGCTCTGGACGCATCAAACCCGGCGACACGCTGATCGAGCCCACCAGCGGCAACACAGGCATTGGCCTGGCTCTGGTGGCCGCCGTGAAGGGCTACAGGACCATCATCACCCTGCCCGAGAAGATGTCCGCCGAGAAGGTCTCCGTGCTTAAAGCGCTCGGTGCCACCATCATCCGCACGCCTACCCAGGCTGCCTGGGACGCCCCCGAGAGCCATATCGGCGTCGCCCGCCGCCTCGTCAAGGAGATCCCCAACGCCCACATCCTCGACCAGTACTCCAACGAGAACAACCCCCTCGCCCACGAATTCGGCACCGCCGAGGAAATCTGGACACAGACTGGCGGGAAGATCACCTGTATTGTTGCCGGTGCCGGAACTGGTGGCACTATCACAGGACTGGCCAATGGCCTCCGCAAGCACAACAAGGACATTAAGGTCGTGGCTGCAGACCCGCAGGGCAGTATTCTCGCGCTGCCCGAGGCCCTGAACGAGGAGCACAGGGACGAGCCGTACAAGGTCGAGGGCATTGGCTACGATTTCATCCCCGAAGTCTTAGATCAGCATAAGGTGGATAAGTGGTACAAGACAGACGACAAGGAGTCCTTTAAACTTGCCCGACGGCTTATTGCAGAGGAAGGCTTGCTGGTTGGTGGAAGCTCGGGGAGCGCAATGGCTGCCATGGTAAAGGCGGTCAAGGATCTCGGCCTCGGCAAGGATGATGTCGTCGTCGTGATACTCCCGGACAGCATCCGCAGCTACCTCACCAAGTTTGCCGACGACGACTGGCTCGCTGCCAACGATCTCTTATTACCCACAGATGCCGCGGCTAAATCTGCTGTTGCGGAGAATAACAATGGCAACGTTTCTTCTACAAAAGCTAATGATCCCTATGCTGGCGCTACGATCCGCTCCCTGCGTCTGAAGCCCGTCACGTCAGTTCTATCGGCAACTTCGTGTGCCGAGGCCGTCGAGACAATGCGGGATCGTGGATTCGACCAGCTTCCCGTTTTGTCTGGCCCCGGCGGTAAGCTCGTGGGTCTTGTCACTCTCGGCAACCTACTGAGCTACATCTCACGAGGCCGGGCCACAGGCCAAAGCCCTGTCAGCGACGTCAGTAAGTAAATTCAGGAGTTATTTTCTTCCCTTCCTTCGGCCACCTTGGGGCATCAAGGCTCCATTTTAGGCCAAAGTGGATCCCCGAGTCTTATAGGTCACCTTTAAATACCGGTAACTAACTCCGAGTGTTGCAGTGTTCAATTTCGGCAAGATGGACGAGGTGGTGACGGATCCTCGCGAAGGCAAAGGCGCCAAGAGACGCAAGTTCGTCGAGATTACCCTCAACACACCGCTCACGGAGCTCAGCAACTTCTTCGAATGGAATAGCGCTGCCGTCGTTACCGAACCAGGTGACGGCCAGGGGAAGACCCTCAGCAAGCCGATTGCGGTTGTCACGAAAGTCGATTTGCTTACGTGGATGGTCAAGCAGGTGAAGGTATAGACGTTGGCATGGCGTCTAGTTAAGTGGCGCTCTGCTTTATCATCGTATTTCCCCTGTGTTTGGGATGGTTAATATGGTGTTCCGGGAAATATGGTCGGGCATTGAGGCTTTGGAGTTTGGGATGTGTCGTACGTTTAGACAGGGGTTTGGAATTGACTTCTGGTGGCATCAACTCGCGGTTCTAGATAGGCTTGGTCGGCTAGAACATGATATAAAGCAGGCTCAACCTCTGCTATAGGGATCAGGACATTGTAATAACTGGAATAGACGCATATAATTCGTTCCTACGCGCTGAAAACCTTTCCGCTGGTCCAATATGATCATCCCTCTATTCTAGCGAAATGGCACTGGGAATAAATACCTGCGACCTGCGTATCGTAATCGTTGCTCAAAGGACTTCGCATCTGATGATTGTGGGTATTATTATGTTCTGTGATTAAGTAATGTTATCATCTATGCATCCCCCACGAAGTTTCACCTCAAATACGGCCCGCGATCCAATCCCACCACTTGTCGACATTACCCTCCAAAACACTACCGCCAATGACGTCGATCTCGATGTCAAACTCCCGCATTTGGCCAAACGTGAATTTTTCCGACCCGTACTCGCCCAGCCAGCTATCCTGCTCTTCGGAGCCGATCTCGTCCGTGCCAACTCCCGAGTCTAGCAATCCCTTGCTACGTGATTGCCGTATCCGTCCTAGCTCGGCCTCGAGATTAGTGCGCACAAGCGACGCCGGCAGCGCCGTGAACAGATCGAGCTTGTTGGCGGCGACGAGGACATGGACAGCGTTGGGCGAGCGCGAGGTGCGGCCCGAGCCCGCGCGCTTCTGCAGCGCGAGGAGCACCTCGTACAGGTAGTTGGCGGCGTCGGCGAGCGAGTCGTCCAGCGTCGCAGCGTCGAGCACGTAGATGACGCCCCGCAGCATGGCGGCGTCGCCGAACGGCGTCTGCGTCTTGCCCGCCTTGCCGTCGCCGCCGAGCTGCAGCATGGCCGCGCCCCGCAGCTTGCCGTGGCCGGGGGTGTCGACGAGCTGGAACTTCTTGTGCGAACCCGGCGCGTCCTCGCGCGCTGCTTCCCGGAACGTGGTGGCGCCTGCGTCGGAGGATACGGTGAGCTCGATCGCGTGCGCGGCTTGCGAGGTGTGTGTCTCTGCGGCTGCGTCGCCGCGCTCGAGAAGTGTTAGGAGAGACGTCTTTCCGCCGCCTGAGGGCCCTGCTAGGAGGATCGAAGGGAGGCTTGAGTAGGGCGTCTGCTGCGTGATGTAGAAGTGCACGAGGATGGGCAGGATGAAGACGATCAGGAGCCCGACTATTATCACTGGTCGAGAGGGTGTGAGGAGGTATTCTGCGACCTGCTTTAGGTCCTCCGCCGTTGGGGGAAACGACGCCATCTTTGCTTCGTGGTCGGCCAGATGAGAGGGATGAGAGGGGTCAGAGGGTGTCCGTATGCTCTGCTCTTCGTGCGTCTCAGATGGAGGGAGGGCACGGGCGGCTCATGGTTGTTTGCGCAGAGAGAAGGCTGTTTGCTGCCGTGTGGAAAGATATATGTAGTCGCGATCGGGGCTCAATCGCAGATGAAAGTGACGTGGTGGTACGGGAAGTGGAACGACCGATAATCGATAAATGACCTGATGAATGGATAGCCGACTCTTTATCGCACTGCGTCAAATCTTATCGGCGCATGCCAAGCCGGCAGGTAAGCTGCCCTCTGCAACGGTGCAAGATGCCGCGCTGCCGTACACTGTGCACTACCGTACCGTCGCATGGGTGAATATCACCCTAAGCAGGCTATTTTAGTGGAGAGCGATTCCACTTTCCAGGGATTCGAGGACAATGATATTTTCTGAGATTTTCAGGGACCGATATCAACCAACCAGTTTTATTACGCTGTAATTACCTACCCTACATCATGTATTGTATATATGTATATACATATGTAGGTAGGTAGTACTTACACACATGTACAGTACAACTGCAGTGCACCCTACCTGCCTGGTGTAGTGGCTGTGTCTGGTGCCGTTACACCCGACAAGGCGTGGCTTAGCAGCACAGGTCTACGCAAACACAAGTACTGGAGGTACACCGCCGCCGCCGCAGGTACAGTACTTTCATCATGTGGCCCAGCCCCTAAGTTAGATACCTAGGTAGGTTAAGTAAGCCCTTTATTCCTGATCTCCGTACGACAAACCTCGCTTTGCGATGCTCCTGTGCTTTCACCTTAGTCTTTCTCTGCTTACGCCTCTGTCTTTCTGATTCTTCCAAACTATTGTATTTGTTTATTTCCACGGCATTGTCCAATCCCCTTCACAGCATAGTGCGCTGCCCAGTCCGTTCGCATTCGCCGGCTGCCTGTAAATCTCGCTGTACTACATTTCGAAGCCTCAATTATTAATCTGACAATTATTCCGTATCGCCGACCAAGCTGGGAGCGGCGTGCCAAGCGGACAACGGCGTGCCAAGCTCGAAGCGATATACTCGTTAGCCGCCTATCACTAGTGTACAACGTTCCACGCCTCCGTCTGCCCCGGAATCTGTAGTTCAACGCGGTCAAATATCGTCGAGATCGCCAACGGAAAAGCTCATGTCCCAAGCCGCCTTACCCAACGGCGTTTTTGCGGGCGCTCCGGCGCAACCGGCCGCGAAGGGCAGCGCCGCCACCCCGAAGCTCAACTCCCAAGACATGGAGATGGGCGACCTTCCCGGGGCGGACGCATCTCCGGCCCAGCCCGACATCATGCAGCTCGCCCGAGTCGGTGACATCCCCGGCATGGAGAAGCTGTTTGAGTCTTCCGAGTACGATGCTACTTACACCGACGATGAAGGCATAACGCCTCTCCACGTATGCGATCCTCCTATTCTTCCTCTCCAGACTGGCGTTGCTGACTCTAGCTTTCCAGTGGGCCGCCATCAACAACCAGTACGCCATGAGCAAGTTCCTGATCGACAGAGGCGCCGACATCAACAAGAAGGGGGGCGAATCCGTTGCGACACCTCTCCAGTGGGCTGCCCAGCGTTCAAATTACTACACCGTAGATCTACTCCTCCAACATGGCGCCGACCCCCTGATCACCGATGCGCAAGGCTACAATACACTACACATATCCACCTTCAACGGCAATGTGCTGTTAGTTGTTCTACTGCTGCACCAGGGCATACCAGTCGACGTGGCCGACGCCTATGGACATACGAGTCTGATGTGGGCTGCCTACAAAGGGTATCCGCAGTGTGTTGATCTGTACCTGCGATGGGGCGCGAGCGTTCACGCGACGGACGAGCAGGGGTTCACGGCGCTGCATTGGGCCTTGGTAAAGGGGTCGCCGCAATGCATTCTCAAGATCATCGAGTACGGGGCAGATAGGTTCGCCAAAACGCAAACAGGCAAGACCCCTGCGATAACAGCGAAGGACTTGAACACTGCTGGTGCCTGGCGCCGTGCGTTGAAGGAGTGCGGCTACGACGAGGACGGACATGCGGCGGTTCCGTGGTGGCCGGGCTCGTCGTTTTTTCTCAAGGACAAGCGAGGTTTTATGAACAGGTTCTTGTTCCTGTTGCCGACGGTAATGCTCTGGGTTGAGTTCATGATAGTGTCGCGTTTGCCGATATTTATATCAGCTTTTATCGCATTATTCGTCGTCTTCGGGTTCCAGTGGGCTATAAACCAAGTTCTAGAATATGCGCCCCCTGATATGAGACAGCTTCATAAAACGGTAAGCTCCCTTATCTTAAAGCCCTATCAGCATGCTAATGAAAATATAGCCATGGCTTACAGGCATTTTCGCTGGTTCTTTGTTCTTAATTGGCGTCCAGTGGCTGCTAGTAATAGTTTTCGGTGAGCCTACTTGTCTCTTTCGACCCGTAACAAGTAGCTAACAAGAGAGCAGCAACATATGCTACTCATCCGCTCATCAACCTAATATTCCTAGTCTCCTACGGGTTCACCGCGTACTTCTACACAGCCTCTATGATATTCGATCCGGGTTTTGTCCCCAAGCTCAACGGCATCGCTGAGCAAAAGGCTGTCATCGACGAACTCTTACGCCTCTGGAAGTTTGATGAATCAAATTTTTGTGTAACTTGTATGATCCGCACACCTCTTCGAAGTAAGCATTGCAGGCGATGCCAACGGTGTGTTGCCAAGCATGACCAGTAAGTTTCGTATATGCCACATTCGCAATCCTAAATTAACACTGCATTAGCCATTGCCCCTGGGTCAACAATTGCGTTGGCATCAATAATCACCGTCATTTCTTCATTTACCTAGTCAGCTTGATCTTCGGTATCCTCACCTTCGACTGGCTGTTGTATTATTACTTCACAGAGATGTCCCAATCTGGGTCATCTGAATGCTTAGTGTTGTCCGAATCACTTTGTAAAATCGTGAATGCCGACCCGTACACGGTGCTGCTAGGAATATGGGGTACTTTGCAGCTTACATGGGTCAGTATGCTCCTTTTTGTACAATTCATCCAGGTTGCTCGGGCGATGACGACATATGAAAATATGTACGGTGTCCAAGACGGAAGCGCCAGTACCTTGATCTCGGCCTTCACGAGCACAGGCGCGCCATTAGATCCCAGCCATCCAAACTTTGGTGGACCTCCGTCCGCAGCGGATGATCCACTTGGAGAACGGAAGGGACATGGACATCAAGGGCATAAGCACCGAAGTTTCCTGCAACAATGGAGCCGAATACTTGGTGTTGATACCTTCATCGAAACTGCCACCGGCCGTGGAGCCGCGACGGGAAGCAATATGCGTAAGAAGAAGAACCCATACAGCAAAGGCTATATGCAGAACTGTAAGGATTTCTGGTGCGATCCATCGCCCATGTTTGGGCGTAGGGAAAATGGCGACGCCATGTTCGGAGGAGAGCGCATCAACTATACCGAGGTATATGAGAGCCCCGTCGCTATGGGGCTGGGAATGACCGGACAAAGGAGAGGAGGATACGAGGCAGTCGCAAATGAGGAGGTGTAAGGCCCCTCGCGTCTGAAAAACGAAATGATGTTGTAGCGAATGGACAACACGTGTTTATGTCGATACGATTTGGAACTGTTACCTAAGGGTTGGCATCCGCCCCTTTTGGCGTGACGCTGATTTTACATTGAGACATGATGTCCTCTGTGACTATTATGAGTATATTAATATGACACTTTTTATAACGGCTACAGTCTGACACGTTTTGGACCGAAACATCCCTCGAGCTACAAACACAAATAAGTGTTACGAGCCAGTATCTTCGAGGCGAAGGAAACGAAAAACATCACACCGGCCGCTCGTTTAGATGTTTGCGTTGTTCAGTCACTGTTTCGTGTTAACTCCCTTCCCTGTACTTGTGCGCCGCAACCATGTCACGGTCTTGGTCAAGTTATTACGGCCCAGCACCACTCGTATGGCAACACGATGACTCAGAGCTAGCCAGCTCGGCTGTTGCACTTGCACGGTAGAAACGTAACGGCGCACCGCAGGTGTTCGCCTTATTCCCAAACATGAGGCTGATGATAACATGGAAGCGACAGCCTCGTACCACGGATGGTTCATGTCTCGGCAGTTACTGTCTCACCTCCGTCTCAAACACTAGGTTAGATGAGGAAAATCTAATGTACCGAGTCTTGACCCCATCCATCACCAGAGACCCATCATCCAGCGCTGCTTCGCTTTATGAAACTCATGACGAAGCTAATTAGAAGCTACCATGTCCTCTTATAACTTTGCGTGAAAGACAAGCGCTCCGAATAATCATGGGCACAATGAACAACTTGTGGGTTATACACGGTAGTTTCGTCACTTATATACCATGTCTCACTCGTCTCACCAAGAGTACGTATCCCCATTAATACTAACAAGCACATCGCTCTCGCCATCCCTCTTCCCCTCGACAATATCCCGACAGGCAAATCCAGACACTCTGGGGTCAACAGCGCCCATCTCCCGTATCACAGCAGGGTCGCCGCCACCGAGCTCCGTGGCAGCCCAGGCCGGGTCAAAAGCGTGGACCTTGATCCCCTCGTCTTTAAAATCGTACGCGTGGCAGGCGGCCAGCATGTTCAGCGCCGCCTTCGTGCACCGGTATGCCGTGAACTCCTGCTGGTAGAAGATGAACTTAGGGTCGAACCGCGACCCTATCGAGCCCATACTGCTCGAGACGTGGATGATGCGCTTCCCTACCTTCTCCCCCGCCGCCGACGGCTGCGTGAGCAGTAACGGCTTGAACGCGTCTGTCACCCGCGACGCCCCGATCACGTTGATGTCGTACAGCGTCTTCATCTTGTCCGCCTCGTCTGGGATCCAGGGGTAGTTGACCCCCGCGTTGTTGATCAGCACGTCGAGACGGCCCGACCCCGCCTGAACCGTCGCCACGGCCGCGTTCACTGACTCCGCCGACGTGATCTCCAGCTGGATCGCCTCGACTGTGTTCCCGTGCGCTGCTGCTAGCGAGGCGGCGGCTGCTTGCCCTTTCTCTAGATCCCGGCTGCCTAGGTAGATGTGGTATGGCGCCGCCGCCGCCGCCGATTCGAGCAGCGCCTTGACGATTTCTAGGCCGATGCCTCTGTTGGCGCCTTTTCTTGTCGGTCAGCTTGGGTATTCGGGTAACCGAGACGCATCCGGAACGCACCTGAAATCAAAACTATTGTCTTTGCCATTATGCCGAATATCTCGATTCACTGCACAGTTCTTTTGTCGACCCTCTCTTTAGGTTTGCCCTGCTAGTTGGATATCTAGATAGGTATCCCGATGGTCACATAGCTAAACTTATAGACCTGAAAAGGAGGGACCGCGGGGATTACGTCGGCCGCACTATCTTGCTTCATTCGGCAGCTAAGTCAGCTAAGCTTCGAGATCGCCGGGATTAAGTCGCGCTTAACCCCGGGTCGTCCCGAGTTCAATATCCTATTCGGCCATGATGCATATAGGCAACAGCAATTTGGAGGCTGCTAACGCTTAGCTAGGGAGGTTAAAGCGGAGAAGATCCCCTTTATCTCCACGCTGTTGCTAGCGTCATCCGGACTTCACTACTATAGCAGTAGAACTGCTGACGGACTGTTGATGATCCCGAACTTTGGAGCCAAGACATTGCTGGCTGGCGCTTGGTGGTGGCTATATCAAATAGTCATTAAGAGCTGCATTGCAATGTGTGTGTGCAGTCGTAGCGGCACCTATCACGTCTGAGATCCTGGAGGAAAAGCAGAACTATGTTAAGTCCGGTTGCTGACCTCGTTATGACGTAGCTGACTCATAAGATAGTCTCCGGTTGTTCGGTTTTCCATAGTCGGCTTGACGCGCTGCAGCTGTTAAAACAGTTAAGAAATATTTTGGCCCGCCTACATAAGCAATGAATAAATGCTATATAAGCCATGCACCTGAACTTTAATTAATTTATAATTAAAGGGCAAATAAACATATGGCTTTAATATAAACTAACTATAAAAATATAATATAATCAGTTTATGTTTAACAAGATGAAAAATATAATTGGGCATATTTTATACACCCTTCTCTTCTTTCTCCAGCCTTAATCTTACCTATTACATGCTACTAAAGCTATTACTGCTGTAAGCGTTGTATAAATACTTCTGTTTTTTGTACACTACTGTTGTGATTATTAGCGCTACTAGGGACCTCGAGTACTTCTAGTATATTAGCAGGGATGATGCTGCGGTCCATGTTGATAGTTTTAGCAGTATTGACAGCCCAGTCGTACATATGTATGTAACGCTTGTCTCTTTCCCTTCCTATTATGTTTTGAAGTAATTAGGTACAGAAGCTACCTACCAAGTCCGAAGCGTCGTACCAAATACAATTATAATTACCATCGTCGTAACAATCGGTTTCATTGGATTGCTCGTGACTTCATACCAGGTAGTTATCTTCTCGAACTCTGTGCGTAATGTATGCTCTTGTCTGTCTAGAATGCCAGCAAGCAGCACCCAGCCCACAAGGCTAAAATATCCGTTTAGGTGAACACACTCGGTCATCTTATGTCCTATTAGTGACTCCAGCATAGCACCCGTCTTCCTGTTTTCGTCCAGTCCGTATGACGGCACCGGTATCTACATCTGTGCTCACTGGGAACTGTGACACCGGCAGCAAGCCGATTAATATAGTCGTACAAGGTGATACACGGTACGCCGAGTTCATTGTAGTACCAGCACACATAACCGGGGACTACAAACATTGAAGCCTGAGAAGCTATAATAGACCTCGGGTACAGACAGTATATTGAGACTCCTTGTGACATCGTCCATGTGAGGATTAAATTCGTGCAAACTTGGCCTACTTACTCGATATCTCGAAAATAGCGCCAGGATAGACCTAGCGGAAGGGCGAAGGTTTAACGTAAAGTACAGGGTGGTCATGCGGTTTACATGTTCTCGAATCGGCCCGTGCCTTCTTTAATGAGGCGAAGGCCCTGACCAATTAATTACATTGGCAACATGACAACATTGCCGTGCTAGGTAACAGGTAAGTCTGTATCAGTGATTAGCGTATCCTGGGCAACCCCCCGATAGAATGTTTCTATACTGAACATTAGCTTTTATGTTCCCTTACTCCATATGCACAGAGCCTCTGGCTATGAATATAGCGTTATGTTATATTTATATATCATTTAGGTATGGATATATGTACCGTGGCCTACGGAATGTTTTGCTATGGCTTACGTAGGCGGACTAGAAAATATTTTACTTTCTTGAGATAGTGAGACTGTGAGCATAGTTAGCTCCTAGGTAATCTAAGCGAAGAGTCAAGGCATACCAATAATCGAGCATGGAGTCGACTTCGATTTTACACGCGTTTCAAGCCTCACATCATCCCGACCTATCTGGTCAATCAAGACACATCATTACTTAGCCATGCGTATCCGCAAAACAAATAACAAGCGGAACTAGCAAAGCAAGGTCGTGTATATGACATAGGTAAGGCTGAAAGATGTTGTCATGACGATAGCAGCGTACTGAGGTGTATGCATATAATCAAAACATCTAAGCCTCGACCAGCAAACCCCTAAGTGAAGACGAGGCTACATGCGGGATACTGCGGACAGTCTCGACTCCTCGCTCACCGCCTCCTTGGTTCAAATAGCGCGTACCAATCGGGGGCACGTGTGTAGTCGCCTCTCCCGAAATTATACGGCTATCGGGTCCGTCCGCCTCCACAAACGGCGCCGCGGATGACACCTCAGTCGCAGGGATGGGGTGCCAGCGCTCCAAATACTACCTGAATGCTGTCACCAGCGGTCAGGATACGGAGCGCCACTCGAGCTCCCTTTCCGCTGCGCCACGGACACGACGCAGAGCCAAGGGATGTAGCTACCCCTCGTACTACCCTACATTACATTATCCATTATCCCACCAAGTGGGGAGAAAACTTAGCCACAGCCACCTGGACCCTTACAGTACATCTCTCTCGAGCATGAACTTTTCGCGAAACGTAATACCTAACTGGCTGCGCCTGCATGAGCTCAGATTCAATATACACAGTAAACATGACTACCTGTAACTATAGGATCCCGCTACGTGTAGAAAGGGGGAGGGGGGTATCGATACAATTTGACCATTCGGGCTCGGACATCCGCGCCAAGTCATGAGAAAACAGGCTCGCACTCAATCTGTGGGGTATTTTCGTGGTCTCGATAGAAAGTGGGAGCTGCAAGAGTTATGAATCTGGAACCTCCGTAGAATCTCGGTGGCGAAAACGGCTCTCTAATGCTGGTAGTTTCGGGCCTATCGGACACCGACATCAGCGGCGCTGGGGAAGCGAGGTTGGGGAGAACGAGGGATGGTTCAAGAAGCTTCGTCTAGAGCTAGATCCTCATGTATGTATGACCGGAGTGAGCTATGGAATGTCGAACGGGTTCACCGTCCTGTCTCGTCGAGAACACCCCCCCCCCCCCTCGGAAAGCGAATCAGAATGGCGGAGATGCGGAAATAGTTGGAGAGGTCTTGGTCGACTGGGGCCCCAAGGATTTAAGGCGTTCGATCACGAATCACGGACTGCAGAACAACGCTGATGTGCATGATGTGTTGCATGACACAACAAGCAAGCCTTTATGCGATGGGCACTCGGGGAAAATGCTGGCGGACGATCAATGGGGGGTCTCTTATCCCAGGCTCCGACTTGTTCGATTGCAATTGGAAAACGTAAACTAGGTATGTCGTCGTGGTCTACGGGAATTCTCGGCGTTTGGCCTATATTCGAGTCTTTTAACTCATTATGAGTGAACAAGGTGCTCCAACAGCACTGCATGTAGGATTGCTGCATATTGGCAAAACCTCAACGTCATATTAAGCAATACCTTGATACTGCCGCCGAAGACCAAGGGGAGATACCGTACTAGCGAATTGGATCACAATCTGTATTAATGACCTGGATTTCCGATGTGTTAGCGCTATGAATATGTCATCATCGGACGTCCTGGGGAAGGACGGAATTACAGCTTCAACTCTCAGTTCCCTTGGACAATGGGAAATGTCCTTCGATGATTCTAAGAAGTTGTCGGCGTTAAGTCTGCGGCTTAGAGGCTTGGGCCTTTGCATTTATTTGAGTAGGGTGCGCTAATCAGTCACGCTTCTAAGACGTCCTGCGAGTCGGCGTTCGGGTTTCTCGTTAACCTGGAACATATAGACTATGTAATTGCCTCGGGGTTGTAATGGAGGGAAGTGCTGTTGATGGGAGAATATCTCTCCTGACACCGCCTCGCTAGACCGACTATACAAATGATACTTGTCATCTCGGCATTCGCCTTCGATGCCGTCAGCCAGAGCTGACCGTCACGTTGTAATGCGGCTTTGTTTGCCTCGCAATGGCTGCATCTGATTGACGGCTGCCACGGCTATTTGGTTACCAATCGCTACACACGTGCTTCCATAAAGTCTGGTTGTCGGAAATCAAATGTAGAAGTGGGGTGATGTACAGAAAAAGCAAGACCTTGAGACAGCTGGGTGCCATGTATAGAAAGAATGGTGTGTTGAAGTGAGGCGAACTTGACGTTGGCATGGTTGGTTTGCAAATCAGCCATATGGTCTAGAAGACTGCCGCTTGCCGATTCGTCTTGTGGCTCATGCTGAATATGTAACTAGGGATACACATCACGTACAGTAAGGATATGAAGGTCCAGAGGTGGAAGGGACACGGCATGTGCAGAACATACGCTACTGCCATGCACACCTGATGATGGTACCGATCGTATCTGATAAGCATGCCGAGCTGCCGTCTCCCGGCGCTGGTCCATTGCTACGCACTTGATATCGGCGATAGACCCAGGCCCGGGTAGCTACCTGCCGAGGACCGTAAACAATGCAAGCCTCGTGGTTGACCGCCAAAAGCTTTTTCGAGGCAAACAGACCGAGCCCACAGCAGGAAATTCCATTTGCTGGAGCCAGCCATATACGAGTGGCAAATTGCAGGTGGTCGGTCGTCGATAGGCTGGTCACGCGGAAGCGAGTAGGATTCTACACTTTCATCGACGCGATGACGCGTAAGAGGGAAGCAAGACAGGTTGGATTGGGGATTTTTGTCGCAGCCAGACACATGTGACGAATGACGCTGTATCACCAGACGAAAGCGCTGGCAACGTGCGATAGGGTCATTTCAGCCGACTCCCTAAGGTCTGATTAGCTCGGGGCCTGATGCCGAGGGGGAACAGGCACGGCGCCCGCGAGCTAACAACGCGACCACGGCATTACGTGCAGAAGTGCAGAAGTGCAAAAGTGCAAATCTCGTCGAGTGTGAGGGAGTCGGTCCTGAGCGACGGCGCCTGGCGACTGGCCCGCTTAGTGGCCACGTTGAAACCAACACGGGCGCTTTACAAAACGTGAGACCATAAATTGACCCTAAATTGACCCTGAAGACTGTGTCGGCCACACATTCGGGATATGATAAGGTGGCACTGGGTGCTAGTAGTGGCGTGGATGAGGTACAGTACGGTAGTTCATGTCCCCAATAGTTGCGTTGCGGTACGAAGCTCAGCCTGCATGCACGACATCGCCTGCCAAGACACTGTCATGCTCTCATCGACCCATCTGTCTAGGCCAAAAGGGACGAGCGATTGGTTAGGTAATCAGCTATTACATAACATTGCCGTGCAGTACTGTATTTGTAAGAGATACTGTATTCCGTACTGTAAGTCAGTCAGTCAATCAGTCAGTCAGCCTAGCGTAGGGCTGAATTTCATCTCCACTCGAAAGTAAAAGTAGTGGGGATATGAGAATCTTGAGTCTCGAGGTCTTCATGTCTTCATGTCTCCATCATCAGTGTGAGCAAGCGACAAGCTGTTGATCCATGTCGGTAGTTTACCTCAATTCAAAGAACCTGCTGGTTCTCACAAATTTGCATATCACTTGAGAGGCGTCGGCTCCCTCCCGATCGTGCAGTTTGCATGGGATGGGGGATGTCGCTAGACGGCACTAACCTAGCTAGCTACAAACTGTAATAAAGATCCTGTCAGCGCTTGGGGGCCGCAGGAATCCTGTGTGGGAGCAAAGCCTCACTGCTCCAATCACGCCGTGGAAAGTACCGACAGGAACGCTTCCAGCGATTCGATAGATGATGGCCGATGCGAATGAACGCTGCCGGTACCTGTTTGCTGCCCAACCCAATGGGATCAACGGGAGAAACGGGAGAAATGCAGAGGGTGCGCGAGGATAATGGATAATGCACCTCTGAGGCATGATGGTCGTGTCACGACAACGAGTCTAGATGCAGCACCCGCTCCCTGCCCGCACGAAGCACCTCAAACGTCATCCAAGAAATGCAAACAATCTTGTGGAAATTCCACTCTACAGTACACAGTAGTGTACAGCACCTAAGCACGTCGTGAAAGGTGGCAAGAAAAAAAAAGTGACGCGGATGAGGGGTGTGAGAAGAGCCGCAAGGCATCCAGATGGGCAGACACTTGAGGATCGGAACAAGGTTCCACGACGTAACTCGGTACAATAGAGGTATGATGCAAGGGGGACGAACAGGGTCGCTTCGTCATGGAATACAGCACAGTTACGTCTAATGTTGTACGTACATGGAAGAGCTGAACATTGCAAGGCGAGGACCGGAGACACCATTAACTTATCGGGGCAGTACTTTTCTCTCTCGACGTATGCGTTTGGGCTCCACGTCCGGTTTCGGCAAACCTCAGCTCAGGTATATTGTCTAAAGCAGTTTATGTGCTTGTAGAGGTTTATCTACAGTACTGTACCTACAGAAGCAGGCAACTTTCAGCCATACATGGCACACTTCCTCCTAGGCATCCATCCATCCATCCCCCATTTAGGTACCTAATTCTAGGTAGCTGTTCGATGCCTACTTGATGCGTCTCAGCTTCAAGGGTCTATTTGTTTTGTTGGCAACCTCATGATAGTATACAGTAGAGCAGTCTATTGGCAATGAATGTGCAGATTGAAGATCCGACAGGATGGACCTAGTTTCTTTCTTTGCGGCTCTGCGATCTGGTAGTTACGCTGGCTGTGGCTCTGGGGCAGTGTTGGACATATTGGCGCAACAACAATGCCCTTGCAGCTTTTTTGGCGGCGCATTGGCTGTGCCCCCCTCCACATTCCCCAGCTAAACCACATTGATACGACAAGTGTCGAGGAGTGGTGAGGACGAGATGCAGAATGACGGATGTGGTCAGGGCCAGCTCTGCGCGTAAAGTGGTTGCTTGGTCGAGCTGCCATGACATTCGATATTTGATCATATACAGTCAGTCCTACATGTACATACCTACATACATGTAGTAGGCTAGGTAAGTACTGTACAGTCGGTAGTGCAGGTACTACTGCGAACAGAACTCTTGAGGTTAGAGGTTGGATACTATCTATGCTACATGCCTACCTGGGCCTTGGGCCACTATGGATGGTGTACGAGGTCGGACCTGAGTCGACGGGTATGAGTCAACACCGATGTAGTCTAGTCTAGATTTGAGGACATTCTGTCTTTGAATTCGACCTCCCTATTTGCGTATTGCCCACGAGATCATCACATGCGCGCCGCTGCCCTCCGGCGCTGTCGCGTTCCAGAAAGCTTCCCTCCGACGGTCCATGAATTGGAATCTCCCCAATAGTCCACCTTCCATCATTACTACAATGTACTCTGCGTGACATTTTGCCGGGCCGCCAGTGTCTGGTCGCTGCGTGTGTACTTACAGTACAAGCGGCGATCTTGGAATTTCCCACTATAACAAATTTATTTTTATCTCCTTAAATTTCGAGGGATTTTCGGGCCTGCGTGCTGTTTTCAGCTGCTGGCCATGCCCAACGGCCACCCTCATTCTCGTCCGTTTCATCTTCATTTCCACTCTAGGGCGGGTGGGTACAGTAGGTACAATACTTTGGTACAATACTTTAGTGACTTATAGGTTCCCTCAATCCAGGCACCCCGACATGGGGGTATAGGATATGGTCAGATACTGTAAGTTGTACTCTCGCTGTCGTGTAAGCCACATTGTATAGTATGCTCTAAGTAATTACTAGGCACCGTTTCTTGGTAGGTAGGTAGGCATATAGTAAGTAGCACGAGGACATCCGTCACCGTGGCCCGGGGCATGCCCAAGGTACCTAGCATGACCCCACTGCATGCCTCCATGGCCACTGGCCAGGTGAGCTCCGCCGCATGGCTGTGGTGTGTCGATTGGTGTGGTTTTTTAATGCACCTTTCCTCTTCCGCTCGCTCCGTATGCTGTACACTGCTGCACTGTACTGTTTCTACATAGTACTGCGGTGCGCTACGGAACCCCAGTTGACGGGTGATTCATCGGCGGTCTCTTAGCCCCTACAGGCCCCTGCCTGGGTACCTTAGTCTCCCACTCCCCTTCTAGGCATCTAGGAAACGCCAAGAGAAGAGAGAGAGAGAGAGAGAGCATGTGTGGGCCAAGGAGGGAGCATGCGCTTGACGAACCCCTGCCGCCCATTGTCCTTTACCTACCTACCTCCAGCATGCCCATGCCTACCTGCTGCGCAAAAAAAAATAATACACAATTACAAAATGCCCTCGTCTCTGATATTTAATAAGGGACCAGGCCCGCCCCCCCTTACCCAGTCCTGTCTACCCAATCCATTGTACACATTCAACAACAACAACTTGTTATAGTACACCACCAAGCACTACCTATATATCAGTGCTCAGTCGCATCTCATCTCATCTCATCGTCCATCACACTTGAAGAGGTGTCTGCTCGCGTGCTGCTATAGCTCTTTCTCTCTCTACTTGGCAACCAACCCCGAACGATCGGCTTGACTTCCAAGCAGCCGCGCACCAACGCTGTCGTGGCGTCTTCGCCGAGAGTCATTATCAACAACTCAATCTACCGACAAAAGCAAAACCGTGACGAACAGGAGCTTGTTTTCGAGCCCCAGTCCTACCCGACTCACTCTCCTCGGCGCTCACGGCCGCGCCCGCGGGTAATCCAGCCCAACCCACCCAACACCACACAAGAACAGACAACAACAGCCACCACGATGTGCGTGGAGGAGATCTTCACCGAGGAGCGTTCGGACGGTCGCCTTCGGACCTGGACCCAGGCTGACTTATGCTCCAACTCGCGATATGGAGAGCTCTGCGACAGGACACAACAGCTGCGCCGCCCCCCAGGATTCCGCAGGACCGAACCAAGGAACCCAGCATACAGCCATGGTCAATTACCGCCAACACCTCCGCTGTCCTACCACTCCGACTCTGACAAATCGAGCAAGCGACGATCTGGAACCTACATCAACGATCAAAGAGTGATAGATGTCAACCGGCGGCGCTCGTCACGGCACGAGAGACAAGGTAGCGGGGAGCGCGTCGTTTACCTGAGCAGCTCGCCCTTATCACGGACACTATCACGGACGCCACCACAATACCCACGCAGCCTGTCACCGAGCCCCGTCCCCGACGTCTACAGCGCATACGAGTCTTCAAGCTACCGCGATGTCGAGAAACGCGAGCGGCCGCCAGCAGTCACAGTAGAGATCATCAATGAACAGCCCAAACGCCACCGTCGACAGGGATCATCCACCAAGACCAGCTCATCACGCGACAGCATAGATGAGGATCGTCGCCAGCGACGGCTCTCTGGGGTACACCACGGGGACCAGCACCGCCAACGCAGGAAGGAATCCGAGATTGCACGACAAAATGAGGCCATCGCAAGCCGGACACCGTTGCCTCAGGCTCCCTCTAGCCCACGCTACCGACGCGGCTCAGTGTCGATTGCGCCCATCGTCTCGGCACCAGAGCGCAAGCGGATTGAAATGGAGAAACAGCAACGGCGCCGCGAGAAGGAGGAGGCAGAAGCAGTAGAACGCGAGCTTGAGGCCCAGACAAAGCGACTAAAGGATCGCTTCAACATCAAGAACTATCATTATTAAATCATATGTCAAGGGAAACGGAAATCGTTCAAACAGAAAACAACAAACAACCAAAAAAAAAAGGCATACAGCACGGGTATCCAACACGCATGATGTTTTGTTATACTAGATGGGACATTACGGCGTTGGATGGGAATGGGCATTGGCACGGTTTACTGCCGACATGACCGCGTTTTATTTGGGTTTTGCTCTAGGTTGCAGCAGGCGTGTGTTATTAGATGATACCAATTATACCAATCATGTAGAAGCATGTGTATAGATGTTGTGCTATGTCCAAGATTGTCTCGCTAAAAAGCACCGGAGCAATCAATGAAATCAATGAACAAAAATTTCAATAATCAACAAGTTGGTCTCTCGTGATGTGGCTCATTAATTCTGCACTTGCTCATCCCGTCAGTCGCAAATGGATGACGAAAAAAAAAAAAGGCCCAACCCCGCGAAAGATGGTTGCGGGGTTGCTGTCTCATCCAGATTCCTGCGCGACCGCGACGGCGGAGTAGGTATGACATGACTTTTGTCAATTGGAGGGGGGTGACTGGCTGCCTGGTGAACCAGAAGTCTTGAAGGCGATCGGAATTGGCGACGTCTATTGGACTCTCGCACCGCCACACCATTGCTGCCTGTTCTTGGTTCTTGGCGGTTGATTAAAGTATGGGTCTCGCCTATGGGGCAGCGGGGGTTTGCGAAGGAAAGCTTCCGTAGGTTAATAGGCGTACCCCTCTACCCCTCCACCATCTTCCCTCCCTCCCCCTTCCCTCTTCCCCCTTCCCCCTTCCCCCTTCCCCCTCCCCCCTCTATCCCTCAATTGCCAATTGCCATAGGACGTACAGTAGATGGACACCTGCGGTCATCAAATCCGGGACGGGGGAGAGGGGGCCAAGGACGACGGAGACGGCTCAAGTGCCCCGCGGGACCCTTGAAATCGGGTATGACTCCTCACTGCAGCTCCCTCCCACTGAACGATCCGCATTCCGTCTCACCGCGTTAGTACTATAATGCTAGTATACGAAGACTCGCAGTAGTCCGCGCCCTGTCTGCCTTGTGGGCTACCTACAGTAAGTAACCTACCTTGGGTACTTTACCGTCGCACTGACCTCCACATCCAGTTATCTATCTATACCATCTATTTATCTATCTGTCTGTCTGTCTGTCTACAATAGCGCAGATGCCCACCCGCCCTCATCTCGCGCGCGTGATCTAGAACAGTGTCTTAGCCAAGTTTTTTGACGTTCCGCATTTGGGAAATTCCGTCACTTCACTCCAAATCTAGGACTTTTTTGTTTGCGTTTTTACACATTTCTTTCCGCGTGTCTTAGTTTTTTCGTCGCCACCTCGGGTCATTAGAGCAAAATGATCCTTCGGGATGTCGTCACCGCGATGTGTGCCGAGATGATGTGGCATGATAATGCCGACTATCCTTAATAATCATTACTTACATGAGTCTGGGTACTTCCGATTCGACCATCACCTGACTGGCTAAGTAGGTATCAGTCAGTACGGCCATACAGACACCTTACCCACACCGAGCCTTTGACGCCTAGGATGTCCACCAGGCAACCGATTATCATGGTCCTAGGTCGCCGGAAATCTGGCCACGCTTGATCACGACAAGCCATTGAAGGAAGATGGATGAAGCAATGACGATGATGGCAGCCTATAGACTCTCTTTTCAGCGGGACATGGACCGTGCTCTCTCTCCACCTTCTAGTATACTCCCTTTCATTACGCACTGCTATCCTCGGATCATATTGCCAGTATTCAGTTGATGGTGTCACATTGTGCTATCAACGTCACTGATCTGGGCATGCTGCAGAATATCGTCGTACGACGTTTACCCACTCCATAACCCTGGCACCCCTTCCGGCTGGCGAGAGGATACACTTTCCTTCGCACATATACAGCACAAGGCAGACGTTAATTAATATCTAAATAGTTGACTTTCATGCCGCCCCTCAAGACTCAAACTAGAAAGACCAAGCGCGAAGCGTGCTTGGTAACATGATTACGTAGATCGAATCTGACTAAGCCTTGGTATTCAGATATACACCCACGCATGAGGTATACGACTAGAGAATGAATGCCTCAAATACGAGGTCTGGATATATTGTGGCGCTAAGCATTGCATCGTGGTGGCTAAGGTAAATCAGTGTTGCAGATGGATGAACGAGAACCCCTTGCATATGGAATCGGCAAGAATGGATGCTAATGCGACGGCTTCCATTCTCTTCTCTAAACACGTAATGATTCTCGGCGTGGCTCTGACACATGGGCATGTCTCCCCACGATCAAGTGTCTCGATTTCCCGCCCTTTAGTCGTGCCATGTTATTCATTCGGCGTAGCAGTCAGTCACGCCCTGCCTATGTCTTTGTCATGCAGGGGATAGATGTGAGTTGCGAACTAAATGGTAACTAGCGGCCAATTTAGCATCTCCAAGTTGCTCATGCGATGCCGAGAGTTCTAACCTAACTAACTATGTTATTAAGCTTGCAGGAATGACTCCAGTCGGGGCTCCAGCTGTGTGGGGAAGGGCGCATTGCGCGCATATGCTGGACCAGGACTGGACCAGCGGACGAGATGCATTGCATGGATTTAGTGTCGAGGCTAAGACATGCGAGTCATCCAGAATGTGGTGGAATCGTCGTTCGAGATAAGAGAATCCCATCTACCTGTTATCAGGATGGTTTATGGGTTGAAGGAAGGAGATGGAATAATTGCTGCTTGGTGTGATTTTGTGGCCTTGCTTTTGAGTGGCTTTCGTTGAAGAAGAGTTGCTGTTGACTTTACGCCGGATATGCACAATAGATCTTTTCCAAGTTCATTGTATGTGGAGTTGACACAATTCGATACTGAAGTGCAACCTTGAAGATTCTTATGTCATCAATCTATGTATGTACGACTTCAAGACTATTATAATGTTTTGCCGAACACCCATGGCCGTATACAAGTGACTGCACGGAGTCTCTCTTATTCGTTCGACACCCTCCAAATGACCTTCTCACCGCTCGCACCCTCGCGCATAGCATTGAGCGCCTTATTCGCCCTTTCCAATAATGTCTCGCCTTCTACGATCCGGTATCGATTAGGCTTCACGATGCCTTGTTCTAGCAATGCAGGCATGATCTCCGTCTGAAGCTTCTCGCGGAACATGTCATTCTGTAGCGCATCTGGCATTAGCTGATATTCTTGCCATCAAGTGAAGACACGGAAATTTAAAATAAGCGTGGTAAAGTAAACTCCACAGTCAACTCACCCTCCAATAGAAATGGGTTCTGACGCCTGTGACGTTCACGCCTGGAGCCCATTCAGTACTGGTACCGGCATCCATCGAGTACTCCGGTTCTGTATCGTTAGATGAGTGCTTCAAGATGACCGGAAGCATGACCGCGACCGTGCTGCCGCTCTGCGCGATCTTGGAGAGCGGCGCCAAAGTCCCCTGTTGAGAGCCGATGCAGTCGACGATGAGCGGGAACGCCGGCGCTTGACGTCCCTGAGCGCTTTTAAGAAGATCAGCAACGACGGCAGGGCTCCTGTAATCGTAGACTTCTGAAACTCCGAGCTCCTTGATGTATGCGTGATGCTTGGGTGATGCGGTGGCAACGATGTGCTTGTACCCGTAGTATCGCAGCACTTGGATGGTGAGCTGCCCGACCGAGGACGCGGCACCCCAGATCAGAATGTGCTCGTCCGCCCGAGGAGGCTGGTAGTCTGCCGGCTTGGGCCACGGGGTCGGGAGCTTCAGGTCCGTGGAGATGGTGTTGAAGGCGGTGACTAGGTTCTCGGGTAGCGTGACGGCTTGCTCAAGTGAGAAGCCGTCTGGTATCTGTAGTCATATATGAGTCCCCTGTATTATTGAAGTTTCTTTTTCTTCTTTTTCTCTCTCTCATATATGTATTCTATGAACAAGATGACCATACCTTACCAAATACCCATTCAGGCGCAGTAGAATATTCTTGATGCGTCTTCCACGCGGGCTTCTGATGCGCGAAACCGAAAACCCGGTCGCCGGTCTCGAAGTGCTTGACATCCGGACCGCATTCAACAACGACGCCGGAACCGGTAGATCCTGTCCTCATCGGGTAATCAACTAGAAGTCCGCCATCTGCTTGGTGAAGGTCAAGTGGCGTAGATGCTGTCCACTTGACGTTGATCAAGATCTCGTCCCCCTCTGGAGATATAGTTGGAAACTTGCGGACTTCGTACGGGGTTTGGGTGTCCACGAGAACAAGGCCATCGTGAGTGCGTTTGGTAGACATGGCTTCTGGGTTCTAATTGCCAGGGGGTATAAATGGAGAAATATGAGGTTGCTCTTGTAGCTGTTGAGTCTAGTGAAGCTTGAGAGATGCTATGTTCAATACCGGTCTCTCCCTTCCCCCTTTTATATTCATTCTAAATGCTACATATTGTAGCTCTAGACACTTCATGATGATTATTCATAATCGTGTTTAACTACCGAAAAGGGTAAGATTCTGCGGTTCATGCGTGAAGATAAGTGCTTCGTGAGGATTATTCATGGGTTTGTTTAACTAAGCAAACTGGCATTCCGAAAAGGGAACTATTCTGCGGGAGGTTACCCGGTAATAGGGGTTGGAGAATGACGTATGTCGGTGGCGCTTGTGGCTGGTGCACATCCAATAAAAGTAATTGTCAGTGTAATTGTCATCACCACCGGAAAACTGCACTTCCGTCACGTACGACAGCCAGCGCCGCGGGAGTACGAGTACGAACGCGATACCAAGCCACTTTGGGTACGCGTGTAAAATCTGCCCCCCTAATTATTTAAATAAAGCTTTGCTCCCCATCACAATCGACAATCAAGAGAAACGAAAGAAAAGAAAAGAAAAGAAGAAAAAAGGGCGGCCAAGCAAGGAAGAAAAACATCGCATTCTTGCCTTGTAGTAAGCGACTGGAATCGCGCCCACCGTGTTTGAGCCGTCGAGTTTACCATGGCACCTCACTATGAATTTGGCGGACCGTGAGTGCTACACCTTTCCGACGGCACGTGCATTGGCTGACGACTTGTAGGCTGGGTGCTGCGGGTATCGTATTTGGGCTCCCAGCGCTCCTGTATACATTCGCATTCGTCTGCAATGACGTTTCTGGCTGTCCCGCCCCGTCTCTACTAGAGCCAAGCAGCTTCAGCTTGGAAAAGTTCAAGGCCGAAATAGGCTGGCCTGGTTTCAGTGGCCTTCATAGCTGGGAGGTTACTGGTGTTACCCTTGGATACCACCTCTTCAGCCTGATCCTATGGAGGATTCTGCCTGCGGAAGACGTGCTTGGTACCAAGTTGGTGCAACATGGTCGCCCGCTCAAGTATCGCATGAATGGTAAGTACCTCATAATCAATGGCTGGGCGCAATCGATTAATTAGCATAGCTTTCTCGTCCACCCTCGTCCATCTTGCGATCTGCGCCGTCGGGACATACCTCAAGGGTGCTGACTTCATTGTTTGGACCTACATTGCGGACCACTATGTCCAAATGTTGACTGCTAATATCCTCATCTCTACTGTGCAAGCCATTTTTGTCTACGTCAAGAGCTTCAGCGTTGACACCAACTACCCGAACAAGGACATGCGTGAACTCGCAGCTGGTGGCCATACTGGAAACCTCATCTACGATTTTTATATCGGCCGTGAGTTAAACCCCCGTGTCACGCTGCCCTTCTTTGGCGAGATCGACCTCAAGACCTTCAACGAGATGCGCCAGGGTCTTACCGGATGGATTATTATGGATTTGGCCTTTATTGCCAAGCAATACCGGACTTTCGGCTATGTTTCCGACAGCATCATTTTCGTTGCTGCTTTCCAGGCCTTCTACGTACTTGACGGACAATATCTGGAGGCTGGTATCATGACGATGATGGATATTACCACTGATGGCTTCGGGTATATGCTGTCGTTTGGCGACCTTGCTTGGGTTCCATTCTTGTATTCGACTCAGGCCCGCTATCTCTCCGTCTATCCAGTTCACCTCGGATGGGGAGGCGTTGCTGCTGCCAGTGCTGTGTTTGCTACCGGGCTGTATATCTTCCGAGCCGCGAATTCTCAGAAGAACCTTTTCCGCAGCAACCCCAATGATCCCAAGGTTGCCAACTTGTCGTACCTTCAGACGAAGCGAGGCACAAAGCTTCTCACTGCTGGCTGGTGGGGCAAGTCTCGTCACATCAACTACTTTGGAGACTGGTTGCAAGCGTCCCCCTTCAGCCTGCCGACTGGTATTTCTGGCTACACCATTCTCTCTGCTGGTAGCACTGTTGCGACTGCTCATGCCGCCAAAATGCTCGACGGTCGCGTCGTTGCTCAGGACCAGGCGAGGGGTTGGGGCATTATATTCACATACTTTTACGTGCTCTACTTTGCTGTCCTTCTTATTCACCGTGAGGGTAGGGACGATGTTGCATGCACGAAGAAGTATGGCGACGACTGGGCGAAGTACAAGAAGCAGGTCAAGTACCATATCTTGCCGTACGTCTATTAGGGCGCACACGGAATGGCTTCCAGGCCTTTCCATGTCGATCAGCTTCGAAACATGCAACGAGGTGGTATTGTGCATAAGGAATCCGGATTTGAGAGTTTTAGGGAGATTGGATTAGACATCACATGTCTTATACCACTACTTTTCTAAAAAAAAACTGTTAATAAATAATGACGCTGTCAGCGACTCGCATCATAATTGACATCGTTTAATCTTGCTTATTATAACAGTCAATGAGGGCTTTGGCATTGTTGAACCTTCCGAATATCTCACCGCTCCCTTCTCCTCTCTATTCAACACCGGGAGCATTGACTAAAATATCTCGTGAGGTTTTGGTTCGAGAGCTGACAATGATATACTTATGCAGAGTCTAAAGATAACAAGAGCCTTCCTGTTTATAGTGAGTTCGCTAAACAGCCATGCAGATTTAGATAGCACGCATCGGACGAGCCCGTGCTCCAATGCAGCAATTCAAATCGCCTCGGGGCATAGGCTATTTCTCTGCCCGAATATGGCAGGTCCGTTGGATATGGCATCGCGGACCCAGCCCGCGCCCAATCAATTCAGCCATGGCGATGCAGTGGGGCCGAAGCACTGCCGGGCTTCTCAGGCGGAAGCAGCACATCGCATTTTCTGGCTGCAGAGGAATTCGCGCCGGCCATGTCTTTTTCCATCGCACATGATCAATAAACCTATCTAGGGAGGTTGCCGAGCTGGCAGCCTAGCTATAAAAGAGAAAGTGCTTTATCAGCAACGCCCTTGGGCGCAAAACATGCGATGAGACTGCCAAGATATAGTTGCTTATTTGCGCCCGTCTGTTTGGCTGACCTCAGCATCATCAGACCGTTAATTTCCCTAGGGCCGCGGAATTGTGACGTTGGAGGTTCTCGTTAGCATGGGCATCATTTAGAGTGTGATCATACAATCCAAGTCCAGGCTTCTGTTAGTCGTGTTGGCTGCTCGGAGGGAAGACAGCATTCTCGGCGAAATAACTAGGTCAAAACAGCAAAGCGGTGCTTAATCCCCAAGTAGCGTGTAAGTTCGCCGGTCGGTTGGTCCGGCCAGATGCGGCTCCGTAGTTCCAGCAGTCCGGTTGTCTGGATTTTCTGGGGTACCAGATGAATGTTATGCGGTCTGCCTGCAGCTTACTAAATGGTGACTGGACAGGCGCCCTCCTTCTAGTATAGTCGGGGCCAAGGTCGACAAGGTCAGCCGGGCTTGCCATCGAAGCTGGCTAGGCCTTGCAATTTCGGGTATCGTTGCGGGACTGCGGGTATAACACGCGAATTGACGACGCTATGCATTGCTGCTAAGGGTCTATAAGTACGGATTCATGGAACGCAAGCTGGGACTCCATCTCAAGGTGGCCCAGTGAACCTTCATCACCCACTTCGAAAATGAAGTTCTTGCATGCGGCTTCGCTCCTGCTTGCCGGGGCTATTGCCTCGCCAATGCCTACAGATGATGGCAATGATACCGTCTTGGCCGCTCGGGCGACCAGTTTTTGGTATGCCAACCTCGACCATACTGGGGCTCCGAGAGGTTATGCACCGGACCTCGATGGCGACTTCAACTATCCCGTCTATATGGCGGTCAACCCAGGTGATGGTGCCGGCATCCAGCGCGCAATCAATGCGGGTACCAATGGCGGAACTCGACACCCCCAGTGGTTGGCATCTCAGCCGAGAGTAAGTTACTCGCTGGCTCCCTTGAGAGAGAGAAAGAGAAAGAGAAGCTAAGCATGCCAACAGGTCGTGTACATACCGCCAGGCACTTACTCCATTAGCCAGACTATACGGATGAACGTAAGTACGCCCTGCTGCTACTTCCTTGCTGTTATGACTATGTTCGCAGGCGCAAGGGCCCCTTATTCGGCATAGGGTCGTGCCCTTGGATTTCTTTGGCCTTTCACGATACTTACAGGATAGACGAGACACAACGATTACTAACTTGACGCGTTCCAGACGGACACCATCCTTATGGGCGATGTCACAAATGTGAGTTATACACGATGGGAAGGTGACTTGTAGATATGAAACTTATGACTACTTGTAGCCACCTATCATCAAAGCGGCAGCCGGCTTCTCTGGTGAACAGACTCTTATTAATGGTAAGGTTTGGGATCCAAGAACCATTGGTTCCCATCTAATAAATGAGTATAGGTCAGGACCCAGCGACTGGCGTGTCGGGAGAATTGTCCTTTGCTGTTGGTCTGAAGAATTTAGTTCTTGACACCACTAGTATTCCGGCAGGTGAATACTCCTAAACGATCATTTACTTCGTTACCATACGCTGAGACGTGATAGGCAATGGGTTTACCGCTCTGTACTGGGGTGTAGCTCAAGTAGCTCAGCTACAGAACATCAAGATTACGATGCCATCGTCCTCCCTTAGCACCAATAGTGGACACACAGGTATTCGGCTTGGGCGAGGCTCTACCCTTGGCCTCTCGGATGTGAGAATCGAGCGTGGTCAGGTAAGTCACTCTACCGTCATCTTACATCTTCCTGATATAAAATATTAACCAAGCTTCTCTCCGCGTAGAATGGAATACACCATGATGGTCACCAGCAGGCACTATACAAGTCTATTTACTTCTACCAGAACACTGTTGGCATGTTAATCTCTGGCGGCGCAACGATCAGTATTCTGAACCCTACCTTCGACACTTGCGGAACTGGTGTTCGAAATACTGGCGGCGACCCTTGGATCGCATTAGTAGATGCTACATCCAAAAACTCTGGCGTCACTTTTGTTACCACGGGGTATCCTTCGTTCTTGATCGAAAACCTTAATAAAGACACCAACTCCGACGTTGCGCAAGGACCATCAGGCACGATCCTCGGCGCTCAAAGTCATGTTAACACCTTTTCTTACGGAAATACGGTGGGCCGAAACCCAATCTACGGAGCTACGACGAGCACCAACAATCGTCCTAGTCAACTGGCACCGAACGGCAGATTCCCCGTAGTACCTGCACCAAATTACGCGTCGAATCCCGTCAGCGACTTTATTAACATTAAAGATCCCAATCAAAACGGAGGCCGCACTGTTCTGGGCGACAACACCAGGGATGAGTCCGGCGTTCTGAACCAGATTCTCCAATTTGCAGCAAACAACAACAAGATCGCATACTTCCCGTTCGGCAAGTACCGGGTAGACAACACTCTCCTAATCCCGAAGGGCTCGCGCATCGTAGGTGAGGCCTGGGCGACGATCACCGGAAACGGCGCCAACTTCAAGGACTCGAACAACCCCCGTCCCGTAGTCGCTATCGGCAATGGAGGCGACGTCGGAACAGCCCAGATCCAAGACATGCGATTTACCGTCAGCGACGTTCTCCCGGGTGCCATCATCGTCCAGTTCAACATGGCAGGATCTTCTCCAGGCCAGGTCGCTCTCTGGAACTCGATGATCACGGTTGGCGGCACGCGCGGCGCCTCGGCTCTCACCAACGCCTGCACGGACCCCAAAAACGAATGCAAGGCAGCCTTCCTCGGAATGCATTTCGCGCCGACGTCGTCGGCGTACGTCGAGAACGTCTGGAACTGGGTCGCGGATCACATCGCCGAGAGTTTCTCAGGCGGCAGCAGTATAGCGGGCAAGGGCGGTGCGCTCGTCGAGTCTACGAAGGGTACCTGGCTGCACGCTCTCGGCAGCGAACACTGGTGGCTGTACCAACTGAACCTGCGCAATGCTAATAACGTGCTTGTCTCCATGTTGCAGTCGGAAACGAACTACGACCAGGGTGACCACGTACAACAGACGCCTCCGGCCCCGTGGGTCGCCGACGTGAACAACTGGGGTGACCCGGACTTTTCGTGGTGCTCGGGCGGAGACACGCGCTGCCGGATGGGGTTCGCGAATTACATCAACGGGGGCTCCAACATCTATACGGTGCGTATAAAAACCTCCCGTGGCTGAACCCCTGTTTTATATGATCTAGCAAGGTCTATGATGGAGGTGCGCTTAGAGATCTCGACTAACATGTTGCCATATAGTACGCATCGGCTTCGTGGGCGTTCTTCAGCGGCCCAGGATATCAGTCGTGTGCCGGCGCTTACCAATGCCAGAGTAAGACTTCCTCACTATAACATAAGGTGGAAACACTGATAACTCACGCCGTGACAGACTACATGCACTGGATTGCGAAGACACCATCCAACCTCCAGGCGTTCGGCCTTGTAAGTAACCCAATATTAATTCCCCCTTTCTTTTAGCCCCTAAGCCTCCTACTATCCGGAGCTTTCACGGATCCGCTCGACGCGACGATAACTGACCCCGTGTATTGTAGTGCTCTAAGGACACATACGCCACGCTCCGCCTCGCTGATGGCACTGCTATTGTCACGCAGAATGGGTTTACGGGCTCGTGGTCTGGCGGCGGCGGTGATGTCGGCCGCTACACGGCATAGAATGAAGTAGTAGATGTATGGGCGATAGGATAGATTCTCGATAAGTGGCTACACGTTTCAGATATATCTAAATCCGCCGATTATCACGTGAGGACAAGGCTATATTATCTTAAAATATTCCAAGAGATGAAATTAGTCTGCATAGGAAATGGACCCAACGTCTTCATTGTGCATGGAATTTCGTTCCGCGTAATCCCGTCTCAATCGATATGGCATCTAGGTTGAACCCCGTTTCTTACGATATCTGTTCCATTTTACAATATTCAACGAGGCGGTTGGCACAAATCCCACGATTCTCATACTAAGACATGTGCTAGATAGTCAGGGGACTCTCCTACCTCGGTATCAAGGCAGCAAGTAGTCAGCGGATCAAAGCTTCTTGTTCACACTTTTTTTCTATTATGTCACCATCCCATGTTCTTTTCATGCTGGCTTTGGCCAATGTGCGGTCGCCCGGAGCCGGACTTGGCCGTACACACCCCTGTTCAACATGACATCGAACCCCGCATCGCAACATGGGACGAGATCCAGCAGAGCCACAGATTCATGGTGTTTCTTTCCATCGACAGGGGGGGCCTAGATCAAGGCATCTGTAAATGGCTCGTGGGCAACTCGCCCGACAGGCAAGACTGCGAGAAAATACCGGGAAATTCAGGTGCCACAACCATACGCATGGGGTAGGTAAATGAATCAACCATCCAACCAACCCAAAGACCCCCCGGTCCTCCTTGGAATCTACACCGCAAAAATTTTCCCCTTCCCCCACAGCTGTGCCATGAGGCAAAGCTCCTGGTACATAGTATACGTTATAGCCAGCCCTGAATGCCACCTTAGAAAATGCACAATAATGCCCTATGTAAGACGGGCATCTACAGTAGCACATAGTCATTCAGCGTGTTCAGTTATCCACAACCCCAATAACAATAATCTTTTTCATTAGTTGCATCGACGAGCTTAGCTTCTTCCAGCCATTAGTCCGAAATACAATATGTAAATCAGCAGTTTGTGACTAATCGTCACCTTGTCGGCACGAAGTGGTTTGAGCTCGTTCGTCTTACCATTTCTGGGCTTCGCAAATGGATCCTCCCCCGCAGACTTCCCCGCACGGCCTTCTATCAAATCGTCGGATGAGAGGCTGGGGAAAATTCAACTGCAGTGGGTGAAGATCTTCTATTATATTACGTAGACTTCATCGCGACCCAGTCCTATGGGCAAACAACTCGGCATGCAGTAGCTGATTTCCATGCTGCATAGCTCCCACTGTGTCACAAAATTATAAATGAAATATAGGTATGATCCCGAGTTGGTCCTCCAAGTTATCTCCGTCCCAAACCCCCTCGCCAACTGTCGTGCTCTCGTCACTGCAGGAAATCACAAGCATGAGTCGCCAGAAACCGGATACCGAAACAGGGATGCTAGTGCTTCTTACCATATTAGCTCCCGCGTAAGTCAGCCACAACCGCACAACTGCCGTTCCTAGTAAGAAGGCGGCCATCCAATCCTCCCAGCGCTAACCCAGAGCTTACATGGTATTGCCGTACCCTAGAGCCTTGGTCCCCTGCCGAGGCTGTTGGGGTGTTGCGGGCATGACCTCACTCGCCTACGTGCAGTGCTCCATTTCCATACATGACGAGATGTAACGTAAGGACAGAAAGAGTCGAGGCGGTCGCACCTATCTAGGTCACCATGCCTGTCATCCGCATTCTGGTGGACTACCTCCCGTCGAATGAGGATAGTGGGATCAGTCTCGAGAGCCACACACGTTCCCCCCAACGAGTGTCCATAATAAGCGCTATCTGTAAGTAGTCCTCCAAGATGGTTGCCATTGGCGTTACGTTGCCCACCTCCTCGAGCCCCCAGTGTGACGGGGGAAATATTTGGGGTTGGCTATGACCGCTACTTGCCTATTTGCATGTGGAAGATCTTGCAGCCGAGCGCTGCACTCTGTCGCACATCCGTAGTGTAGCATGACATTTCGTGAGTGAGTGGGGAGCTTTAATAAAGACCTGGGCTCCCCCGCAGGTTTTTTGACCCTCGGACTACTACTTCTAGTTCACCTTAGATTTGTAGATCTAGATTACATCTCACCTTTATTTCTACATTTATCTTCCCTTTTGGCCTCATCTTGTTTGGAGTGTCGTGGCGCCGGCTCTTGGGGGGGTATTAGACTTGAGAAAACACCTTCTTGCTGTCTTCAAGATGGCACCGCCTAGTTACATGGGCCTCAGCGGCCGTCCGCTTTCTCTAGCGGTGTCGGCCATCTGCACCACCGGGTTCTTGTTGTTCGGTTATGACCAAGGTGTGATGAGTGGTATATTGACCGCTCCGGCTTTCGCAGATGTGTTTGAAGAAACTAGGGACAACAGCACCCTTCAGGGTGTCGTGACTTCGGTTTATGATCTTGGATGTCTATTCGGCGCAATCTTCGTCCTTACAGTCGGCGACCAGCTTGGTCGACGACGAGCAATAATCGCTGGTGGAATTATTATGATAATTGGGGCTCTCATTCAAGTCACCGCGTATCCGGGCCATGCACCTTTAGCCCAATTCATCATCGGACGTATAGTTACTGGCCTAGGAAATGGAATGAACACGTCAACCATTCCAACATATCAAGGTATAAAACTCTACCCCACGGTTTTATCGAGATGAGCTGCTAACGCAATCCTAGCTGAGTGTAGTAAAACATCAAATCGCGGCCTCCTTATCTGTATCCAGGGTGGTACCATCGCGTTCGGTACTCTCATCGCCTACTGGATAGATTATGGCGCATCTTACGGCCCGGCAGACCTTGTCTGGCGCTTCCCCATTGCCTTTCAGATTGCCTTCGGCATTATTGTCTCCTCCGCTATGATTTGGCTTCCCGAGAGCCCCAGATGGCTGCTCACCCACGAACGATACGAAGATGCTAATAACGTTATTGCCGCCATTCGAGGATACGATGTAGACAGCGAAGAGACCAGCTTCGAGCGTGGTATTATCCTTGACTCGATCAGGGCTTCCGGTGTCGCTGGCGGCAAGAGCACGCCGTATAAGGCTCTCTTCACAAACGGCAAAACTCAGCATTTCCGCAGAATGCTTCTGGGTGCTTCCAGTCAATTTATGCAACAGGTGATTTGTTATTCCTTCTTTTATTGTTAATCAATTGTCTGTTAGAAAATAATTGTATAGAATATGCTAACTTTATTAGGTCGGGGGATGCAATGCTGTCATCTACTTCTTTCCGATTCTCTGCGAGAGGTTTATCACCCCAGGAGATCACAATATGGCACTGCTGCTGGGCGGCGTCAACGCCATCGTTTATGCTATTTTTGGTCAGTAAAAAGAAAAAGAGAAGCAAAAAAAAACTGCCTTCTGTCCCCCAACTTACTGACTTGCTTGCAGTATGTTACCGTCTACTGACTCTGCTATTCTACCTTATGTGACTGGGCAGAATTACGAGAGTAGGTATCTAAAAGGATGAACGACATGCTGATTGTCTATAGGCTACGGTATCATGGTTTCTTATCGAGCGTGTTGGTCGCCGTAAATTGTTCCTTTGGGGAACAGTCGGCCAGTTCTTGTCGATGGTCCTTGCTTTCGGAGCGCTCATCCCCCAGACCCAATCTGCAGCCATCGGCACCTGTGTCGCGCTCTTCACATACATCGCGAGCTTCGGCGCAACAGTTAGTCTCCTGGAGTCATTATTTCCCCCCTTTTGGCGGGTTTCGGGCCTCATTGCTCCTGCATGTTCCCGAAACATGAGTCCTTTTCAATAATTACTAACTCCGGCGCGTAAACAGTGGCTTCCGCTCCCGTGGTTATACCCTGCCGAGATCAACCCAATTATGACTAGAGCGAAAGCTAACGCGGTATCAACTTGCACAAATTGGCTCTTCAATTTCTTCAGTGCGTAGTTCTAAGCTTTTCCTGAATCAAGTTCAGGTGACGCGTACTCTGCCGTCTACCCATAACTAACCACTCTTATAGTCGTATTAATCACTCCCGTTCTTGTAACAAATATTGGCTGGGGAACGTTCCTTTTCTTCGCGGCCCTTAATGCGACCTTCCTCCCCGTAATTTACTTCTTTTATCCCGAGACAGCGCGAAGAAGTCTAGAGGAAATCGATATGTGCGTATTTCTCGGAACTAATTTCTTTTTGTTTGGCAACCTTCAGGAGCACAAGACTTCCTTTCTGGATCTAGAAACTTCTGGAACCCTTATACATCACGCTTGAAGTAGCGATAACTGACACCGAGTGTTGCAGAATCTTCGCCAAGGGGAACGTCGAGAAAATTTCATACGTTAAGGCCGCTAAGGAACTGCCGCTGCTCACGGACGAGGAAGTCGAGCAAGAAGCGCTGAGATATGGCCTGATTGACACTGCCGCTCGTGGTGTGACTAATGCGGTGATACACAAGAATGAAACCGTACAAGAAGAGGATGTGAGCAAGAATAGTGGTGAGGATTCGGGAGTTCAGGAGACGAAAGAGGAAGTATAAATGCGGCGATCCGTTGGACTACGCAAACGCTTTGCGAACTAGTAAAAACTAGAGAGCGAAGTACTAAGTTAAGGGGCATATGTAATGATACCCTTTCTTGAGTCATGAAGTACGTCACTACGCTACGGTCACAAGATATATGTGGCGTAGAAATCGACAATCACCAGACATGCTACAGCAACACTTTTGGGGTTAATAGCGCATCCTGCGCAGTCACTGCGATATAACGCACAGCATATCCCATATTTAGTGCAAAATTGAGTGTATCGAATAATTGATTAATACGCTGCTAAGTTATAGTGGGCTTAAGAAAAACCCCGACTGGGTTTACCCTGGGCGAGGGCGATATTAATATAGTGAAACACACACGGCGTATTATAAAGGTATTGTGTACTACTGTATAAAAATATTTATCCAATAGCTTGATTATTTTTTATTGAATCACGTAGTTTACTATTATCCTTGTTCATCGCGCTACTTACTTCATCTCTTCGGAAGTTTTTCTACCATAGGAGCCCATAGCCAATGTAATACACTGTGATATAGAAATTATGTCTTAGGGTAGTAGAATCATCCCACTTGCGCATACGGGGCGGCTAACACACCACTGTGAGCTTATTAAGGCCTAGTTCAATATGCTCCCAGTACTAAAGCGTGAGGTTGGTGTGAAATCTGTGTAGATAACTACTAAAATGAAAGAACAACATGGCAAGATCTCAGGTATAAGAGATAGTCACGGACTCTCGTTGTTGCGCAAAGGGATCTAACCACCCTCTTTGACTAGTCTTTAGCTAGATACACACATGTTCTCTGTCCAAGAGGAGGTTTTGTAATAACATTTCCTCCTTCGATAACACACTAGAATATTTCCAGACATTTTCAAGATCACTCATAATATGAGTCAAAAGAATGATAACTCGATATGCCGGGGACAGGTGGACCCATGGTACTATGGAAAGCGGTATACCTATCAAGGGCCGTTGAGATAACTGCCGTAAACAATCCATATGCTAGTTACATCATGAGCCGATGGCATCATACACATGTACCGTAGCCCATTAAATTAAGTTGCTGATGTCATCGCTGAACCACTGTTATTGTCCTCTGGTCCCGACAATTTGAGACGCGAGCCAATGGAAAATCAGATTATCATATTCTATTGTACTCATCACAGGACGAAACCAATCAGTCCTGCGTTACCGTTTCAGTAGAAGCCGTATATCTTGTTTTGTTAGAGCCGAGACAAGTAATCCGTGCGAGAACCTTGCGTTTTGTATTGTAAGTGATTTGCTCTAACACATGGTCTAGGCAGCAACTTGTATCTGGAACAAGCCTAATTGTACACAGCATGTTTTGTTTGACAGCCTCATAGTGTTGATATTAATCATGACTCATAGGCTTTTGCGCGCTGTTAGATCCGGCGAGAGTTGTTTGGTACTGTGCTACTTCGCTTCATCCTGTGAATAACTGTACATGAATCTAAGTAAATTGTCCTTCGGGTTCTATCTAGGAATTACAGTTGAACCCCATGTCTTAAGTTTTTCTAGTTACAAGCCTCCTCGACCTCAGTCACTCGTCAATCATACAAAAAAAATACTCTGTCTAGAATGAAACTCACTATATTTAGTTGACTTTGAAACTATAGTCAACTAAGTTTTGGGGGGGACGGTGATACTTCGCTGGCGTATAAGCTCAGTGTGTAGATGAAATATCCACTACGGATACAGCAGGCACCCTTGGAGGATAACCGAAAGCCCGGGTGCTCATCCTTTCCCTATCATAGGCTCACTCGGCCTAGCGGGTTCGAGGGGCCTCCGACACCCCTATTTTCCTCTTTTCTCTCGGCTCGTGTCTCGGGGTTGCTTATGCAGTACGACGGGTGACCCCAGACCAACTCCTTGACAATTATGGCGTTTCCTGGCGTGTTTACGTTAAATGATCGACATGCCAACATCTGCATAGACTGTAGATCCTAAGCTTTATCCTGGCGGAGAGGACGGTCCACTTAATGACAAACCGAACTGTCAGTATGGATGATCAAGACCGACGTGAGCGATCGCCCACCCCTAGTTAAGAACCTTTCTTCACATGATATTGGGGAAACATGTGCATCGTGAACTGTCAATCGCGTGCGTGACGAGCAGACGATGGTGGGGGGATCAGACCCCGGAAGACAAGTTGTCACGAGGGTGTCTTATTTCAGGTCCCCCACAAGCAACCTGGCTTGCCATAAGTCAGGGACACGGAATTACGGCACTAGACATCAGCGGCTATAGTACAAAAATATACTCCCCAAGTGACTTGCGAAATTGGGTGCTACGTCCGCCATATCTAGCCAAGGTAAACAACAGTCCTACAGTACAACAAGACTGATTGATAAGCGATAAAGATTTGAGCCGTCAAGCTACTTGCGCGGCTGAAATAGGACTCGAGCTGCGCAAATCGGTCTGTACTTAAGCAAGCCACTGCTAGGCGGGTAATCTCTCTGCTAGCTGCTCGAATAGGCTCGGGGAGAAGTTTTCTTGCTCATCGTCATCCAAATGCAGAAAATTTCGCCGCTTTAATGCGCCCGTGGCACTACGGTACTGGATTCTTTGCAGAGAGATGGGCTTGGGCTGCAAGTTCGAGGCTGAGGAAGGATTCGGTGTGATGAGTTTAAACGATGCAGGTGAGAATCTAGCTGGTTCTACTTAATGCTATCCAGCGTGTTCTTAGGTAATAAGCACAAGAAGGTACTGATTAGCAGCAGAAGTACTCGCACCTAGTCAGGGACCTCTCGACTGCTGGCCATGTAAATCTTACGATTTCTTTAGCACGTGCTGAACTTTTCCCCCGCATACCTGATGGGAGGAATTCTTTTTGTATTTTGCGAGCACCGTTTACCGTGTGAATATGTATCTCTCGTAATGTCTCGCCTAGCTAGATCTTAGCACAAGCCTTAATTATTAGATCTGCTTTTTTTGACGAGGCCTTACGAGATGGCTAATTAAATGTTTGCAGTGGTCTTCTATAAGGTATAGTTAGAAGGCTAGCGAGGATTGGAGATCCTGTTGTTCAAGTCGTCTTGAGAATACAATAATCTCGAAATTACGTCTCTGAAAATTTGATAGGTAGCAGCCACTCAAACGATGGCCACGTTGTGGCCTGATTAATTCATCATCCCTTTCGTGCAAACGTATTGGTAGAAAGATTTGCACGCTAGAAGATCTCTCTACTGGTTAACAACGCTGCTTTATTCTTATTTGATGCAACGCACAGTTTTCATGCTTGTACTTTATCGTTTCCAAGCTCGGATCAGGACAGGTACACGAACTAGGCGAGGTTGGTTCTTGGGGACGGATTTGTAGTAAAGTTAAAATATCTTTTTTCTTTATCTAGATAGGTAATTGGTGAACCCCTTGTAACGTATTTCTAGTCTTTGAAAGACTCAAGATGCGTGGTCATTAATTGACCCTGCAGCTTTTCCCCTTATCTCGATTCTTTTGTACCATCATTTTCCACCATTGTTGGTATAAGAGTATCAACATTGCCCATTTAAGCCTGGGTGAAAAATATATAGTCCGAGGAGGAAAAAAAAACCAAACAATCTGCAGTCTCTTGATATATTCCGCAATCTGGTATCAGTAATGTGCCGCCCACTGCTTATATCCAAACAATAAAATCCCGTATAGATAACGATGCCCGAACTCCAATTTTGAATAAATCCATTTTCCTAGATTCCAATAGTGCGCTAAACGTATAATACGAAACCCTCCAAAGATCGACCAAAGATTGACGGTAGGACGGTACTTATGCACTAGTAGGCTGAGTTGAACGGGGAGTTTAATTGTTCTCGCAGTTCTTCCCTCCTGCCATACAACCGTCTGGCTGCCGCCATTGCTTCTTTGCGGGCCCGTATAAAGTAGGTATTTTGCTTGCTCTGAACTACCATGAACCCGTGTGCTGGTCGTAGGTATTTCAACCAAGCAATAACGTGTGGAAAGCCACAATGCTTTTTCCTGGAGTCCGATTCCCGCTTCATGCTTTGATCGGTTGCCCGATAGCGAAATCAGGTCTATAATGGCCGCCGTATCCTAAAATAATATAAAGGAACTCCGTTTAATGTCTAATGAGTGAGATTACGCCCCCCTTTCCAGTACTGCTGGCACCGCCAGCCAGCCATGAGGAAAGGGGGGCGATTATTAGAAGGATGTATACAGAGATAAAAAGAGAGGATGTCGAACGAATGAAGTATTATGTAGTTAATATAACACCAACGGCCCTGTGCTGGCAGCTACCTCTGCGACGGGTCTGCGGATGCTCGCGGACCTGTTGCCCATCCCGTCTCGTACGATTCCCTTTTCAGCTGCTGGTAGGCTTGCACAGGTGTGCTTGCGGCCGACACCGTTGTCGTAGTGGGTGTACCAGATGCCGAACCGAGTCGCAATGGCGGAAGCTGGGGTGCTTGTGACCTTGCCGAAGGAGTTCCAGGATGTGAAATCGATGTAGGGTACCCCGAGGCGGCGATCGGTGGGAGAGAGCCTGGAGCCGAGCCATAAGGGATATTCACAAACTCGACTTGGGGATGGGGGTCCGTCCTGCGCCGTTGTGATGATCTTTCGCCAGTCTCGGGGTCAGCAGCTCCATATGTAGGCCGAGGCATTAGTGGCGAAGGCCCCGACTCGTTGCCAGGATCCGGGCTTGATGGCCCCTGGTACGCGAGTTCGCTGACGGAGGGCGTTCGGTATACGATGTCGCGTAGCCGATCACGGTCTGAGCGTAGTCTCTCTTTGTCGGTTTCTAACGCATGGATCCGCGCCTCGAGCTCACGGTACTGGCTTTCCATCCTCTGGTGTTCCATGCGCTCCTGCGTTTCTCGGTCCTTTTTCCTCTTGCGAAACCTCTGAGAGGCACCTGCATTCCGCTGACGCTTTTCATCCGCCTGCCTCGACCCCTGATGCGTGTCGACGGGGACAATGAATGCTTCGCCGTGAGCTGGTTGGATGCGAAGGGCTGCTTGGCCTTCTCCAAACGCAAAGCTCCTGACGCCCGGCGAGCCGTATGGCATAGAGTGCTCGTTCCCCCCCGGCCACCTGGGATCTCCTCCATGCCCTGGATATCCACTGTGGGTCTGGGATATGACAGGAGCGGCGTATGGATTATGCGGTGGGTATCCTGGGGACTGCCCTGGCTGGACACCCGAACCACCGGGGAAAAAGGCACGACCTTGCAAGTTAGGGCTTGGGTGGTTAGGAACCGGTTGTGGAATCGAGCGCGTTGACGCGGGTAACGGTGGGATAGTAGGAGGCGGCCGACCCGCTGGGCTTGCGACTCTACTGAGCTGCTGTACAAGAGGTGAAGCTCTCGTGGGAAAGGGCTGCTCCGACCGCCCAGGAATGCCAGCTTCCGACGATATTACTCGGCTCGAATCTAGGGACACGGTTGAACGGTGATGTGGTTGGGAAGGGGGCGGATTGAGAGCTCGCATGGGGTGAGATTGTCCCGGACTGATCAATCGCGGTGACCGAGGGGTCAAAGCTCTTCTTGCTGCTGCTATCGGTGGATATGGGCGAGCGGTACCCGGAGAGCTGCGCTCCACAGATGACGGCGCTGTTAATGGCTGGTCGTCGATGGTGGGCGTCGTCTGTCCGTGTCTCGCCATCCCCGGCCCATGAAACGCGAAAGGCGGCGGTACCCCGGGACTCGAGTTCGATGCCAGACTTGGCGCTTTGGGACTGGAAGCAGTCTCCTCGGGTCGTCCTCTCATTAGAGGTGGTTGGGCCTCAGATGGGTTTAGAATGGTATGGACGCCGAGGGATCTCAAGGGTAGCGATTGCTGCGTTGTCTCTCCATTAGACTGCGAGATACCAGTGCTCTCTAGCGCCCTATTTTCAGCTTGACGATCACCACCTCCCCGAAGACTCGTCTGATACGGGGTCGATTCTCCAGGCGTCTTGGGTGATGTCTGAGGCGAAGCAGACGGGCCTGTGTGTTCCCCGGACATCGAAGCCTTCTCCCTTGCACTTGGGTGGTCTCCAGGTTCCAGACATCGACCACCCTTTAGACTCGGACCCCGATACTCGTAGTTCCTGGTTTCCACCCTGCCACGGTCAGGCCAATCCCCACCCTGGCCACCACGTACCTGGCCTGGCCAATATTTACAGATCGGTGGGCTTTCTGTAACCGCGAATGGGTGATAATTGTAGGATAAGGGTTGCGGGGTTCCCGAGTGAACTTTTTGAAGGACCGCCACGGTGTCTAGCCAGAAGGGATCACTCTGGGTGTTGTAGAGCAACGATTGTGCAGTGTAGACGTTTTCTGGTTAGTACCGCAGGGCACAACGATGAAGAGGATTTGCTATGTATGTAAAGCCCACTGCCTCGCTCTAGGAGAAATATAATCCCTACCAGCAGTAGTGTTATCCGGGCAACGTCCTTTTTGTGGGCGACACTCGTTCACCTATACGGGCGCAGACTTGGAACTTGCTGGAGCTTGGGTAAGGTGAAGGATTGCAGGAGAGTTAATAATAACAATGATGGTAGCTTCGAAATGACGACTGCTGGTGGGAGAGAAGCAGAGGAAGTTGGGTCAGTGCTCTGGATGAGAGCGGCAAGAGGATCAGCTGGCCTATAGTGCCCAAACCGGGACTTACTACCACTATGACTGCCAATGAAGAGGGACGAAGAATTTGACCAGTCAGAGTCCTGCTCAGAAGCCCTGCACAATGAATGGCTGGGGAAGGTCTCGAGACGCAAATCTTCAATACCAGGGTCCAGGTGATGAACTAATTAGCACCCCAGTCGAGGAACAATAGTTCTTGAAGTAGTGAAGGAGCTGTAATAAGTCGTTGTAACCCGGCTTGACTTTTGATATGGTTAGAATCGGCACCTGTGAAGCAAAGTAGTAGCCCAGGTTTGAAAGCGATGTTATTACAATGCCGTAGGTTATACCCTACAACATGGGCTTTGTGATGCTTCTCGTAGTTGAAAAACTAAATGGAAGAAAGGCGTGGGCGAAACTCCCAGGCTAGAAGTTCATTCAAAGTTTTTCCGAGCGAAGTTGCTGCTCTTCAATTATTACTATGTTATTCTTAAGCTATTCGCTCCGATTCAGGATTCTTATCATAGGAAGATTCTCAATCCGTGCTAGTCCCAGTGTGGACCAAACATGGGTAGGTATGATTTGGCCCAGCCGGGGTGCAGACTCCCAGGGACCCCTTGTGAAAGTCTACCTTGAAAACCTTGGGAGGTGCTGAGTTACCGACAGGGCTTAGAGCCTTACCTGAGGTACGTACATGTGTACTTAGGGATAGATTTTAAGGTCATACAGTATGTTGCATAGTGTAAGTACTTACGCCTGAGTGAATATCAACAAGTACATGTAGCGAGATAGTGATACAATGTGCTCATCGGCATACGTTCGAAACCTCGCAGCCTTATGGTTCGAACCTATCAGGCCGGTCGAATACTTGTTTTCTGCAAGGAGTACGCGAAACATCGTGATACAACTACCTACCAGAAGTCGTCAGGGCGCTCATGGTATACCGGCAGCTTTCCGGCAAATAATGACATTGGACCCTAGCATCATACACTAGGGAGCTGGCCGATGGTGTCTCCTATTGACTACGACGTCGGTCGGTCTCTCACACGGCCTTTGAGGTTGATTGTCTGCGACTACTACGAAGCTGACCGGATAGGAAAGCCAGTGGGGACGTTCGGGTACCAATATGCTCAACTTTCACAACTTTTCCCGGTTTTTTGGCCAGTTATTCTACTCTGAGGGCGGGTATCAACCTGACAGAAAATGAAGGCATCGTGATGGAGCTACCAGCCCATAGTTGCTGTGTTTGGAGTGTACACGTATGTCGGCATGCAGTTCGCATAGGTAGTAGACATGATCATTCGGGCGGTGAGACGGACGCGTGACATACGGGGACAGATGAGGCTGGATTGTCCCCCGTTGCTGCATAGTCTTGTCTCGAGGTGGGCTTGTGGAGCCGATGTGGTTGACGGAAGAGGTAAAGACGACCACGATGCTTTCTTGGCCATGTGCTTCCTAATGAATTCGACAATAAGCTGGTTACCACAAAAGCTCTAGTTGATCGGCGAGTCCTGGGGGCTAGTGATGCAATAGGTACACGGGCAGAGATACGAAATGTAACCGCACAACTGTGCATCCGCCGTCAGTGGCAGAGTGTCACTGGTGGGCTACTGGTCACGAGCCCACCGTTGGGTTAAACGGTTTAGTGTACGAGAACCTGGTCAGAGCCATTCCAGGCCTCATTTCCAGAGACGATCACAGTATGTGAGCACCAATACCAGACGGCGAGGTTGGCCTGATCTCAACGACGGCCTGGGACAGTGCTACCTGGAGCATATTACCTCATCCACAGGTTACCTAGTGTAGCTGCCTACTAAAATGACCGGTCATGGCCTGAACATCGTGACTCGGGACGGGAAGATGAAACAGGTGGGTTTTTCTGGGTCGTAGGTCGACTAATGCGGCCTCGACAGCGGTAATGACGAGCCTGAGAAGCTAAGATTAGAGGACCCATACCGGCCAGCACATCCTACATACAATACGCAGGAGATACATAATAGCATGTACGATGTATGGCCTGTCACCTCCAGCTCGACATCATAGGTTGGGGGCGCCTCGAGATACTTAGCTAGCGACCAACTCGCCTAAGTACAGCATGTCGGGCTATGCTCTGCCGTGTGTACACTCCCTACGCCGGACTAGTGAAGGGGAAATAATGAAGGCAAGGCCATCACAGCCAATTCGCATGCTGTGGAGACATACCGATATTATCTCACCACTGCAAGTCGGTCGTGGTCGTAGCGCGCTCTCCCAAATCTGGTCACGATCGAAAGAAATCCCTTCTGGCATCCACACCGCGGAAAGCGGGAAGGATGCTTTTGGGGCGACTTGTCCTGCACGCAATACATACTACTACCGTAGCAGGCTGCTGAGCAGGACTTCGATGATGTTGTCCAGCGCGTACTGTGCTGGGCGTCTATTGCACCCAAGATCTCCGTCGGTTATTGGTGATGTCGTTTTGATAATGACATCGCGGGTAGAACCGCTCGAGTATCATGCATTTCCAGGCTAGCCCAGTTACGTGATTTGAGAAAACCCCAGATTCCAGCATCCTACCAGCAGCTATAATACATCTGTCTTTATGCGTGACTTTGCACGACACGTCGGATCAAGCCATCAGGTACCAACCAACACGCGAGTGGTCAAGGATGGGGGAGCTGATTCCAGCCCAACGCCGCCGAAGCGGTGTCGTATCGCAGCCCTCCTTGTCAGTACTACGCAGGGCCGCAGGAGGGATCGCCGACACAGCCAGACCTTTGGCACATACATACGTGTAAGTATCTATTTGCGGGGCGCAACAGATCCATGGATTGGATCGTCAAGTTCCCAGGTGTGGCGGCTTCACCAATCACTGGCCCGGATGTACTCATTTCATACCCCGAGCGGTCGGACCTAGTGTATCTGACCGTATTTGACCCTGGACGAGTACAATACTGACCATCTTGCGGCACAGGACAGACGCTGCAGGCTCTGACCATGGAGCCAGTGCTCGGTGTGAGATCCAGCGCCACGGTGAGGACTCGAAGAAGCAACCAGGAGTCGCCAGAGCTCTGAGATCGAATACTGGTCTCTGGCCTGGGCCGAGTAAGGAGTTCCCTACCCCGTATGTGTCTTTCTGTTTCTAGCAACGATCCATAAACAATGAATGAACTGCATAAGCGTGTAACGTGGGTCGCCATCCACCAGAATTGGGCACACAAGCCACGACATTGACGCTTTGCATATGTATGTGCGTTGTACGTGCCAAGCTAGCAGAGTGCCGCAGAGAGGCGGGTTCCCAACAGCTGTGTGCTGTGTGATGAGCATGTCCGTCATGTTTTCAAATCTCTGGCGACCCCCTGCCGAGCACTGCTACCAGCTGCGGTATACAGACAGGTACACGGAGACATAACACAGCAGGTATACTACCGTAGATATAGGTATACTACAATCTGGACTGGCTTTAGACTACATTAGTGTAGATGGTAATTTGACCAAAATGTCCTTCCGCCCGGCCTTGCCAACTGCGGCCTCCTATGCAACCTCGAAAAGAGCAGCTTCAAAAGCTAAGTACAGTACCTACAGCGGGCTAGTCTACAGTAGCAAACCCTTACTTACTATTGCTCCCGCGTGAGATTACGAAATTGCCCAGCACCTGGCTTGACCCCCATAGCGGTATCCATAATAAGCGCAAGGATCCTGTCCCGACTTCTCCAACCCAGGCATCTGGGTAAGGAACCACGGTCTAAGCCACCTCGGGCGTAGTGTCGCTCGAGCGGCAAGGAGTGCAGCGTGGGCGACGAATGTCTGTTCATTCGATCAGAACCCAAACCAGCGGCGTGTGTCCCTCGAACAAGGCTTTGTTTCAAGCTACCAGCGTCGATGAACTGGTTGGTCGTCGCCAAACCAATGGCCGGATATGACAAAGGGCAGGTAAAAGAACATGTCATCTTGTCCAGTGCAGGCGATATCATATCCGCGCGCGGATGCTGTTTTATAATGTCGCATTCTAATCACTGTAGATCCAACACTATGTCACATTTGACGATCACACTATATGCAATTAATAACGGCACTTCGCGATCTACCTATAGGTCACCACCGCGAAGAACGATGTGACCATGTGGCCCCGGTGCCCATTCATGTCCCTGTGTTAGTAATTACGCCAAGGAGGGAGATGAGAAGATAGGGACTGGCCAACTGGCGTCGATTGATCGTGTTGACGCCCCAACTACGGCACGCACAGCATCGTGCAGCGAGCAGCACCCTGTACCCTGAGTCCTTGCCCTGCCGCTTCCCCTTTGTGTTTGTTACCTACTTACAAATGGCCTATTTCTCTGGTTCGAGGTAATTTGCTTTTTCTTCACATTGCTTTCTACGTAGCCGGGATATACCTTGCATCGTTCGGCAAGGGTGTCCGAGCCATTTGACAATCACCCAATGAAGCACGGCGTGTGGTTATAGCAGAATCGTCTTATAGACGTATCTTGCATGGTGCTGCTGCAAAGAATCATCTGCGTCATTCCGAGGCTAGTCGTCGTTCCAAATCTGATAGTCGTTTCCTTTCTGTGTATAGCACCGCAACCATCGGACGTGCCAGCACGTGGGTTGCCCGATATGTCCCAGGCCAGGTGTAATGTAATCAAACCCATGTTGACGTAGCGTGGGCGGTCAATCAAACAGTCACACGCGCCACGAAAACAGACGATGACACCGTTGGACAGGCAAGTGGGCGAGGCACGGCTCGCTACGCGGAATGAATGATCAACGATCCCCTCCAGCACCTTACCATCGGGCGTAGCGAGCTCGATTAGGCCAAAGCTATCAGCCGCAAAGCGGTTTGAGACGCAGATACTAGCAGGTGCCGGCGTGTATTCGTGTGGGGGAGATGGTCAGAAGAGCTAAAAGAGCTTTCGTAGGAGGACGACGGCGCCTGCACTAGATAATGCTAGATCAGGAGAAGGACTCAAGCCTCAGCCGGCCCGTTCCATATTGCGTGCCTGTGTATTAATAGGTAGGTAATGGTAAATTACTGCAGGAACTGGTACACTCCGAAGTCCTACTGTTATTAAACCGTTTTTTCATCATGTTAACGCGTGGGCATTCGGTATGGTATATCTTCAAAAGGAAGGCCTACCGGAATGTGCCCGGGCAGGACATCAAGTAAGTACTTAAGGAAATAGGTAGCACGGATTATAGGTAGTGAGTTACTTACCATAAAGCTATAACAGTATACACACTAAACCATCACACCTGTCATCGCCTACCTCACTCAATGCTAGACGGCGTCTAGTGTCAAGGTAGCGCATGTTTAGTCCCTGTCAGTGGGTGGTTGGGAATACCACACCTCTCGTCACAATCGCTCCTGGGCGCGTGAAGTGAAGACAGCCAACCCAGTCATTCGCTCTGGTTGCTGCCGAGAGCTCCGCATCTTGATCGGGGACAGAACGGGACCAGGACCACATGCGTACAAAATCTAAAAGGTATGGCATGCAGAATGCATCTGCAGCTAAGAAATGACTGCAGCATCTGCAGCTCCAGAGGGACAGGGGTCGAAAAACCTTGGGCAGAAGCGGGTCCGACTGAAAAGAGGAAGAAGCATTGAATGCCTTCATGTAAGGACTGTAAGTCCTACAGTTACTTTTACTTAAGTAAGTAATATGCTCTGGTGACTACTGTAGTAAACAACCAAGGAAAATTACCAAGTAGGTAGAAGAAGGCCAGCTGAGTAGTCTATCAATGCAATAAAGCAAGGGGGAGAGACTACGTATGTAGATACCTAGTGTTACGCGCGTAATAAACACCTGGCAGATGAATGAGACATATAAGCAATTAGTACACTCACTCACTCACTGATTTAGTAAAAGACCAATAGATAAACTAATACCGTATAACATGAAACTACTAGCTTATGCTGGACCAACTCCCGCCCGTTGCCTTGCTCGAAATTAGCGTTTCCATTCATTCATCTTAAAAAATAAAAATAAAAATTGGAGGTTGTTTTACGGCTTGTTGAGATGAAGCTGTGAAAAGAAAGCATTTTGTCGTATGCCAGAGCCGCCAACGAGTACCATGGTGTTTTGGTCGGACCCGCTTCTGCCTCGGCGTGAATCTTGATTGGAATGTTTGCTAATTAGTACAGGCATCGTGTTCCTTGTATGGAAGGGTTTAGTGACACTTCCAGAAGCAAGCTGTCATTTATCGAATTCTACCTACAAGGTAAGCCACTTCAGCAACCACCCAGTAGATAACCCTGGAACAGGCGACGGGTCCATGTCGTATACAGTACTGTACAAACCGGTAATGCAACCAACCAAATGAAACCAAAGAGAAAGAAGGTATCGTCATTTATGCATTTATAGAATAGAAGCCAATCGCACTGGTTACTACACTGGAACATAATAGATTAGCCACTGTAACAGTTGTATCAGTCGGCACTCCTTAGTTTGCAATGAGCTAATGGACAGGCGATGGTAGGAGAAGATACACTACAGAGTAGGTAGTCAGTTTCGTAACTGGAAAAAAAAATGACACTCATTGAACCCAACCGGCGCCACGCCTCGGGTCCCGGGTCCCTTCCCCTAGCTTGCCTTGTCACCGGTGAACCTCGATCCTATTGTTCAGCTAGCACTGTACAATACAGTGCAGACAGTTTAGGTCTAGCCTAGCCAACGGCTGTCTTGTTTATTCGTAGTTTGTTGATACCGGTAAAACCTGCCTACATTAGGACATCAAGGCAAAGGGTCTATTTTCCTCCAACAATATATACAGGATACGATAAGAACCTCCTACTCGTAAAAATACCAGATCTAATCTACCGAGGAATGCAATCCGATTCAAGAACCTAGGCAAGCCGTTTGCCGGGTCAGAGTCTCCAATGGATCCCATGTGACAAGGATTATCAGTTCCGGTACACAACCCGGACACAACCCAGTTAATGTTAGTTGATGAGATGTACTTATCGACTAACAGATAAATAACGTCAGAAGCCACCAGCAAAAATTAAACACATTCAATTTCCTATGATTCCGATATTATGTCTTGAAGAATTTCGCTAAAAGACAGTGTAATTTTTTTAAAAGTTTAATCGATCGAAGTCTCGGCCTCGCCCTCGTTTTTAGGACATTGTGGGTATTAAGAGACATGTGCTTTTTTTTTTTTGTTTTGTTTTTTTCTTGACCCTCTTGCTACCTAGTCATCCATGCGGAGAGCTAAGTGGGGATGTAGATTGAAAGAAGTGATATATCAAATTGTGTCTCCCGGATTTTCATTTTGAGAGAACCAAGTGAGACAGCCGACCGCATCGAGTCGTGGTCATGTGGTTGCGGTTGTATGGTTGAACCAAAATGCGCGCTTGCTGGCAGAACCACCCAAATGAAACCTTCCGTCCTGTTCAACCTGGAGAATAGACTTCGTTGTCATCGTCAAAGTTCGGAAAGCCAGATGAGCCTAACCGCTGAGGGCAGAGTCCGCATGGTGGCTGCTTGCTTGCTGCAATGCGATAGGCGCCGGATGCCAAGCAGCCATATGTGTGCGCACTTCGACCGCGGAGACCAACACCCGTTGCCGGTCAGGCCAGGCAGAACAAGAGAAACCTGATCAACGATAGCGCTACACCGACATTGCAGTAAATGTGTGTCGCATGGCCAAATAGGACCGTGCATGAAAATGGCGTCGCATGAACTCATCCAGGGTGTATCCACGAGGTTGAACGATGAGTAAGTCGCACGAAATAGCTACAGCACAGCACACGCAAGCAAACAGCGGTCACCGCATCATATCATATGTGTTCTATACTCTTGAGCTGCACGCGACTCTACGGCGGTGAGCGTAGGTAGGCCGACATGGTACGATGTTAGTAGGATATCTGTTCACGATGTTTCGACTTACAGTAATACCCCACCACCTGAGGAGACGGATTGGCGGTCAGCCCGCTCTTCTGCCACCTTAATGCCACGACGAGGGCTCGTCAGTTGGTGAATGAACCAATGCCAGCCATCTCTCATCCTCGCGAGGGAGCTGGGCCAGAGGCCCAAATAGAGTTGTATATTCGTGCGCCTTCTCTTCTCCTCCCCACCAGCAACGCGACTAACAAACACTCGTCTCTATACCGGCCGGGTCTGACCTGGCATGTATCTGAACGTGTTCAGTCCGCCATTGATTTCACAGCATGTCCCGGGGTATATTCGCGCATATGTGGCATTATGACGTGCGACGTTCAACGACCACTGCTGGCGGCTTCTGGCGGCGGCTGGCCACCTCGGCAATCTTCGGTGGGAAATCTAAAAAGGATTAAGTCGCGGCCGTCTGCATGTGAACGGCGGGCGATCGCCTTCTGACTTGAGCCGCCGGGACAGGAACTACCGTCGCCTGCAGGCGAGAAGCGCCTCGACGGAGAAAATACAGATTCAACGGCTACGAGGCCCGTGTTTCCGGGGAATTAGGGCCTTTGGGGTGGTCTGGACAATCTACATAGTCATTGCTCTGTCCTCTTAAACCAGTCACGGGCCACCGCTCGGCCGGCATGGAGATGAACTGAAATCGAAAGTATATCTTTATTTCTATATTTGTGACGAAACACCGTGTGAACGCCGTGAGAATTGGCCGACTAGTACAACACCAACCAACCAAAAACCACCGCCGACGCTGTGACTTGCACTAAAACGCTCCCGCAGGCTAATAAGAGGTTCCACCACCTCGGCCCCCTCATTGTCGTGAACCGTGAACGCAAACAGCCCCTTATCAAGCGGACATCACGAACCTGAGACACCAAGGAATCCAATAATTATCGTAACGTGACGGCGGCAAACATAAACACAATGCCAGCCCCTGAACCCACGCTGCAGGAGTGGCACATCACCGAGCCATACCTTCACTTACATTGCGCTCTTGGCGAGGGGCCGTACTACGAAGCCGAGACCAACAGCCTGCGGTTTGTGGACATCAAGAAGAAGCGCGTGCACTGGGTGAACCTCGACGAGGGCCCGGCGTCGGCAACAACAGTGCAGCTAGATACACACGTCACCGTCACGGCAGATATCGAGGGCGTCGATCCGCGGGAGCGCATCCTCATTGGCGTCAAATATGGCATCGCAGTGCTGGACCGCAAGACCGGCAAATACGAATACATCGCCCGCTTTGCCGAGGATGACAACGAGAGGCTGCGTAGCAACGATGGTGCTGCCGACCCCCATGGCAGGTTCTGGCTGGGCACCATGACCGATATCGGACTGGACCTCCAACCCGAAGGTAAGATGAAGATTGTCACTCATTGTGCTGATCGCGGACGCGCAGAAGACTCATTCAGGGCTTGGTACTAGAGGCATGGTGCTACTCATCTTGCCGCGATTCCCATGTCTGTGCCAGGGAGACGGAGATAGGCATTGGAGATATCCGGCACTGAGATACATACATGCATCCCCAGACTAACACAAAGAACAGGACACGTCTATCTCTTCAGCGGTGGCCCTGTCGCGCAGTCGATGCGACACCCAGTGACGATCCCCAACGCCATCGGGTGGTCACCAGACCAGAAGACCATGTACTTCACCCACTCGACAGAGCGGACAGTGTTCGCGTGGGACTATGCGGCCGAGGACGGGAGCTTAACCAACGAGCGCATCTTCTACCGCCACGAAGGGCCAGGGGAGCCAGACGGCTTCCGCATCGACACAGACGGCAACCTGTGGCACGCTGTATACGGCGAGTCGCGCGTGCTCAAGATCTCCCCCGAGGGCAAGCTCGTCGGCCAGATCAACCTGCCAACGCACAATATCACCTGCACACAATTCGTCGGCACCGAGCTGTTCATGACCACCGCAGCCATGGAGAAGGGCGAGGGCCCGGACGAGGCAGTCGAGCTGAGCGGCGCGGTGTTCAAGATAGACGTGGGAGCAAGGGGGCTGGCTCCCTTCGCGTTCAAGTTGCACAAGTAATGGATAAACCACGAACTATTTTCTTTCACCGACGACGGTTCGAGTTTAAAGCCTGCCTATCATATGTGACCAGTTCTTTTTGTGTTCGCTTTCGTATCAAGAGAACAAAAACAGTCACCCCCTCGTCTCCATGTTTCAAATATGCACTTTTATTTTGGCCTGAGACCAGATGTCCGGACAGGGAATACCTCGCTGGGCAGTCCATCTTGCAGCTCGGGTTTTCAAATATGAATTTTTTTTTAAAAAAAAACCGTTTCTTCTTGTATTTGCTCGCTTGTTGGTAGGCCTGTATTAATCACTTGCAGTAGTCTCCGTGGCCGCATGGCTGTAGTGCGACGCGATCAAGGGAAGGGATGAATCGACGCCCATCCCTACCTCGTCGCGCCCACTTCATCGAACACGTCACTGCCAATCGTGCTCTTTCACGACCAACTATCCATAGTACCCTTGACCTTGCCGCCCCCGTGGACGCTTAGCCCGGACTTGCATCTGAAATCCCAATACGCCGGGTCGGCGTCCTTGCTCTTAAACTGCATATGCAAGTGTTCCCTCATATGGAACCTGGTCCTTGGCGGGGGGGCGAGAAAGCCGGGGGGGCAAAAATAAAAGTCGGGTATTGCTCGCCCACTAAGATGGTTCTCCAGCTGGATGTCCGTTGAGAAATCCGAGACACCACTGGTCTCAAATCAAATCGTAGCTGACGTCGCCAGCCTTGTCCGGGCGCCACTCGTCGAGCCTCAGATTGAAGACCGCCCCGACGCGTGCCCCCACGACCCCATAACCAGTGCCTCGGTGGTGAACATGGAAATTGGCTTGACGAGGTGAACGAACAGTTTCTGTAAGCAAGTAAGTAGACCGCACTGCCATGCTGTCTTAGTCAGTGTCCTTCCCCCTTCGTAAATCCCGCAAATATTGTCGCAGTAGCCCCCAAAAGAAACGAGGGTTAGAGTAAAAACGTCACCCAGCACCGCCTTGTGGTAAAGCCCTACGTATAGTTCTGACGCCTAGTTCCCAGTTCGGTCAAAAAAGACCCTGGGGCCGTGGAGATCTGCCCCCTAGAGGTGATCGCTGCTGCGTTGATGGCTGCGGCGCGCGTTTTCGGGGTTTATTCTAGAGCCCGACTCGGTGGCGGGCGATCTGCCGGTGGTGTTTGTGGAGGGATGATTTTTTTTTTTTCATTTATTTATTCTTTATCCGCGGTGACCGCTATCATTTTCCCTATTGCCTCTCCGCCAAGATGAAGGCTAATAACCGGCGAGGCAAACTCAAATATCGAAGAAAAGAATTTAGAGATTGGCAAAGCAACAATAGAGAAGTATTTGGCCGAGCCGGAAGAAAATGTCCGGCCTTCACCTCGGGGAAAGTGGTGCTCGCTGTCACGTGTGACGGCGGTAACGTGGTAAATGTGACCGGAACTTGATGACCAATCTTAACGACGCAACTTATATGTACGAGCACGACGCGACAGCCTATCTTTGGAATAAAGAGAATAAAAACGAAAGAGATCTTTCTGTAATTCAAATTTATGCGAAGATGCATTTACAGATACCATAAATCGGTGCCTTTTATCAGGTTATCCAAATTTAAATGGGAGTATAAAGTCGAGAAAATACGACATCACACGTGAATTTTCTTGGGGGTTTAAAAAACCGCTGGAATAAGTTTTAAATGGTTCTATAACCGTCTGGGGACCTTGCAATATCATCGTTAGATTTCACCCCATTTGGAATGCAACTACAACGCCAAAAATCCAATTGTTAATAGAAACCCATGTATTCCCTATTACTATCCATCATTACAAAAAACTACCTAGAATAAAAAAAATACCTTCTGACTAGAATCAATAGCATCCACCGCAACTGTAGTAGATACGCGTGGTTTTGAGGAAAACCGCTTTAGTAATTAGCCACATCCGTAGCCTCCTCCTAAACCAGTTTATGCTTCAACTTCATGGCGATAACCTCCATATCCACCGCGGCCGTAACCGCCGTGGCCACCGTAGCCGCCGTAGCCACCATAGCCGCCGTGGCCATAGCCACCGTATCCTCCATGACCATAACCGCCATGGCCGTAACCACCGTAGCCCCCATGGCCATAGCCGCCATGGCCACCGTAGCCGCCGTGACCATAACCACCTCCGTAGCCACGTTCGACGACGGCATGTCCGTATCCACCGTGGCCGTATCCGCCGTGGCCGTAGCCACCACGACCGTAACCGCCGTAGCCACCATAGCCGCCATAGCCATAACCTCCTCGGTAACCACCATGGCCGTAACCTCCTCGTCCGCCGCGGTAACCACCGTAGCCGCCCCCGCGCATTTTCTCGTTGGTATCGTCGGGGGTGTCTTCAATCTCGGCTTTCTGGCTGTCCGAGTCTTGATCGTTCTTGCCATCCTGGGAGGAATCGTCGCCGTCTTGGTCCCGCTTCTGATTATTGTCACTATCGTCAGGCTGTTGGCGCTTGACCTTCTGATTATTATCACTATCGTCAGGTTGCTGGCGCTTCACCTTCTGATTATTATCAGTATCGTCAGGTTGCTGGCGCTTCACCTTCTGATTATTATCAGTATCGTCAGGTTGCTGGCGCTTCTTGACCTTCTGGCCGTTATCGTTGCCGGTAGGGTCATCATCCCGCTTCTCATTCTGACCGCTGCTGTTAGGATCGTCATCCCGCTTCTCATTCTGGCCGCTGCTGTTAGGATCATCGTCCCGCTTCACCTTCTGATTGTTATCACTATCATCAGGTTGCTGATCCTTCTTGACATTCTGACCGTTGTCGTTAGGATCGTCGTCGGTTTCATGGCGACCACCACGGCCACGGCCTCCACGGCCTCCACGGCCACCGCCGCCGCGACCGCCGCCGCCGCGACCACCACCTCCGCGGCCACCACCGCCTCGGCCACCACCGCCTTGGGCAATGTCACGAGCACTGTTGGTATCGTCGCCGCTGTCACCGCCGCTGCCACTGCCGCTGCCGCTCTCCTGGCGAGCGACGTTGCGGCGGCCGTAGCCATAACCGCCGCCCCAGCCGTGACGGTGACGGTATCTGTATCTGTTGCGGTAGTGCTCAGTCCCATCATCTTGGTTGATGTCGGGCTGCGCGTCGCGCTGGGCAACCGAAGCCAAATCCTGAGGGCACCAGTGTCGTCAGCAAATGTACAAATTTATATAAAGTAGTTATGGTAATGCAAATGGGAAGGGGTGTACTGGCCATCACCACGCAAGTGGAAGGACACGGGGTAATAACTCACGTTGACTGGTGCCGCAACGGGGTTTGCGAGAACGGTAGGGCCGAGCATCAGCACGACGGCCATGAGGGACTTGGTGATCTGCATGATGGCGGGGATTTGTCCGTAGCAAATTGAGGTAAAGTGTTAAAAACGAAAGATTATTGTTAGAAGGCTTGTCTGTGGCTTAACCTAAAACTGCCTGCTGAATGAAAGCAAAAACTTCGAAGGTCGAGGAATGGCCGTATTTATATATTGAGGAGGGTGACCTTTCTGTCTTCGTCAAGGAAGCATTATCAACCCCTCTCATTGCTTGAGGTTCATTGAGTTGGTCATTTTGAGTTCACTTGACGACAGCTCTATCTCATCTGTAAGACCGAAGGATTGCCGTGATTAGGCAAATACATCATCAATATCCACTCAAAAAAGGTAGACTTGTCGGTCTCTAAGAATAGAGCTCAAATTTGGTTAGAAAGTAGCGCGTAGTTGTGTAATTCAGAGATAACTATCGTTAATCTAGATGAAAGCTCAGCTGTCATGACGATAAACGATCGTCACCGTGCGGGCGAGGATACTTAGAGTGCGGCCCGGCATGCTTACAGCAGGTTGGGAAAGGGGAGGCAAAGCACCATCACTGCCTCGTCTAAGAGGGAACTCGCAAGAGAATCACACCCTGAGCTCTGTTCATTGTACCGTCATTGCGGCTGACGACACCGCTAGAGAAAACCAGTACCGAGGACATGGCTCGACGCAACCAATTGCATTGGCGAGCTGGAACTTAAGCTTCCCGCAGCATCCGTTCCAGGTTTTTGATCTTTCCGGGTTAGGGAACGCAGACGTCAAGTAAGGATCATTGTCCCAGGCCTCCGTTTTGAGTTTCGAGGTATGCGAGGATATCCTTGTCCAGGAGACGGTTCGGATGGAACTTGGATGTTCGAAGTTTAGCCTCGCCAGTGATGCACACCATACGCACGGTAGCCAATGAAAAGTGTCACAGCGACGATGACAAATACAGATAAGCTTTTGTTATACTTAAGGGTTGAATTCAAGCTCGGCACGAGCCGATGGGCGACAGACAGTCGGGTTCTGTGTGATCGGATATTTTGATTCTATAATTATTCGATGGAACCTTTACTTAGCCTACGTGGGTATTCTCGTCCTCTTAGTCTCCCAAGGCTCCGGGTCGGCATGTGATATCTACCTAGGTAGTGATCCGTCAAGCCAGCTAATTTTAGCTGATCAGCGTGAAACCATCAGGGGTATGTTTTGGCAACTTAGTTAGGTGAATATAGAAGTTTGAACTCATGTTATCTGACAAATTCGTAATTGTGAGGTCATCTTGCGGGCAAAAAAACTAAGTTTCTGAATTAATTAAGTGTCTTCTAATATGTGCTACAAATCAAATCCGCATGATGGGGTATCACCATCAAGTTTACACGCAATACATCTATCGCTAACCTCATGCTATCTGACGCCATGTAGAGGTGAAACAAAATAATTGTCGTATTTACCGGAGTTGGAGGATTCGATGCGTAGCGATTTGTCCTAGGCACTATCTTGTCGTAATATCCCAGTGATATAAAGTTGAACGGTATGGGGCCATGGTAAATATGACCCATCAGCGTTGATATGGTCATGACGTGTGTTGGTTTAGAGTGTGTACCCGTTAACGCCAACGCAATGCCAGTCACGAACGCCCATTCCTTCTTCAAGCTCAACGCACCACCATAAAGCTTCTTTCGCTTTGTCTGTTTGTCCACTCTCTTCGTGTGCCCTAGCTAGAGCAAACCACGCATCTGAGTAATTCCATCCTGTACCGAGTTTAGTTAAGCCAGACAACAGCCCATACGCTCGGTCCCGTGCAGCCAGACGATCAATGAGCGGTAGTGAGTCTGCCTTATAGGGAGCGGGAAGTCCATCTGTAACTGTGAGCTCTGACGCTTGATGGGTAGGAAACTTCGTTTTCTCAGTATCAGATACCGCAGCGCCCAGACTTGCATCACCCCCAAGTCCTAAAGGCGTAGCTGGTGGAAAACGAGAAGCCTCTGCCTTCCCCGGAGTTGTTTTTCTAGCCTTCATGGTGCTGTTGGCGGTTTCCCCCGGACTAAGTTCCTCAGTTATGCTAGGAATTGCCGGGGGTGGCAGAAGCACTTCGCTGTATACGTCTAGCAGAATGTTGGACAACCCCACTATGGCAGATGGGTGATCGGGATAATGCATCAAAGCTTCTTCGAAGTGAGCTCGAGCGATATAAGGTGTACCCTCATCGATGGCGAGGAGACCCATCTATATCGTGGTTAGTTGAGCCTCAATATCCGGAAAATCGAAATCTCACCTCAGCTTGAACATCACCTATCAGTTCCTCCAGGCATACCTTGCCACCCCAACCTGGGTTCCTCGGAGTTGCAGAACCACTGACGTCCTTGGATATATCATCTTGTAGGCTATCCACTAATTTTGTGGCCTCGCGGATCGCGTCTCTAGCATCGCCATACATCTTGGAGCGCCTATAAAAAGAGGCGATCATCAACCATACTTTTACCAGCATCGCTCGCCGCTGCCGTTCAACCTGACTTTCGGAAAACTTTATTACTGGTAAGGGGCTAGGGGAAGACAATGAGTCCAAGCCTTGAAGGTCAGACCCGTTTATTGACCCCTTAGTTGATAGTAGACCTCGACCTTTTGAAAACGATTGCGGGCTGGCACTGCTATTTCTACTGCTCCATCCCAGGGAACCGTGTTGATCAGTAGCCGTGGCACCATTTGACGTAAAAGAGGCTTCGCTATCCACAACGGCAGGTTCTCGTGGCACGCCGCTACTGCTTTGTGCACGCTGCTGCTGAACAGTGCCATCGCGTTTCTTCAAGCTGTTTCTGCGCAGCGACTCGCTACGTCGTCCACGAACACTTGTAGGTCTTGCAGTTCGTGGTGAATCACCAGCCCCGCCATTCTCTTTGGTTATTTCTATGATCGGTGCCGCAGCAGAATGACTCACGGCTGCTTGAGTTGTTTGGGGCCTTTCTGAGGGAAGGGTAGACTTCTCATTACCTAGAACACTCCTCCTCCTCGGCTGGCTGGTGCTTTTGTCTGACTTACCAAAAATACTTCCTCTAATACTACGAAGAGTACCAGCTGAGCTCTTCGGAGCCTCTGAGGGTGGCTTAGGTATTGTCGTGAGAGTTTTAAATTGCAGTGGTCCAAATAGCCGAGTATACAGAACAAGGAGCTCCTGACTTGCATTGACCGCGACTTCTGGCCCTTCTAGTAGCTCTAGAAGTGCAAGCTGCGTCATTTTTACCTGGATAATGCCTTCTTTTTCTAGGTCATCCATCTCATCGACAAGGCCGCGAGGGGTATTCCTATCGTTTCGAGCCTCTGCTTCATTAAGGTGTTCGCTTCGGAACGAGCCATGTAAAGCCTGAGACCCAAATAGCACTTCTGGGTCATTGAATTGTTCAAATGCCGCTTCACACGCCCGTGCTGCCATCGTGTAGTCTTGCCTAGCGCTGAGCAGTAGTGCCAGAAGATGCCACAGAGGTATGAGAGATTTCTCGCGCCAGTATGGGCCAGCCTCGAGTGTTTGTTCGGCAGGCGTTTTATTAGACAGTAATGCAGCTTTCACAATGTCAATAGCCGCAGTTAATTCCCTTCGCTCTGCTAGAAGCAGACTTAGAGTAAATAAAGACCTGATATCTGTAGGATTGCCAATTTCTGGTGACAGTGACTTTTGGAGGCTCCGGATCGCTTTTGTTTGAAGGTCAATCCTTACAGATGCGTCGAAAGTTACCCTAGACCAGTTGGCCTGTGATAGGCCAATGGCTTGCCATGATAGGGCATAGACGCGAGCAGGCACTCTAGGATGAAGAACAACACCATTTCCATTCTCCTCATCCACTGTAGGAATACTACCCCCGTTATTGGGTAATGGTGGGCGCGATTTCTGCAGTATTTCTTCTAGCTCGGTACCTAAATCACGAGCCGTTTCGGCCGCGCCCTGAAAACCGTACTTGCACAGAGCAATTATGGCCTGGGAGACAGTTTCTAGCACTGTTGCATCGTCATCCAGGCTTGGTTCGAGATGGCCGGTCTTATCAACACGGGCTTTCCCCTTCTTCACGATTTCCATGTACGAATCGAACGCATGAAAAGCAAGATCAAACTCAGCGACGGCCAGGTGGACGGTGAAGAGATATCGGAGAATAGCGGTAGAGTGGAAAGTCTTGGTTGCTGCCCGGTATAGAATATCTAGCACACCGCGACTAAGGCCTTCTTTACCACCAGGTCCAAGGTCTTGCTCGTGCCAATCGCGGCTGACTGAAACGCTCCAGTTCTTTATGACGGCGGCCACGAAATTCTCGACTTCTTCTCTCTCTTCGTCAGCTCGAGGGAAGGTGGTCTCGCTCAGGAGAAGCGCTTCATACGCAGTCTCGACCTTTTTCAGTTCCATTTGGAGTTGATTACGAGCGGAAGACTCATTAGCAACGTTACCAATGTACCCCGTAGGGAATGGTAAATCATATTGGAGGATGCTCGAAATGGCTGCGTAGTACTCGTTCCAAACCCTTCGCCGCGGCACTGCACCACGGAAACCGTGACCGCCCACGAGAGGAGCGCCTTGGGTCTTGGTCACCTCCCAGTATTTGGCCCATGAACGGAAGGGAGATAGAGCAGCATCATCCTCGAGGCTCTTCTCGCCCCTTTCCAGGGCTTGGGCTTGTAGCATACAATACTCGGTCAGGAGGAGTTCAGCCCAGAATTGCAGCTGCGCGCGACCTTTCTGGCCACTCCAAACATGTGATAACGATGCCAAAGCGCCCTCGAAGACACCGAGCGCCTCGATGGTCCTGTTGTTCCGAGAAAGACAGTAGGCCCTCAGGTAGGTGGCCTTGAGCGCACAGACGCGAGTCCATTCTGACACGCCATCGGGCTGGTTCAGCGGAAGGAGCTCTTGTTCTTCATCGGTCGGTAACCGGGCCGAGACATGGTCATACTCGCCGACCGTCCAATGCACCCATCCCAGGCACACCTCGGCTTGGAATCTATCTTGGGGGTATGTGCGTTCGGCGGCGATAACCTCGAGCAGCCTGGGCAGCAATCGTTCAGTGTCCAGGTCGGCGGTCGAAACGGCGGTCGTCGGTGGCGACTCGGCGGTCTGCTTCTGAGAAGCTTTGATGACGGCATGTTCAGTTTCTGCTACGGTGGTGATGCCTGGCGCGGTATCGCCTTGTCAGCCTGTCCTGTCTCTCCCTTTCGCGGGAATCAAGTGAAGCAAGGGTTGGGAAGGACTGCAAGGCGTACAAGTTCGATCGCTGGCATGCTTGCGCACCTTGCGCACCAGTTCCAGCACTTCATCCCATCTTCCCTCGCACCGTGCATCCTCCAATTTGGTCAGGTACTGAGCCGCCTTGATCGGGTTCTGCGACGACGACTGGTCAGTAGCTGGCAGAGAGATGCCCCGATTGTGACACAACAACAGAAGACAGAAGGCAACCCACACTCATCCTAGCAACTGGCTGTCGGGCTCGACAGATGCTCCTGGGTTCAGGGTTCGAGACTGTCGCGCTATTGATCGGTCGGAGCTTGCGAACTCATCTCGAACATGAAGGGGAAGCTGGTGGAGAGGAGAGCGAGGGCCAAAGGGGTTGGACCAAGGCCGTGACGTCTGAATTGTTAGATCGATAAATTAGGATTGGGGCTTTAGTGTCATGTACAGTACATACGTGTGCTGTACGTACCCATACTACTGTCTGTATACGCAGGAAGCGGGAGCGGTAGAGGCGAATCCCTGTAAGTGCACGAGGGCAGTGAGTTTAGATCAGGGGCCCGTGTGCGATGTCATCGACTTCAAACTTGGAATGGAGCTAAGTGGCTAAGTAGGTACCGGTACTCAGCCGGCGGGTCGATAACGGCCCAATGCCGATGCCTAGAAAGTAGCATTACCTCGATAGATAAGGTAAGGCTAGACTGATGATAAAACTAGAGGGCACTAGCAGTTAATTAGTGGAAGAGTTCCCCAAAGATGTTATTCCACCAATTTACTTTCACATTATAATCAATTGTCTCCTTACCTAGTTTGACATATTTTTATTCTTCTCTTAACCATATCTCTAACTCCTTACTCAACTTTTAGTTTTCTATTGGGTTCAATGCAATGCTTGTTTTTTTTTTAGGATGTGGCTAAGTGTGGCTTGGATACATCAACCTAGCACGGGTTGGGTACTGTGCTGTAAGTGTGCGCTAGCTACGATTACAGCTTATCTCCACAATCTATGGTAGGTACCTAGGTACTTATTAGAAGAGACCAAACTCTAGCTTAGAAAATTCAAGCTTAAATCCAATCACCTACATAGAAGTACACCTCACGTTACTCCCTACATAGATGTAGGTATCGTGTTCCCTTATATATGTAAATTTATTTACATTCTTAATGTAATCATCATAAGAAGCCCCGTTCTGTAAGCCTTCTACATTGGATTCTTAAGAGAACTGTGCTGGTCGTTGTCTCATTCCTCGATGGCTCTTGTCTCTTTACCACCCGAGCTCCGGAGTATCTGCCGAAGATTAACATCGACCAAAATCGAGCAATTGCCGCCTTTGTTGCCGGGCCTACTCAAGGATGTTGGGCGTTGTCGAGAAACTCTCTCCCGGCCGTCGGAGGCCAAGACTTCAGAGAGCTCTCCCGAGGCCGCGATACTTGTCCACGGCTTGAAAACTCAGATAACTACTCTTCTCAATGGAAGGACGAGCCAGGGTCGTTTCGTCGCGGCGGCTTTAGTGAAAGCGGTTGTCGAGAACGGGGGATGGGAATGTCTCCGGGCATCTGAGTCCTGGGTGCGAGGACTGATTTGTATTTTACAGGTGCGGTTCAACCCTATTATATCTGAGAACGGCGAGAGGCTGACCCCGAACAGAAAAAGGACCCTACCGTTACTAAAGACTTATGTATTGTAACAATCACCAAGATCTTTACATTGATGCACGAATACCCAACCCTAGTAAGAGAGATTGTGACACCCAATCTATCTGGGTTTGCAAAGGCTTGTCTACAGATACTCAAGCCCCCGGTCTCCAGCAAAGTAGGGAAAGCCCCTTATAGTCTTGTTGAGACCATCTTCGAGGCAGTCTCGACTTTAGTCCCGCTTTACCCTACTACGCTTAGAGAATTTGCTGGGAAATTCAAGGCCGAAGTACGGCCTTTTCTGGTACCGACTATTTCGGACAGTGTTTTGATTCCAACGACACTGCAGGTGAGCAGTCGACGCTTAGCGATCCGGCTTCATATGACGGCGGCGAAAGGAGGGGATTCTTCAGAGTGGGCCAAACATATCGAGGAACTTGTCAAGACGCTACACTCCACAGCTGATCAAGTTTTCCGAGCTGTTCAGGAAACCTGGGAGTCAACAATTGGATATAAACCCCAATCAGCCAACGCCGATAGTGAACCTCAGGGTGGCGGTGGAGAGTCGGATCAACTTCCGCGTTGGGTCGGCGTGCAGGCTGGAGGTGAGCGGATCATTGGTTTGCTCGACTTTATCAGTGAATATCTACACTGTCGTACTCGAGTGGCAGTCACCATCCCCATCACCGCCTTAGTTGATGTCACTTCAAGAATATCATCAATCAAACCACCATCGCCTGGCAAGGAGAGATTCGATTCAGGGATGAATCCTGGCATTGGAAGAGAGGAAAGAGACGACTTTTGGGCAGTGTTCCCCGATATTCAGATCGCTGCGATGAGGATGCATCTTGCATTGATCCAGAGACTTGAAAAGAACTACATTCCGCTGGTTCAGGAGACATTGGATCAGACTCTACGGACTTTTCAGTCTATATATCGACTACCCCAGGCACGAACAACCATTTTCATACTAGTGAGGGACCTACTACATTTGTGTGGTCCGACACTACCCAAGTTTACCGTTGAAAGTCTCGGCCTTCTCATGAAGTGTTGTTGCCGTGATTTACTGGGAGCAGCTGGCTATCTGCCCAGGCCTAAGCCGCAAGGTTCCTCTACGTTGCAGAATGGACAGAAGCCTAAAACGACCTCTCAAAACGCCGATGCATTCCTCCCCAACAAATCGCAGGACGATGCGATATCAGTTTCACTCAGCGCCGAGCACCTGAGCGCTGCCGAGGCATTATTGACTACACTCTTCAGTCACCTACCGCAACAATATGTTCCCTCCTCATTACGGTCCCAGATGCTCAAGTCAGCGATTCTCAGTCGTAACAGGGACGCACAGGTAGCAAGCATCCTCCATCCAGCCCGGGACAGGAGCGGGCGCACGCCCCAAGTGATACTACCATACCTCACCCAGCAATTCCCGCAGGACGAGAGCGTCGAGGTGCTGCGCTTCAACTTCCGGCCCATGGTGACCGGACCGTCCAGCGCGTTCATGGAAAGCGAAGACGCAATGGCCGTCGAAGAAGGCGACGCGGCTCAGCCGCAGCCAATGGCTGACAGGTTCTCGTTCGAGCAGGGATTCGACACGCAGCCCCCGAGCGCATTCGCAGCTCCTCCGGCGCTAACCGGCCAATTCGAGGCAGCCAGCCCCATGCCCGTGCGCAGCGCTGCGCCCATCCAGACTCCCTTCCTCGCGCAAACAAGGGTGCGGCCGCGGTCAGAAATAGTGACCGCCGTGGAACCCCCCTCTGCGTCAACGAGCTCCCTAAAACGGAAAAACGAGGATGCGGCTGCAGAAATCAGTTTCTCGAAACGGGTCGAGATCGACGCGTCCATCTCTGGTCCCACCACCTCAGGTAATGCTATTCATGCTACTGCTAATACAGCCGGGCCGACGCAGACAGGCGAAAGCGAAACTAGTGATGACGAGAGTGTGCATCTAAACATGGAGCTGGATTCAGATGATGATGACGACGAAGATGAGGACGAGAATAGCGAATAAAAAAAAAGGGGGGGGGGGGAGGGGGGGAGGGACCCTTAGCCGATCAAAGCTAAGCCGGCTTCCATGCAAAGTTGTCAAGTTGCATCCCGGAATCGATAAATTGTGGACCGGTGAAGTCGAAGGCAGGGAAGATCGAGATGCACCTGTGGGGGCCATTGCTACTCTGCAGTTGCCATACTACCTACACTATACCGGTATATATTTACAGCAACTGGTTAATCCAAGTTTTGTTCATTACTTGATGTCGTGTGATAGAGTTTGATTATAGGTAACCACCAAGGACGATGAGATGTCCAAGCCGCAGCGAGCGTAGCATCCACTAAGACGTGGAAGATGTATCGCAGCGCAGTCTCCATGTAAGTGTAAGTGAAGGCAGGTTGTAACGATAATTGGTCGATTTAAAGAAGTGTTAAATACAGTGTGTGGGTATAATGTCAACAGGCGCCTAGGCCGTTGAAGCTATCTAGGCGTTCGGTTTCATGCAATCCGGATGCCTCGAAGCAAAATCGGATAACAACCAAGTATAGGTCTCCTCCTACCACCTCCGTATCGTACAACCAACTGACCTAGCCGTGTAACGCAAAAGGTAAAGTACAACCCCATCCTAAACCTATGGTAGATGACAGACAGACCTTCAATGCTTTCCAGATATAAGAGTCCGTATTCGTCGATCCGTATAATATGTGAAACAACCACCAACGCCTTCCTCATGCAATGCTGGTAACCTACTGTCGGGTGACAAGTACAAGCCGTAAACTCCAAATCCATGAACAACATAGTGAAAGTTGGCCCGTGGTCTAGTCGCGGAGCCAGGCCCGGCGTTTCTCCTCCTTCTTGGCCCGGCGCTTCTCTTTGAAATGCTTGAGCTCGGATTTGGTAGGCTTCTTACCGGAGCGCTCGGCCTTCAAGCTGCGCCCGTCGTGCGCGTTTGCGGCAGCATCGACGTCAAAGAAAGCGTTCATCTGACGGCGTGACTTGGCCTCGTCGTTGTGGCGTTCTGGATTCTGGTCGTCGCCTTGCCATCGGCCAGTGAAACGATTGAATGAGCCAATAGCAGCGTAGGCAGTAGCAGTATCCATTACAGGGACCTCTGGCTGGTCCTCCTCCTGGGTATTCTTGGCGTACCAGGCATTTGGGTCATAGTCACCGTGAATAGCAGGGTTGTAGCCACCCGCCGGTGGTCGTTCGTTCAGCGGGGGGACAGCAGTGGCAGGCGGTGTCTGAAGCTGGGTATTGGCGTCGTTTGATGGCTGGGGCTGCGAGGGCACTCGTGGATTGTCCCAGGTCGATTCGTTGGTAATGCGATTATAGAAGAACCAGGCCTGATGCGCCTCATCCCAATGGCAGTCCCAACCATCATCTTGAGCGTGTGCGGCAGGGACGGGTTCGTCGGGAAGGGGTGGAGCACCAGATGTATCGGCAGAGGTTACAGTCGTCTCCTGGGCAGAAGCGCCAGGGCCGTCGGATTCGGCGGTTGAGCATGCCAGTGCAGGCTCGTCGCCAGAGGTAGACGACGGGGATTGCGTGGCATCGTCGCCAGTGTCGTGTTGCGCCTCCACGGCGCTGTCTCGAGGGCTCTCGCCAGGGCTGTCACGGCTGGGGACCGGGCTGGACCCTTCCGCCTCGGCGACGGCTGGTTGCGCGGTCATGGTCGGGGTCGGCAATGGCTATAAGGGATACTAACATAAGGTTCTATACGCGCGAAGAAGAATGGTAGGAGCAACACATGCTTGGAGGAGAGTGGCGATGGGCTCGATTCAACTTATGGCGTTAGTTAGTTAAGGGGCAGCTGTCGCGCGGGAACTTCTGAGACACACCCAGGCTAGCAGAAGGGGAGGTGGAGAGAGAATGAGGCGATCGTGAAGGTCCCTTGCGCCGCTGATGTATCTAGCAGGTGTTCCTCCGTTCCTTCGCTGGGGATAGACCTGGGGATAGACCGGGGCTTGGCCTTATCGCGCAGGAGCACGCTAATCGATTGTCGGTTATCGGCATCGGAGGATCTTCGGTCCAAAAAAAGGGTTCGGCCTCCACCCCCTTTGCCTTAGCACCTGCAATGTGCATGTGGTATAGTACCTAAGGTACCTGTATATTTACTTGCCTTACTACTTAATTACGTACTTAGAATGTTCGCTATAGGTAAGTGCAGCATACTAAGGTACCTACAGCATGCACCACTTACGGGCTGGGCTGCCTTCACTGTTGCAGCAGCACTCTCCCGGCTCCCCATCAACAACGTTACAACACATCTATCTATCTTAGATAGTCCAGACCGGAAAGCGAGGACGGTGTTGGCGTCTGCAACATGTTGAACTGCCCAGATGGCATTTGAGCACGAGCTTGAGCAGGACCAAAACAAGCAATGGAAGCACATTTACCATTCTCTCGGGTCCAACGGCTTCTTCCCAGTTCAGAACCCAGCCTCGGATCCATGATCACCATTTCATACATGAACGATATCTACTGTAGTGTAGTTCAGATGCTCGATCCAGAGACCCCCGTCCGGCTCGTGCCGGGCCCCTGATCCGCTTCCCGGACAGGTCTAGACATCCCATCAGGCACGCCTTCGCTGGTTTCAGCCGTTTCAGGGGTCGCCCCCTTCATCCCCTCGGCCTACGACCACCACCACGATGAGAGCCAATCGCAAGATGGCAGTGGTCGCAGGCTCTCGCATCAAGATCAGGCGCGTGCCACGGCGGCATTTCCTCAAGTGGAGCGTTGCTTTCCCAGATCTTCTTTCCCTAACCCACCCATCATCTCTGTTGATTCTTGGTCTTGCCCAACTCGTCCTGTCATTTCCAACACGGACATCGACGTAAGTATGCATGTCGCGGGCTGCCTCTAGGTAATATGCATTTGTCAACGGCAGCCTGAAGCATCCATTCAATTGCAACCTTGTGGCTGGAGATCACCATTTCCTTAAAGGTCGAGACTTTATATATCCTGGTCTCTGCCCAATGGGAAACCGCTGCTGTACGTCGGTTAAACCACATACATGCCGCATACATAGGCTGTATTGATCTAGCCCTCCCCACAGCCGCTGAGCATCGTGCCCAACTGGACGCTTCAAGAGAAGGTTCCCTCCCGTACATATTGGCCAACGTACAACTTGATCTGCTCAGCTATGTTGCCTAGGACCAACCTTGCCCGACGTTGTGTTGGCCAAGGACTACAGACCACACAGCCCTCTTGCCATAGGCTGTTCCTCTGTTCTCCAAATCTGTAAAGGGGTGCCGGATTAGGATCCTGCTGTGTATTCCAAACAGAAAATATTGCTCATATGCATGATGAATTATCTATTGAAAATTATATAAGTTGACTGGCTGTCCTGCTTTGTCTTACCTGCACCCCTGCTCCATTCCGCTCTTCTATTCTATTCCGCAATACTTGACACCAGCCGTTATTAATCAAGACAAGCCGGCTGCCCAAGAATTTTGTGTTCGAAATCCATCAGTTTTGGACACGGGCCCCCTGATCTACGCAGCACGCCGCAAGTGTCCGAGGAGCCTTGACAATTACAACACGAACCGGGTCACAAGGGCTAGACAATTAGGCATTTCAAGTCAAGATGGCGAGCCGATCCCAGCAAACGCTGCTCTTCATTATTTTTCAGGTCCTGGGTCGAGTCGCCTGCTTGAAAGAAGTCAGCGACCAGCAATGTAACTGCTATGTGACCAATGACACCAGCGCGAACTACTTTACAACACACAATTTCTTCGACTTCCGAGACCTTGCGCAATATGCCGCTGTACCTCGTCCTATCGAGGATCCATATGACAGTACTGACGCTGATCCAACGAGTGACTATTTCCTTTCCACTAACTGGACGGATGTCTGGGGTATCCAGAGCTGGAATAACAGCGACTCGGTGGATTCAGGCGACGTGCCAGTCCTCCTGGTCAATTCAGCCAACAACATTTATATCCAAACGAATGAAGATGATAACCCTACATCTAACACCTTCATGACAATGAGAACATTGAGATATAAGCACTACCAGTCAGCGGCCGAGTTCGAATCGATTTCGAAGGCTTACCACTTTCTCTCGGTGCGAATGTACGCCAGAACGCTCGGCCCGCCCGGTGCAGTGACGGCCATGTTCACATACAGAGATTCCGGTGATCCGTCGAAAATAGCCTCTGTTCAAGAGTCCGATTTGGAGATTCGAACTATGGACCCGGTGGACAAAGTCCAATACACGAATCAGCCGTCGTATAGCACGAAGGGGGAAGGCTATGATATCCCGGAATCTACTCGAAACGCGACCACTCCCATACAAGCTGACTGGACACAGTGGTCTGTTCATCGAATGGACTGGACCCCCCAAAACACGACTTGGTTTATCGACGGCACCCAAGTTGCGTCGATCGCTTTCCAAGTCCCTCGCGACCCAAGTCAAGTTATATTCAATTGTTGGTCCGATGGCGGTGAGTGGTCGGGAAATATGACCACCGGTAGTGAAGCTTATCTCCAAATACAATGGATCGAGATTGTCTACAATTCAACCGGCGATGCGAAAACCACCGATAAGCGTAGCGATGATACAGTCTCGCCGCTATTGAATGTGAAAAGAGACGGAGAGGGCTGTCAGAGTGTCTGCAGCATTGATGAGACGCCAACAATTGGAACACCAGTGTTGTTTGACGGTGCTGCTTCTAGGATATCGGATCATATACTTGGTCTTGGTGTTGCTTACATTTGGATACCTCTTTTATTGGCAACTTTTCTGATTTGAAGTACGGGTTTCTCTACCTCGGTTTCGATGGATTCAATATGTTGGAGAGTATACGTCCCTAAGAATATATAACAGGCAGTCGATAGATCAAACGTAACAGTAGTCGGGCTAAACTAAAAAATACCGTGATTAAGGGGTTGCGCATCAACGTTACACCTTGCTTTTTCTTACCCTACTTGAGTCTTCTCCATATTCTAGTTCGTGAAGCCAATTCCTGAATTCAGGCAATAACTTGTTGAGCTTCGTAAGGGGCCACGCTCTGGATCACACAACATGCGCAAACTCTACGATACCTGTCAGACGATTTTTCATGATCTGGCACTGCAAGTCTCCAAGTTTAAAGCCCCCCACTTAAACACTGGCAGGTCATCAACCCCGGAGTCTGTAACGTCGACTCGTCTATGCGCGACCCGCCGTGCTTCTTGCATTTCTGCATGATATGCAAGTAATAACGGCACTTTCTTAGGTATACTCCTCTCCCACTATGGTGGAGTCTGTCGTCAAGAATTGCATACAAACCTCTGAATCTAAGAGATAGTATACCGAATGTTCATATAGGGCTCCCAGCAAGTTTGAGGGGTCTCTATGCAGACTTAGGGACTACCTTCTACCTAACGCGAATAAACATAGGTAATCGCGAACTCCCCAGTCGAAAAGAGACGCATCTTGAACCCCGCTGAGCGACATGATGCTGAAACGCTCCAAGCCCACAACCCAAATTGCGAGCTTCGGCCAATGCCCATATAAGCATCAACATTCACACGAACCACTCTTTCACCCCCAGGCACTACACTCTAAATGTTGGTGCACTGTGTCTCGGGGGTTATAGTTACTGTTACGACTTATCTATCAATACCTTATCACCTCATCATAATCACCATTCGAAGGTTCAATGCTAGCACACAGCGTGGTAAAGTCGCCAAGAGCGGCACTCGGACTTCCGTCATTCCTGATCTCCCATTAAGATGATACACCTCCTCTCGAAGTATGCATCTTCGCTCGGCGCGCTTAGCACCTAACTCTCGCTATTGGGCCGTTACCGCTACCACTTACCGCATCGCAGCCTCGAACTAGCTGTCAGGCGCTGCACGATCCCCTGTAGTACTGGTATATGCAACCAATTATGAGAAAGCTTTGCCCCGATGAGGTTGCTATGATGCGGTACTGGTGCTCTGATTTTATTAGTATTAGTCCGAACGCATAATTGCTGCGTCAGTAAAGTTCATAAGTAAGGGGCTCACGAGGAGTGCGTCTTATCGTACCAAAATGAGCTCCTCTGACCTATGCATGGCCGGCATGAATAAACTCTCACTAAGAAACTGTTTTATGAAAGGCGTATCCCGTACGTCGCCTAGTGCCAGGCAAGAATAATATGCAGTTTGCAGGGATGCATGGGGGATGTAGGTGCATCAGTCAACTAACCCCTCATAAAGAATATGATGCATGTGTGATTGAGCTCGGTGAGAATTTTTCTCTTTGCCATTATCTGAGAAGCAGCGGAATGCCATCAAAAGGATAGTTCAGAATAGGATGCCGAGATTGTAGATACTCCATACTATAAGATCGACAGATTGAGCTTCCCTTCGGAACGAAGACTACTGCAGGCTATATATACTAAGTTAAAACGAATTCATATAGAGTAATAACGCCTGGTAGTATTGCCACCCTTGATATTTTACCATGAGCAGCGATGGCCTGTTGCCGATAGCTTGAAATTACAAAACTACGATCCTTCTTGATCATGTAGTGACATTCTAAAGAAACTGCCTCTGTCAAGTTATAATATGCACTAAAACGAGTATGCCTATGTGTGTTCTCAGAGGCGAACTCGAATATGCTTTCTAGGTTAGGAGATTTGATATTAGCCGACCTTGGACCTCATGGTTTTTACCAAAATCGGTATCTGCATAGGGTCTAAGTGTATAATGATAGTCTGAGTGTCTAACTCCTATATTTAAAAGAGTGCCGAGGATAATAATAACACTGCCTGGGATTGCAATAAGGATAAACGGGCTGCCTGTGTAGTTTCTATTCTATGAGCTATGCCCATAACCTAGAGCCCGAACTTGATCTTCCGATTAATGCTCAGCTGCGCCTGCGGTTACAATCTTCTCCCAAATATCATCGTAAATCTTGGCTATCTTCGCAACAGCGGGCCTCTCGTGAAGACGCTTCATCCAGGCAGTATAATGAACCCACTCAGAAGTGTCCACATCCTTCGCCATGAGGGTGAACGAGCCCTTGCCCACAGACTATATATAACATCAGAGTCAGTAATGTCCGCTTATGGTAAGAATCACACGAGGTTTCGGGAGCTTGCGGGAGTATCGAGAGCGGAATATGTACGTTGAAGCAATTTGTGTATCTGAGGTGTGCTGAAAAGGGGATTGAAAGATTCCAGCGACTCACTTTGAAGTACGGTATGAACATAAGGTCGGCGTACGTCACTCTGTCACCAACTAAGAAATCGGTACCGTTCTTGGCTAGATGCCCATCAATCACGCCGATGACTCGCTTGACCTCGTTGGTGTACCTCTCAATCGCGGAGGGCAGCTTCTCAGAGTGGTGGTTCTGGAACCAGCCCAACTGCCCAAAGTACGGCCCTTGTCCGCTAACTTGGAAGTACTGCCAGCTACGTGTTGCACTCTTCTCCTTCAGCGCGGTGTAGTGAAGCTTGGCATCCTTGTCGTATTCTTCGATGAGATAGTCGACAATGGCCCCAGACTACAGAACACACCAGTTAGAACTGAGTGTTTATGTATGATAGCATTAGGACTTAAGGCAGCTGCTTACCTCCCAGATGGTCATGTCCTTGTTAGGATCGACCAAAGCAGGTACACGACCGTTCGGGTTTAAGTTCGTATACGGCTCCTTTTTGAGGTCGGGCATAGGGATGGACTCGAACTTCCAAGGAAGTCCTAGCTCCTCGAGCACAAACGCCACCTTATAGGGGTTCGGCGCTGGGCCAGAGGAATAGAGAGTTAGGGTCTGCAAGTTCGACATACTGTCAACGTTTAATATTGAATGGATAGCCTCTGAGAATTGTTGCTGAATATGTGATTATTCTCAGTTAGAACACCCTCTTATATACATGTGACTGAGAAAGACCCAGAGCGTGAATACTGGTCAGCACTCACAAAAATAATGGCTATTACATATCATCATTAATTGATTGTATAATCAATATTCATCCGCATCTCTGGCTGTATAATCACAATATAATTCGAAATGTTGGTCAGCGGTTGCTATAATCCGGATCCGGACCAACACACCCGATCGGTAACAGTTGCCAAGACTCAAGAGACGGGGGACGGGAGACCGGAGGAAAAGGGGATCCTGGGGGCACGGCATTCGGACCATTCGGACCAAGGCCAACTAAGCCTAAAGGAGGTAGACCGTGCTCCGAGAACCCATCGTCCGAGATGATTATTTGCCAGTGTGATTTTCCCCGTCAAGCGAACGGACACATCAACAACAATTTACACCCTACCATTCTCGATTGAAGCCCCTCTCATTGCCAAACCTCCTTCCATGGCGAGCCCCAATATCCGAGCCCCGGTTAGTGAAGCTGACCCCATAAGGCCGCCTGTGAGCCCATGGAGTTGTTTCCCTTGCAGGCGGCGTAAGATCCGCTGCGATCGGAGGCATCCGTGCTTCCATTGCTTGAAAGGCGACCTAGATTGTGGTTTCCCGGTTTCTGGCCGCACTCCAACGAGAAGACATGACCTCCCATCCTTCGCCTCCCGGAAGGAGAAGCAAGATGATCTTCTAGGTCGGCTTCGTAGGCTCGAAGGGTTCGTCACGAAATTAGGAACGGAGCTCAAGGGCAAAAATCATGAAGACGGGGCTTCGTCACACGAAGGTACTCGAGTCATGAACTTACCGAGCAGCGGATCGCAAAGCGGATTTGGGGGCGAGCACCGCGAGAAGATAGGTACAGATCTGACTCATGTCACTCATGAGCTTGGAACGCTGGTAATGAATGACAATGAAAGCATGTACGTTGGCAATTGGTTATGGGGTGTCATTTGTGACGAGGTAGGTCACTATTGATGATGGCTTTATAGTAGTTTGGGTGCTGACTTTTGCTAAGGTGAAACATATCCGCCAAGCAGTCGAAGACAATGACATTGAATCGGAGCCACTCGAGAGGAGAGTCCTTGGGGCTTCTATTCAGGGGGTACCTTTCTTCTGGGGCTCCACCAGTGTTAATTATGAGAATCTACGGCCGTTGCCCTCACAAGTTCCTTATATATGGGAGACATTTGTGGAGAATGTTGACCCGTTCATCAAAGTCTTACATGTCCCAACGATAGGGAGGACAATCAAAGAAGCCAAAGGTGAGTATAATGGACGTAAGGCTCGGAAACTTCAAGTCTTTTTGCCTTTACTTCTCCTAAGTACTGATCATTCTTTGAGGTACTGCTAACCGTGCCACTGGCGGAATAGGCAAATTTAACCTGATGGCTCGGGGGATGGAAGCTTTGATGTTCGCTATCTCTCTTGCTGCTGTTACTTCGCTCCAGGAGGATGAGGTGAGGCACTCCGCAAGCGCATTTTAGCACTCCGTCTAATTCCTGTACCAGGTACAAGAGAATTTTGGCGAGAACAAAAAGGTTCTGCTTGCTAAACTAAGACTCGGAACAGGTTAGTCCTCTGCGGTTTCGTGCCTGGTGCTGGCGTGAGGCTCTCGAAATTCATGGCGTAATATATCACGGACCCCAAACACTGACCCCTGGTTTGTTAACAGAACAAGCACTCTCCCGGGCTGGAGTCCTTAACACGACAGATATCAACGTTGTCCAAGCATTTATCATATACCAGGAGATAGTTAAGCAAGACGACGGACAGCGAGCCAGCTGGACACTTGCTGGGCTGCTTACAAGAATAGCCGCCGGAATGGGATTGCACCGGGACGGGTCCCACTTCCCTAACGTCTCGCCGTTCGATGCCGAAATCAGACGACGAGTATGGTATCATTTGTGTTTTCTTGATGCTCGTGTAGGAGATTGCCAGGTGTTTACTATAGGGATAACAGAGAACTTGTTCGATACCAAACAGCCATCAAACTTAAACGACGCCGATATCACACCTGACATGACCTCGCTACCAGAACCAAGGGAGGGATACACCGACTCCAGTCTATGCATCTTGCGGTGTAAGATATGGCATTTTGCGCGTGGATTTAGGTCCGCAATCACTGTTGAGCCTTTCTCGAATGAATCCACTCGGAGTCATCAACTTAAAACGATTGCAGAAATAAAGAAAAGTATGGCAAAAGAACTGAAACAATATTTAAAACCTGCGGAAAACCAATTACACCTCCTCATACAGACTACTATTGCGGTGGATTTAACTAGATTCGATCACATCCTCCATGTCGCGAACAATTTTAAGCCCCCTGATGGGAGAGCCGAGTCTCACAAGCCCTTTGCCCTTGCCATGGCTAGTCTCGAGCATACTTTCCGACTAGCAGAGCAACCAGGAACTATGCAATGGAATTGGTATCTCTACGGTTTTCTCCAATGGCACACGATGAGTACTCTACTGGTGCGTTTATCTACAAGCCCCTGGGGTCCCATAAGTGAGATGGCATGGGGCCTCGCGAAGAAGGCGTTTGTACATCTATCTGAAGGAATGTCCCGTGATCCAATGCGACACCCTCTACCGGATCTTATGAGATCTGTCGCGAAACACCGCGAGCTGCAGATCCAGACCTTGCGAGCGAACCCTTTGTGTGCGAGCAAGTTGGCGAGGATTCGAACTGTGCACTCTCCTATTTCACAACTCCGTGATTTTTCGGACGGGCGGGAAGCTTTTGACACTTCCGCAGCTGAAGAAAGCCTATTTCTAGAGATTAGAACGGCGACAGGTCAGTCTGACACATCCAGCGCGGACTCGGCCCAGAGCTTCAGCGGAAGCGAGTGGACGGATATGTGGATAGACTCAATTCCTTCGTTTCTTGGAACCGACGAGTCTGATGACGTTTCCCAATCGTCCCAGATTAGAAGTGCATACAATGATTCGGTGGTAAATCCCGACCCGGAAAAGCATTCCGGGTTATATTCCGGCGGCGATGAGGACCAAGGTTTACATGATCAAGAATCTTGGGGGCAGAACATTGATCCTTATGTCGCAAACTACGAAGAAACGGGGTGGCTAGCATGGAAAAATATTCCCGGGGCAGGAGGCGCGCCGTGAAACACACTTAGCTTGTTCTAACCCGTAAGTGTCGTCGCAGAATCACATTGCTGTGACTTGATAGACTTAACACAGCACAGAATTCAACTCAGTCTTAAGCAACGAGTCCATAAGGGAAACAAAGCTATTAGATTTCCGCTAACGTACAATTTAGATTTAAATACTGAATAAAAAGGTTCGGGGCGCACGACCCTGCAGCATACTTCACACCACCAAGGACAACATGTAGGCGTATTGGCCGTAAAAAAACAAAATGCCGTGGGTAGCCGTAGACACGTCTAGCCTTAACAAGAAAATATAGCAGTAATTCCGTGTTATGGTATAGGTATATGAAATTCCGAAAACATTCCGACCATAGGAGATTAACGTAAGGGCACGTGTCAGTAGGAACGATGGTACATGACATTGGGGCCGGCAGGGTGGACTTGGGAGTGGCCGAGGTTGAATGGACCAAATGTGCCATTGTGATGCACAGTAGCTGGGATGTTAGAGCCGTCCTTCCAACCGTCCCAGATGCTGTCCAGATCAAATTCTATATCATCGACGCTGCCCTGCGCAATGCCAGCAGTGTTTGTTACCTCGCTGCTCATAGATAGGTTTCCATCTGGGCTCGGTTGCTGCATGCTAGATGGGATCATAGGTATGGTCGATATAGCCGCCGGCGCCGTGGCGACCAGAACCGACTCTTCACTACACACTGATGTGGTCGCGACCGAAACCATCTCGCGATGTCTCGGGCGGAAGAAACACCCAACCGGGTCAAGGTTGCTGTTTTGTGAGAGAGTAGCTAGTGTCGGTGTTCTTCGACCTGGCAGATACAACCTTTTCGCCGTCGGCGGCCGCTGCTCATTCGCCTTGTCGAAACTCTCTACAATGTACGATACTCGCTCCGCCTGCTTGTCGTTCTGGGCGCAGAATCTCAGAATCGATATTGCGCTATTGATGGATTTCCGGGCGTCCGGATTATGGTATAGCGATGCGAACTCATTGCTCAATACGATCAGTGCGGCCGCAAAGACGCAGTGTCTGCTCTGTGTCAGTTTCTGCGACAGAAAATAGCATGGGGCTGCCTACATAACGAATGGGTTGCATTGCGGCAGATACTTGTTGTCCAAGACGACCTGCGTAAGGACTAAAGTATGCTGTGATGCTTCCACACAAGTCTGAGCGAAGTTCTCCATCCTTTGACTGAGGCGCGATGGTTTCGAACTGCTGCCTGCCAAACCTACTGCGCTTTTGTAAAGCAAGCAAAGGAAATATGGTCTCGTCAATAGCATAACGGAATGGCAATGAAGGAGGTTGATGTGCAAGATTGCAATACCCTGAGCAAAGTCGTCCCGGATGTTTAGGAGCCTTCTCCAATGAAGCGATGGGTGCAAGTCTCTATTCCAGGCCTCTAGATGGGCTGCGCATTCCTGGCCCACTGCCGTCGAGATCTTCCTCTTCGAATAAACGCGCTTTAGGGTCATCCCTATAACCTGACAGCTCTTGACTGCAGCCTCAAGGGCTACCAGGTGTGTCGACTCAGGGCAGACGCTTGTAGGAGAGTTTGTTGTGATTATTGGTGTTTCAAAAGTACTGTTAGAGCAGTCCTCCTCAGCAATGGCAGTCGGTCGGCCTAGACATGCCGAAAGGAAGCGATCAAGAACAAACAGTGTTCTCCACAGGTTTCTCCGTACGAGTACTAGGGACTCCTCGAGTTGGAATACCTCCATACTCTCTTCCCTGTGAAGTCCCAAAGCAAAAGCGGAGCGCACAGCCATCCCTAGCCACCTGTGTTAGATAAAACCACGAAATAGAACACCCACATGTTGTGGTGATGAACGAAATTTAGCGACAAGACTTCTTACCATGGTAAGCGTAAGACGCGTTTCGCTTAGATATTGATAGCATGTAAAGGGACATCAGCAGGAGAGCTTGTATGGACCAGAAATCGGCGTCTTCGAAACCATCAGCGAGACTTTTAGCGCTGCGGAAGAACAATTCTGCACGATTAGGGTTCTCAACGCGGAGCTTCTCGATTACCGCAGCCTCTTCACTCCCAGGGGCAGGGGCAGCCATTACTAAACCAATGGCGAAAACCAAATACATCAGACATAGAAGAGACGAGGTAACGCTGAGCGGGTCTTTGTAGCATTCGTTCACTGACTCTGTGAATGCGTGCTTGTTGAAGACTTCAATAAATCCTGCGGTCTATTATTATAAGTGGTGTGCTCGTCGTGTGATCAATGACAACAACATACATTGGTAAAGAATGATGCTATTAGGATGTTCGCGGTTCTCTGGTCAGGCAAAATCCCAGTCGGCCTTGATTCTTGGGGTAGCGAAATCGTATTCTCCATGATCATGTGCCGGCGAGGATCTATCGTGAACTCGGAGGTTCCGGATATGTTTTCAACAATCATACGGATCCATTGTAGATACGAAAGAGTAGCAGAGTCGCCAATGTAAACTATAGAATATGTCAGTCCTTATTATTGCTACAAAGGAAGCTAAATCTTGCGATATATGTTGTTGAGGGAATCAAAACGATCGAGTCAAAAATGTGTGAGAGCCGTCTTTAGGTAAGGATACGAGAATTATTCCCCTCTAAGATACAAGTTACAACGATGTTGACTTACGAAGTCTTCCGGTAGAGTCCTGAAGCATTCTGTTTTGGGGATATACCTCAGCTTCATCAGCGGCAACGCTAGCGTTACTGAGCTTAGAACGGCTATCAAAATCAATATCGGTCTCTCCTAGAAACGGACGACCTATCCCGATATGCTTATGTTCAGGTTTAGCGAGCACGGCCTTGTCGAGGTCTATCCCCCCTGATTCGGTGAGCGGGTTCCAGGGCATTGTTGATGAGTTGTTTCTTGTAGCAGCCTGTCTGGCCTCTATCGGAGGTTTCATAATATTTGAGGGGCTGTCAACATGACGGCGCTTGGTAGGTGGACTGTCTTGTGAGCCGGAGTGGTCTGAGGTGCCAGACGTATAGTAACAATCAAGTGATCGCTTTGTACATGTATTACATGGCTTCACACCGTTGCACTATCAGGCTCCGTTAGTGAGGCTGATCAAATGTAGCATGGCTGAACGGACCGACACTCGTCGTGTACTTTTGGACCTCACCGGTCACTCACTCAACTGACTCTAGCCGGTTAAAAGCGAGCTATAATAGTGCGTGTGGTATTCCACATTCCCATTTTTTCTGGATACTATCCAAGCCATAAACGAGGCTTGAAATTCAAGTAAATATGTGCGCAACTCGCTGCTCCACTCGGTGCGCCAGCATCAGATAAACTCCATCATGGGAGAAAGGCAGGTTAGGGAAACCCCGAGTTTACACAGGAAATATGGGCCGTGAATAGAGCATGAAGTAGAAGAACCAAGATATCTTCACTAACCTTTTGCTTCCTACGTTTACATGAATCGCAGGCCTGAGCAGTACGTTGCCTTTTGTCCGGATCAACCTTCGGTCGTGTCATAGTGGTTATGAGTTAGGTCACATCCGCCATCCGATCAGGAGCTATGAAGTAGCGGGGTCAAGTTAGACAGTGTCAATGACAAAGATTCGGGGGGGGGGGGGGGGGGGGGGGGCGCCCCGGGAACGGGTTTTTTGATTTTAAGGTGGGGGGGGGGGAAAAAATGGGTATTTTAACCCAAAAGGGAGGGCCCCACCGGCGCGCGAAAACCGGGCACCCCC